>OZ059829.1:24103491-24703491 GCA_964057195.1 Orthosia cruda | reverse complement strand
ATGTAAATTCACCGAAAACAAGGTGTAGTTAAAACAATATTTATCTTAATAATTAGTTTAACCCGAGTAAGTCGCGGTTCATTTGATAAAGGTGCGTGCTAACGGGCGGTCGACCGTCGCGTGATAACAGCTCGCTGTATATAAATTAAAACATAATTGTGTTATCGTGACCCCAAGGTTTTATGTTCAGTTGACGAAACGAAAGGCTGTTGGGAAATTAAATTCGATTTTTTTTCGTGAAGGTATTAATTTTGAAGAATAATGGGCATGTTAAGGTGCTTCATTATGTAGAGTTATTGTTTGTATGAGGAATAATTCAAATGGTTAGTAATTATGTAGATGAAAACACCTAACCCAAAATTGTTGTCTAATTAGTAGTTAGTTCATGGTCCATGATACCTTTAGGGGAAAACATGGAGTCCTTTTCAAATCAAACCGTATTTTATAACAATGGTCTAGCCAGTCTAACGACCTATGTTATGTTAAATTGTATAGAAAAGTGGTTGTAGATTGCTTACTATACCATTACCATATCTCAGATAATAGCAATCGGACCGGAAATCTACGAATAGCTGGAGCAACGTTCTAACCACCATGCAACAATTATTACACACCATTTATGAAAGGGCTCAGCCCTATTTCATACCTCATACAATACACTTATTCGTAAGTCACGTTTGAAATTACAGGACTAAGTAATATTTATGCATATTCTGTACACCGATTTAGTAAATGACTGCCTTGTACGATTGCACACTGGGCTTTGGAACTGTTTTGTATTTATGACAGTTGTTAACATAAATAATAACGAAATTATTGGAGGTAAACACCGTTATTCTCGTAAAATTAATAAATTAAGTGAACTTATTTTGCAACTTATTGCAGGCAGGCAATTTCGTGAAATACAACGTCACTTCTCAGGTATCTGACAATGGCATAAACCACTCACTCGAATTGAAATTCGTCTAAAAATATGTACGTACCCCGCAAGATAAATTCAGTTGTTGATGAATGGCTCAATACTGTTATAGGGTTGCCCCCAACATCGATCACGACTGCCGACATTGGCGGCGCCAGAATGCTCGCGACAATTGCCCAAGGCAGCCAATCTGCACCTGTAATAGTGCACGACATTTCACCGCCAAGAATAACCTAAGATCCCACTGCTAAAATCTGGAGGTATTTTTGTTTTTGACAAAACATAATTTGTATGAATGGTACCTACTTTATAGGAGAATAGATTGTTGCAGGCTTCCCTGGAAATATTTAGCCACAACTACCTAAATTAAATAAATTGTGATTTATGTTTGATAGTTAAGAAAACTTACCTAACATCTTACCAACATCCTAGTGTGGCTTTAGCCGCAATGTACGGGTTGCCAGTACACCTGGTAGGTAACCCATAAATTGCGGCAAACCGGGAGCTCGCTGATGTTGCATACGTACCCGCGATACAAGAGAAATTTCTAGTGTAGAACAAACTAAACATGCGGCTTAACATTGCCAGGCAACCCTGCTGTCTATACTTCTAAAGTATCTTTCATAAAAAGTAAATTTGATCGAAAACAAAATGACAGCAAATTTTAGCGCGATATCGTACTAGAAGGAAATGCGTTCACCATTGTCCCATATTTCACGTGCAAAATCAATATGCAAATAAGTAGCGAACGGCATGTCAGACTATTGTGCGGTACAGTAACAACTTAGCCAACTTTAACCGGTCTAAACTGGTTAAGGCTAAATTTGTGGCTTTTGTATGCTATTGAAATTTACAGCTAAAACTTCCCCGCCGGCGTTGTCTGCGCCTAGTTAGTTTTACAGACGTGTTCTTGAACTATGGATAATTGAAAAAGTAGTTCCTAAGTTTCGAGGTTACATGCAGATTATAATTAGGTGCCATATTGGTCAAAATTGCATGGAAGTAGTTTTTTTTTTGTGTTATGTTTACTTTGACAATTTTATCGAAAAGTTAATGAGATTTGAAGTTTTTAGCCGAACAGTTACAAAATTAAATGTTTTATTCGTGTCTTCATAAAAAAGTAACATGGAGCCGAAAGATAATAATAGAAAAATCAAAAATATGTCACATACAAAAATAGTGACTGCATTAAAAGGCCAAAAGGGAGACGAGGAAAAAATGCACCCTCGACAATTTCACGTCTATTTTTGTGCGATACATCCCAAAAATATTAAAAACTACTTACAGTGCGGACGTCTCCATTAACGGTGTGTTCTCCCCTCAGCTGCCATTGATTGTTTTTGATTGGTTACATGTTTGTTACATTGTTTTTATTGCTCTGTTCCTAAAGCTCTTAAAATGAAATCAATACTCACTTTTTCTGCCTCTCTATTTGTGAACTCGATTACTGTTACAGCAATAATAGATTGATTGACAACAGGTATTATCTATTCTGATATCTTATCCTAGTGATACTTAACCGACAACTTTACAATGCTCAACTCAGGGCTTGTCAACTGACATTCCCAAACAATGAACAGCTTAGTAAAACAACATAACTCAAGTCCTACGTCATAAAATTTTAAGTTGGTAAACTAGCCTTCACCGAGTTCACAAGCCGGCCAACATAATCCCAAGATACTACATTGTTCGAACATGCAATTTTTTCGCGCCGACGTACCATGTAAGTTACTTGGTTACTTCCACAAGTTGTCACATTATTCTTGGGCGCAGCGTCGACAGAACCAAAAATAGACGCCCTAAACTTTTTAATAGATGCACCAACACTTTGAGGATGCCGAACGGGGCGGCGCCTTTTCTGTCTTCGCGACGACTTTTATGACTTTCAGCAAATTGCTGCTCTCTCATTTGAATATAGTCTTGAATACGATATTGTGTTTTACTGTTGGTGTTGAGTCATGTGGTTCAGGCAATGTGTCAAAGAACTGTTGTCTTCATTGATGTTTCCTTGATTATGCCTCTGAACTTTTCAATTCTTTTTTGTTTTGTTTATATTTCATATGCTAGAACTGGGCTATCACAAGCATAACTCTCAAGATCTAGTCTCTGGTTGCAAGATGACAATGACTCTATGATGGCGTCTGCTCCGATAAAACTAGATCGATATGACTTTCAATTATAACTTCTGTGT
This sequence comes from Orthosia cruda, assembly GCA_964057195.1. Lineage (NCBI taxonomy): Eukaryota > Metazoa > Arthropoda > Insecta > Lepidoptera > Noctuidae > Orthosia > Orthosia cruda. The sequence goes on along the minus strand of OZ059829.1, from coordinate 24,700,381 downwards.
CCGATTTCGTGTAACCTACATTTTGTCTTTATACGATTAAAATAAAGCAATCTACTGATTGGTATTAGGTCTAGGTCTACCTTAAGATTTATTATCGCGTTGGTGCTTTTGAACATCCATCCTGTTAGCGACATTAGGTCATTCAATACTAATGTCGAATATAATTTCAGCGGACCACACCTAATGGGAACATATATGACGAATTCTATTGAATTTCATTCCCATTCAATAAATTATAAGTTTACGTGTCTAGAGAGTGGAGCGGTTCCGTTCACTTTGTGGTTTATAGGTAATAATCTCTAATATTTTCAATATTTTATGAATGTAACCATTTATGCTGGCATGAATGAGTGATATGTTAAACTGTTCTTAATTCTTATTCTGTTGTTTTGTTTTCTGAAATTATTCCCTGAAGTTCATATAGTATGACTAGCTGACCCGGCAAACTTTGTTTTGCCATAAAAACACCAAACATTCATCTACCCTACCTAACACTATCTACCCAACTCTACCTACCCTACCCTACCTACCCTACCCTACCTACCCTACCCTACCTATCCTACCCTACCCTACCTACCCTACCTACCCTACCTACCCTACCTACCCTACCTACCCTACCTACCCTACCTACCCTACCTACCCTACCTACCCTACCTACCCTACCTACCCTACCTACCCTACCTACCCTACCTACCCTACCTACCCTACCTACCCTACCTAACCTACCTACCCTACCTACCCTACCTACCCTACCTACCCTACCTACCCTACCCTACCCTACCTATCCTACCCTACCTACCCTACCTACCCTACCTACCCTACCTACCCTACTTACCCTACCCTACCTTACCTATGCTACCCTACCTACCCTTCCCTACCTACCCTACCCTACCTACCCTACCTTACCTACTCTACCCTACCTACCCTACCCTACCTACCCTACCCTACCTACCCTACCCTACCTACCCTACTCTACCTACCCTACCCTACCTACCCTACCCTACCTACCCTACCCTACCTACCCTACCCTACCTACCCTACCCTACCTACCCTACCCTACCTACCCTACCCTACCTACCCTACCCTACCTACCCTATTCTACCTACCCTACCCTACCTACCCTACCCTACCTGCCCTACCCTACCTACCCTACCCTACCTACCCTACCCTACCTACCCTACCCTACCTACCATACCCTACCTACCCTACCCTACCTACCCTACCCTACCTACCCTACCCTACCTACCCTACCCTACCTACCCTACCCTACCTACCCTACCCTACCTACCCTACCCTACCTACCCTACCCTACCTACCCTACCCTACCTACCCTAACCACCCTACCCTACCTACCCTACCCTACCTACCCTACCCTACCTACCCTACCCTACCTACCCTACCTACCCTACCTACCCTACCTACCCTACCTACCCTACCCTACCTACCCTACCCTACCTACCCTACCCTACCTACCCTACCCTACCTACCCTACCCTACCTACCCTACCCTACCTACCCTACCCTACCTACCCTACCCTACCTACCCTACCCTACCTACCCTACCCTACCTACCCTACCCTACCTACCCTACCCTACCTACCCTACCCTACCTACCCTACCCTACCTACCCTACCCTACCTACCCTACCCTACCTACCCTACCCTACCTACCCTACCCTACCTACCCTACCCTACCTACCCTACCCTACCTACCCTACCCTACCTACCCTACCCTACCTACCCTACCCTACCTACCCTACCCTACCTACCCTACCCTACCTACCCTACCCTACCTACCCTACCCTACCTACCCTACCCTACCTACCCTACCCTACCTACCCTACCCTACCTACCCTACCCTACCTACCCTACCCTACCTACCCTACCCTACCTACCCTACCTACCCTACCCTACCTACCCTACCCTACCTACCCTACCCTACCTACCCTACCCTACCTACCCTACCCTACCTACCCTACCCTACCTACCCTACCCTACCTACCCTACCCTACCTACCCTACCCTACCTACCCTACCCTACCTACCCTACCCTACCTACCCTACCCTACTTACCCTATAAACCTCACGGAGCCCGAGACCTTTCCAACGAATGCAAAACCGTGGAAATCGGTTCGTGCGTTCTGGAGTTATAGCGTCAGGTTATTGTGACTGTCAAATAATAACAGACAAATAATTAGCAATAAATTAAAATTGCGAGTATAATTTGAGATTTAAACTATCCTATCTCTCAAGTTGGATCGAACTGCACATGGTGTGCGAATTTTATTATAATCGGTTAAGTGGTTTAGGAGTCCATTGAGGACAAACATTGTGACACGAGATTTATATATATTAAGATAAGGGCGATTTTACTTGCATAGCTATTCTGAAACCGGTAAAATGACAGTTTCCACAATGAGACTTACTTGTCATATTGAAGCCACTTCATGATTAAAACCGCTTTATATTCAGAAGAAAATAATTTTAACACGTTACGATAAAAGAAGAAGAATGAGAACGCGCTTAAATTCCGATCCAACTCTACTATCGGCACCCGTCAGGGGTTGACAACATAATAATATACCATTGAACTTAAACCGCAAGTTAGCAGTAGCTAACTCGGATAACTTAGCCGGCTATCGGGTGCTAAGTCAGACCAACTCCCGAACTGAACGCTTTGCGGCGTAAACTTTGTCCTACAGTTAATCCGGAGGCGCTCTCTTGTACGTGGTTCGAGTTTCTAAATATTTCGTTTACCTTCTAGAAAATTTCTGCCTATTTTCGAACAAAATTGTGTATTGAAAAGTTTTTTGAGAGGATTATAGGAATTAACTGCCTTTAGGTTATGGACTCCGGAGAAGTAGGATATTTTTTTTATGTTATCTATTTTTAGACAATAATAAAGAGACATCGTTGTTTGGATTTCGATGGGAATCTGACACGTTCCTCTTAGGAATTTATGAACAACCTATGGAATTTTTTTTACGTAAATAGTTTCTAAATTGAGTACATTAAGAATTAAACGGTCATAAAAATTGAATTTCTTCATTAAAAATGAATGATTGTCGAGTCAAATCTTGCAACTGAATTTTAACGTAGTTATCCTCAACCGATTAAGATGATATTTTACATAAACGTTTGATTTGCATGACACTGCACGGTAAGCAAAAAGTAAAAATAAATAATTGATGGTGCATTAGTTTTTGCTGCACGAAATAAAAGTTTTATCTACTTATATATTTCTTTGAAAATAAGAGCAGCACACCTTGAGCGAAGTATTGAAGGCCAAACCCAGACAAATCTTAGTATTAGTCCTTACAGTAATAGACGTTAATTATCTAGGCGTTTAGGCCTTGTAGATCCTAGCCATTATGGCCTGCGACAATACAGGGAGAGTTAAATGGCCATTACCACAACTATTGCACGGCTACGCGAAACGGCTCAGTGGGGTATTAAGAGGAGCCATAGCGATATCCAAGGTGATTGTAATCGGGTTTGATGTCACATATCTATACCAATATTATAAAGAGGAAAGATTTTTTTGTTGGTTTGTACCGAATAGGCTCCAAAACTACTGAACCGATTTCAAAAATTCTTTCACCGTTGGGAAGCTACTCTATCCCCGGGTGACATAGGCTACTTTTTATCCCTGTATTCCCACGGGAACGGGAACTACGCGGGTGAAACCGCGAGGCGTCCTCTAGTTATAACATAAAACACGATATATCATAATATTATGAACTTCAAATATCTGCCTTCTATGAACACGATATATAACAATATTATGAACCACAATTGTATAATAATGCAAAAGGCAAAGCCCCTCTATATAGAGAAGGCATTAATCACCACGCTTTTTATTATATTTTTTTGGTATGGGTTTGCTCTTGCTAAATGTGAGTTGGCGATTTTAAACTTATATTAACTATCAGTCAAGGTTTCATCATAATGTTTCCATTCACCGTTGTCAGCGATGTCAAAAATAAACTTAGAAAATCTTTATTGAAAAAGTCACATTGGTACTCACCGACTTTGAACCACTCTAATAAAAATGATTATTCTTTTCTTTATCAAAATTTATTTAAATATGAGTACAACAATCCATAAACAACCATAGAAAAATAACAAAAAGACACAACTAATAACAATACAATAACTCAAATTAATCCCAAAATTGAAAATAGAAAACCCTTTATTGCCACACAAAATAATTTGGACAGTATAAATCCTAATACACAAACAGATTATGGCAATACATCAGCTACTCTACGTAATACTGCTGTAGTGTGATTCGGAACTAATGTCCACAAGGCTTACACAATTGTAATCTCCACTAATGGGCCTGGACACTGAACAGGTAGACATAATGCATATTGATAGTCCATTAAAGTATTTCATCGATCGAATCATCTTTCATTAATATAAAAGCATGAAAGGGTCGCGGATGTTAAACGTTTTAAAATTTTCGATTTATCGACCTGAAAGATTAATGGACAGGTCTCTGATCAGTTTAACCTTTGCGCTCTTTTAGTTGATTATTGTATTTATGTGCGTAATATCGGGTTTTTATTCTGTCATCAACGCAGGAGACGTGTCAAATTGTTTTTCCTTTTTATTCGATCGAAATTATTGATTATACTTTCTAGTAGCAATGAGCTTTCATTTGAAGTGTCCGTCTGAAATGTTAGTTAAACCTTCAGTCTTAAGACAGCCTTCTTAGGTAACTATAGAACCATTCCTCTCGCTCCAGATTTGTAAGTCAAGCTGATTTCGACACGCCATGCAATAGTTCCTGCAAGTTGTCACTATTAGCTATTTGCAACATTTTAAATTTTTAAAAGTTGTACTAGAGTAAAACAGTTGACACAATTCAAAATCAAGTGGCATCCTTTAATAAAATAAGGAAGATATGCAGAAACTGCGCTCCAAGTTGCTTCCACAAATATACACCTCAAACAAGACCATTATTATAACTTCATAACACAGAGCTGTTCATAAACAGACATAAACAACTTGTCAGCTAAGCAGATACAAATATTTAATTCAGGATATTATCAAAGGAAACGCGAACAATATTCTAAACAGGAACTTTGTTATCCCTGCAACCGGTATAAGCAGTGTGAAACTGTGGAATTCAAATTCTCTCATCTTGAATGATATGAACAGAACTCGTGTTAAAACTTCCACCATCATGCATTCAGCACGAAGTAAATATAATTTAGCCCTCGTTAAGTAAACACCTCCCTTTCGTTCTCTTGCTGTCTCGCTTGCGACAGTGGGAATATATTACAGCGAGCTTAGTTTTAATTACATATACAGGAGGAAATTACTTGCGCCAAGTTACGCTGATGGTATACTGGTTGCTATAAAATGGCGCTGATATTGTAAAGAGGAATGGTTTGTTTTTGCTTTTGATTCAAGCAAAATCTACCGTACCTCTTAGGTATTATTTTTTTACTGATTATCTAGACTCGTTCCTGTCGGATTGGTCACAGAAGGCAGGGGGGACAAAGTTGGCTGGCAAGATATGGGGGAGGCCTTTGCCCAGCAGTGGGACAACGCAGTATAAATTAAAAAATAAAAAAGATTATATTAAAATACTGACTGAGGCAATTTTTGTCGCCAATGGATGCAAAAAAGAAACTACAACATTGGTCTTGTCCAATATTGTCCATAACATCCGTAACGGTCCCTGCATACTGCTATTTTACCCACTAAGCCTGTAGCCACCTGAGCAGCGCTTCCTATTAAAAAAAAAACCCTTCTTTAGTAAACTTTTCCTGTGGTTTTTGTCTAGGCAATAACAATAGCACTTTGCCACAACGATCTTTATACACTCAGGTGTTATTATTATACTTATTGTATGCTGGTATTTTCAACGAAACCAACTCGAATATTACCTACAGCTTACGTAAAGTACCCTCATTGTGGCCATAAACGTTTACAATGAACTATAAAAGAGGCAATATACGATTTTAGTGCACTTACGGAATTAATATTCCTTGTTAATATTAACGTTTTCGTAAAGTTATTCGACATTGTGTGGCTACATTGTTGTGAGCGAAGTTGTAGGAGGCCCGTTCGTCCTACAACTCGCAAATAAGGGCTTGGGTGATTTAATTGCTAGATCTGATACAAAGCCGAAATAGCCACACGCTGCATCGAATTACTTGCTAGATTTCTCAATAGAAACGTGAGACGAAAGACAGAAGACTCGTCCTAAACTGTGGGGCTAAAACCTGCTGCAGGTGAAGAAGATATGCACGTAGTAAGAGGAACAATGATTGATTTTAGACAGTCTGATAAACCCGCAGGAGATTCATAAGGATATCCCAATGAGGGAAAAACTAAATACTGATTGAAAAAGATATTTATTGATAAATTGTATGTTAAAAACAACAGCTGTTCTTATGTTACGAGACCTCGACGCGCGATGAGTTTTCAAATGCCCGCAAGCCTCTTGTTCCTTCAAGTTCCAGCGTCCCTAGACTTGCATAAGTAAAACAAAGTTGCCGTGTCGACTTGAAAAAGTTAACACTACACCCTTGCTGGAAAGAACCTGCACATATAATATTCACGTTTCTAGGTACGTACCTACATATATAGAACAGGAAAGGCAAGATCTACAAATAATTTTGCACGTACTAGCATCGTCTATTTTTAAAATGGTTTTCTTTTTTGGAAAGGTTTTCAGGACATTCAACTGTTATCCTTTCTGACCTTGTAGCAATGCCCTAAAGACAAGGTTATACATAATTGAAAAAACCAAGGATTACGAAGAGAAATGTGATACGGAACCCCTTCAAGGTACAGTTGCCAAAGGCGAAGAAATGGCAAGAACGTCCATAGCTATAAATTATGGGAAACAACATTCAGAATCTTGTTTACTAGACTTTACACAAATACCGGTGTCCTACTTGAATCGAAAGTGGTAGTCGACCTGCCCAGTTACAAAATCAATCAATCTAGTTGTAACAAAACTTCGATACAATACTGTCGCAATAATCGCCTATCCAGACGCAATAAATTTTGCATAGATATCTTGATGAATTTATTCATATCTCTCGATTAGATATGCAATAAGAAATGCAGAAACTCATGATCTTACTGACGTAATCGTCCCACGCTGGATATCTACAGGAGTATTCTGTTATTGCAGATTTCTTGAGTAAAGATAACGGTATACGAAGATGCAGGATTAAAATATTGAGGTCTTAATTTGTAGGCACCAGTAGTAAAGAACCAGATCAGGCACAACTAACGCTTTTATAACTTTGAGGTCATCTTCAAATTAAGAACAAACTTTCTATGAAGAAATAAAGAAGCTTCCTGAAAAAATAGAACCCTGGGTGGTCAGGACAAAGATCGCAAGTAAACCCTTTCACAGCTGGATCGTTTGGGGCTAGAAAAGTCTGAAGAGGGAACGTGACACGAAAAATAAAATACTCTCTACGGATGCTCATACTTCATGGAGAAAATATCTTGGAAAAGTTGAATTGATGGCGATGATGATGAGTTTAGTGTCCTTTTCCAGAAAGTGTATTCAATAGTCGGTCAAGTTAGCCCGAAAAATAGGCGTAACCTTGCATAAATGCCAAAGAAGCTAAAAATTTACATAAACTTTAGGGATGGCATTATAATGAAATTGTGAAAATTTCCTCATCGATACCATGTGTGCAAAAAAAAAAACAATTTCAAAGAACCCTAAAATCTGCTTTTTGCTTTACTCACGGTAAATTATGATTTTACTGCAATTAGTGCTCTGAGCAAGATTGTTCTATGTTCAATTGTGCATAAAAAAGTCCTGCATAAGATTCACGAGTGTTCATTGGTTTTCGAGATTTGAGCCAAAAAATTTTTTTACTAAATTTGAGCGTGTAATTTAGGTTAGTTAAATTACATTTTTGTGCTTAAGGGAGTCGTTCAACAATGAATTTTACTTTTACTGGTATGTTTTCATGTCTTGACAGCAATATTATTTAGGTACTTAAAATACGTAAAATCAGAAAGTTAACGGTACTGAAATATACCTCATAGCAGTGTTTTTCACTGACAGTATTAAAGCAATGAAACAGCTATAGCTACAAGCACTATAATTATGATTTTGTGTCAATAGGATCTATTTTATTTCTGTCACCAAAACTATGTCTTGTCATAAACATCACAGAATAACCTTAGGCTTCGCTAGGTGACTGAGCTGCTCCACCTACTTGTGCCTCTGGGACGTTGCAAATCAGGTGCGTGGGTTCGACTCCCGGCTCAGACACTTGTATGCTGAAGATTGTGTCAGCGACTTGCGAAATATATTAATGGTGTTATGTAGATTTGACAAATCGCTTCACGTAGCTTATGGCGACAATCAAAATATTAATACACTTAGTAAATAATTCATGAGGTAAATAATACTCAATTACTCATTTTATGACGAGAGGATAAAATCAAAATGATCTTATAAATCAAAAAGTTTTTAAGCTGACATGGTCACAACCATTAGAATTAATATTTGTTTCGGGATATTTACCACGTATATTTTGATTTTGGTTGAGAGCTCGATATTTCAGCACCGTTACAAGCGCCATGATCACGAGAACTAAAGTCCTTGCGGGTGGGTGTTGTTTACGAGCTGACATATCTGTCTACCCTCTTCCTCACTCGTTTTTCACGCACGATGCCGCTACCACCAGAACTCGTCTTACTATTACTCGACACCGTTCAGCACTCGACTCACTAGTTACTCGATATTGTTCACGACAGACGATGCTCACTGTATCCACTTTTGACACTTGTTCAGTAGTTTTCCGACCTTTACATAGTTGAACCACTGGATTCCAGGCTCTCGACAATTGAAACGCGTCGTCCCTATTGAAATTTTTGCATTTGGTTATTTCAATTGCTTCCCGAACCATTCTAGGTATGTAATGGCGTTCAGTCGAAATAACCTGTGGGTCATGTAACTCGATCCAGTGGTTTGGCCCTGATTCGAGATGATGTTTGATTGATTTTTGGGTATCATTATTTTTCACTACCCTAATGTGTTCCTTGATTCGGCAAGCAATAGTTCGCTTCATCTGTCCAATATATGATTGCCCACAGCTACAGATAATCTTATAAAGTCCAGGCTTTTCCAAGGGAAAGTTATCTTTAGGCGAACGCAGGATTTGGAATACTTTCTTGAAATATACATGGTAAATATCCCGAAACAAATATTAATTAAAAATCATATCATTTATGCCACAACGAAACTTAGCTATATAATTACGATCGAGAACTCTAGAGTAGTGATATCTATTGCCGAAAACTCTAAAATGTATAAGATTATTTATTATTTTATTTGGACCAAAAACATGTATACAATTTCATAAATATGGCCGCATTAGTGAGACTATGTCGCAGCCATTAACGCCCACCTCCAGAAGGGAGACGACAAAATTCCAACTTTATTAGAAAGAACATAAATACCAACAAAAAATAATTAACATTAAAAATCAATCAATAAAAATACAAATTAAATCAAATACCTATTAGGAATAAAAATTACGAATCTAAACAAAATTAAAACAAAGTGACAATTAAAATCATAAAATAATAGATAACATAGAATTACAAATTACAAATCAATATTGTAAAGTAAAATCAAAATCAAGCACAACACTTAAAGAACAAAAATATTTGATTTGAAGCCATTCATTAAAAATTAAACTAAAACGCAAACATTAAAAACAAAAAAACGTGAACAATAATTAAAAACAATTATTCAAAATCAAAACAAGACATATATATGCGTGGGTGGGTATGTTAAAGAGTATCTGAGTGTGAAGTGAAGTGTGATTAACAAGGGCATTTCGACAATCACTACAGGCTTTAGTATCCCGCCTATGTTTAAAGTAATAAAAGTAATAATGATATGAAAACTTCTACAGACAGATAGTACTGACCAAGATTTTTCAAAACTGTCTGTTACGAATATCATTAATGCTCTATATTGGTACGGACAGTCCTACCAGTAAATAAAGTTACCGGTACAAGATTTATAATAACTATTAGCCAGGAATAAAGGGCTCCTCGGTGTCATAAATCACAATCAACAATCATGGATGGACAAAGGCGGGGCAGTATTTTATTAAGACAAAAAGTTCGTATAAATTCAGCAGAAGATGATAGTAAAACAAACGTACAGTACCCAGTCAATGACATTTTGAGTTATAGAAAAAGTTTGGCTTCGTAGAGCCTCGTTAGCTGTCCTAACAAACCTGTCCTCAGACAAAGACAGTCGTTTTTTAAATTTCTGGCCAAACTAAGTCGAATCCCGCTGTACTGGCCGCGACTGTGCAAGTCAATGATGTTACCTTCAGTTTTATGAACGATTTTTATCGTAACTTTATGTTCGAGAAAATGGGGATTAGACACAAAATTATTCACTGTCAAACTGTTAGTTTGGCGTAACTGAATTTCGTCTCACATCCCGTATGGTAAACGCTTCAGTATAACCAAAAGTTTAAAATTTGATGTGCCAAATTAATGTCTCGGTACTGTAGTTCAATTTGGAAACATGTCCAAACTAGGTTCATTAGACATGACTATGTCCTTCGGAGGCCAATGTTGTCTAAAGTTAAATAGTTGGTCAACGAACTGGGGTCGGAGCCAAACTTAGTTACCTAAACAAACACGGGGACCCCACGGTGATAGTCAACAATGGTTCCTCGTAGATCCGTTAATGTTACTGTATTTGATGCTTTTGAGACTGTAAATTTTACATACAAAATTTGGTATTTTCACTAGATTTGTATAATATTTAATTAAAGTTTTTAGGGTCTCAACACCCAGGAAAGGGTTTTTTAACGTTTCCGGTCCTTAACGTAAACATAGGAAATTATAACCTATTACAAGCCAACAGCTTTCGTCAGATTCAGATTCGCTTTCTGCATTAAATACACAATAGCTATAAAATCTTCAAAGACCTATGTGGTTCATAGGACTGGGAACCGATTAAAACGGAATTACAGAAATTTATTTCAACAAGTTCATTTTTAAAAGCACAGTTCTGTTCATAAACGCCCTCTTTCCTCAATTTTATCACGGCACTTTATTATGGCGTATTTGTACGGGCAATTTTTCACATCACAACAAGTTCCGGCAGACTTGAAATTGGATTTTAAAATTAACAGCTTGATAGACACTTTTGCGGTACAGTGGCAAACACTTTAAAATTCGATTGGACGTCGTGACGCTAACATGAGTGGGTACCCCAGACCCTACGAACGAGGCTGGCAGACACGAAGCCTCATCAAATTTTATCATCCCTATAGACAAGCTTTTGGCGAGCGAAGTCACTTTATGTGCTAGTGAAAAGTAGTTGTTTTGAACGCGTATTATTTGTAAGCATTAAAACGTTTATTAGCACAATAAGGTATTTAATACCGGCTGTTATCGTTAAAATGAATCGTTAACATGGCTTTTGCTATAGTTTAGTACTTGTAACGAGCCATTTAAATGAACCAAGGGTATCTTTACCTATTTTTGTTGAAATGGTATGCGTCATGTCATGTCTGGCGCAAATAAAAACTTTTTTTACACATTTTGGATTTAAATGTACTTACAATTTTATTAAACTCATTTCAGTATTTCGGCCACACAGTGCAGAGGCAACGAAAATTTGGAAAATTTATTGTGGATGGGAGCACCGAAGGCAAAAGATCGCGCAGTCGTTCACCAATCAGAAGCACCGTTTCATTGATAGGATCGTCGTCCTCAAAATTCTACACGGCCCCAAGTGCGCGCTGTACAGAAACCGGTAGGGGTGATCATCCGCTCCAGATGCAACCACGATCCTCAGATATGACCCATGAATTAAACCCACTAAAACATGGTTCCCTGGTAGGATTTTATGTCAAACTCATCGACCATAATAAGAGGAACAGCTATTATAAATTTGAAAATGAAGCTAAATACTTGTATTACAATAAAGTTTAATTATATGTTTGAAGACTGTGTAAATATAGATCAGAGAATAGAATAATTATGAATAAAGTATAATTTTCATTCAACAAACACGAAGAGAGAGATACGGGCGGTATGTTTGACTGGGTTGTTAGAAAGTTCCACTACAAAAGTTCCTGATTACTTGTGTTTTAAAGATAATCTGTTCTTAGAATTTATATTTGTTTCGGGATATATATTTTATTTTTTCATGTATATTTAGATTTTGGTTGACAGCTCGATATTGCGGCACCGTTACAAGCGCCATGATCACGAGAAGTAAAGTCATTGCGGGTAGGTGTTATTTACGAGCAGACATATCTGTCTACCCTCTTCCTCACTCAAAATCTAAATATACATAGTAAATATCCCGAAACTAATATTAATTCTAATGATCGTGACCATGTCAGCTTAAAAACTTATAATCTGTTCATGATCCTGATATCGATAAACACACTGTACATAATTATCCACAACAAATTACTGTGGCACAAATAATAGAAAGAAGAAGATCGATAACCGTTTACCTAAACTCTAAGACCATAATTTAATCATAAAGCAAAATAATTAATAATTCAATGAAAATAGTTAAACAAGCAACAGTAGCAGCACTCAAAGATACAGAACAAGATTATTTGGAAACAAGTCAGTAGTCGCCTTAAGTAGATGTTATCAGTAAAGCTGTTTAATCACAACAAAACTAACAATACGCCTAGTGATTACTATGCAAAGATAAAAGCGTTTTAAGCTTTGGACAAACTCATGGTGCGATATTTTGCCGTCCCTTCATGCGGTTACGCAATCTATTGCGCCCTATCCAAATGTCCTTTCTTTGCATTGTTGATCTTCTGTCATGTTTTGAGAAGATCTACATAAATAAAAACAAAACATAAGCCTTTTATTTCATGCAATAAATGTAGCTTAGTTAAATATAAAGTGAAATAAATAATTATACATATAAATCCAGTAACAGTCCTCAATAAAACAATAATCACAATAAAACTTGAAGATCTACATATTCACTTATAAATACAACGCACTGACTGGATATGTTCACTAATATTAGAATGGTTATTTTCGCAAAAAAACATAAAAAGCAACACCGACCTCATGTAGTTTTAAAACATTAAAGTGTTTGTGTTTAAGGGCCTACAATCGCTTTAGTGCCGTAAAATGGTAACTTTCTCAAGCATACTCCTTAGCAACGGCTGGGTTAAAAGGAATGAAAAAAAAAATATTATTGTTTAATGTAAATTATTTGTGAAACATGTTTTTTTGTATAACAAATAGTTTTACTTTAAAAAAATAATTAACAACACGATATTTTTTCGCTACTTTTGGATACTCCTCCAAAACTACTTAAATGTTTGAAAATATTTGTACACAGAAAATTTGATAGCTAGAATTTCTTCAGAACTGAAATAGCATATGTAAATATAAGTTTATTTTGCAAACAAAACTATACAAAAGGAGGTTCAATATTGATATTCTGGTTCCGAGCGGGCGCAAGGCCAGTACTGCGTTAACATTGGGGAAATAAATGGGCCTTAAATGAGTTTTCAGGTAAACAAATATTATTCATTACCGCTTCACCTACATACATTTTCAGATTCTGCGCTTGACTTGGATCCGCATCAGCATGCGAGAACGGTATCACACCATTAAATCTTAGTCCAAGTTGAGTGAAATCTTCCCGTTCTTGTAAATCCTTTCATTTTGGCGCCAGCCACCCGGTTAGCCTTAGCGTGTGAAAAGGCGGTAACCATCTAATAAATAAAACATTTTCTCGTTTTTAATTATATAAATAAAGCTGAAGCTAACATTATAGCCCCTATTACTGACTTGACATTCCACTTAAAGGGCAAACACCTCAGTGTTTTATGATACCGCACTAAACTTTATACTTACATTCAAGCAACTCCAATAACACTATAGATATCTTTAGTTCCTCCTGCAACAGTCACAAATTCATAGCTGGCGTGGCTTCATATTAATTGTTCCTTGCTTATCAATAATAACTCGTAAAGGCTCCCTTTAGGGTTGCTTTTTGATCTGCTTCTTCCAAAACAGTATCCTTTTCGCAGGTGGCAGTATAAGCGGTTGGCTCTGTGAAATTCCCCACTATAAGTCCCGTTGAAGATATGAAAGCGTTTATTATACTGACAAGAAGTTGTGAATCCTTAAGTAAAATGAAAATAGGAATAATAGATTAGATAGGAATGAGTGTAAACTTATCATTGGTCACTGTGTTTATATTGATCTAAGTCAATCTATCTAGCATTTTCCCAATTATTTTGAGGCTTGCGATATTCTAACCGGACGCAGCTGAAAATCCATAATTTTACATGGAATGATTGTCTAACTGACTTCACAACCCAGTAACTGGTTAGCACCATATCGATTGGTAAGGCTGGTGCCAGATTTTATGGCTTGTTACGACCCGTAACAAATATCAAAGATCTAAATATCTAAGGCTCTTACTGCCGGGACCAAAAGTTTAACGTGCTGTCCGATGCATGGAGGAGTCTTGGTGCAAAATGGACGGCCTAACATCAAGCACCCCACGCTTTTTCCATTTTTTTTTTCTTTTTTACGCTGTTCTTAATTAAAATTAATTATTTTCTACTTTTTAGTTTGGTTTACTATTAAAGCGTGTTTTTTATTTTTTTTTGTATGCTACTATTTATTTTTTACTTTTTAGTTCAATCTCTAATCCTGTAGATTGGACAAACTATTTAAATTATTGCATTGTCATCGGTCCTTGATTGTGCAAAGTTTCAAATTAATCCGACGTTTTGAAGGGGGTGAAAATCATGTTCAAAGATTCCGTTACATACATAGATACATACATACCAAGCTAATAAAAACGCGTTAAGATAAAAAAAAAATTGATCAGAAAGATCTCAATCACCTAATATGGTGACTGATACTGAGATAAATAAATCAATCTTTGTCAAAAAAAAAGAATAAAGTGTTGTGTACGAAAGGTTTTTCATGTTTTTTAGCACTAAAGTGTTCTGACAAAATCCGACACATCACTGACTTTTTTCTCATTTAGGCTGCGTCCGTCGCCCGACGCCTAAAAATGGAAAATACTTTGTTTTAATTTTCAGGATAGATAGTTGGTATGTTTCCTAGAAGTTACAATGAAAACGATTTGATTAATTTTTCTGTTTTGCTTATGTAAGTGTCGTTGATGTGTGTGTCTAACCAAAATACAAAAGTACACGTACATCAACTTTAATAGTAGGTTTTCTTGTGCTCTAATGATTATAATGAGAGAGAGATGATTATAATGCCAAGAATTCATTGATAAGTTTCTGTTAATTTCATATGATATCAGTGCAAGATTTTTTTATAATATAAAGGATCCGAATTTATCCATGCAAATAATCAAGAATACGAATTGAATACGGGTAAGTACGCCTGAAAGCAGCGTATTCGTTATTTTTCAATGAATCCAAGCTTCGCTTCAGTATCAATGTCCACTATTAACGCAATCAGCACAATCAATAAAAATCTAATGTTCTAGTAACTACATATTTCAATATCCCAAATCAGTTGAAGTAGTTTTAAAGCATAATATTAATAAGAAATCACTGTATGTACAAAAAAAACGGGGCACAAACCTAGAGCTACCATGAACCAACAACAAACAGAGATTGTTCATAAAACAAGACCAGTGCTACTGGCGTTATCACGGTAGCATACTGGAACGCCCACTGGCCCACTAGTCTGTCTACTTGACCATCGTTTTCTAAGACCAGTGGCTTTCAAACTGGGAATATTGAATGTCGGTCTACACGTTATTAGGATGAATATTGAAGGTTTGTGAACCACAAAAAAATTGCAGGAGAGTTTGATTGATTAATTGGGGTGTGGTAAGCGGTGGTGGGGGAGAAAATGTCATCTGTCTCTGATTTTTATGTTAGCCTTAATTTTTTTTTTTGCCTGGCTAAATGCTCATGCATACTGCGCTATCACGAGGAGACCACCCCAGAGACCAAACCAGGACACGGGCGCAAGACGATCCCGTGTATGGCACCCTTGGTCCCTATGTGACGGATCAGATCAGTGGCCCCTCCACCTAAAACTTTTGAGCCGCAGGGGATACTAAGAGTGGCCAACGCTATACCGACACTCCTCCCCTGCGGCCCCACCGCATCCACCATCAGACGGTGACGACCCTGTCCAGGCCGCGGAATGTAGGGAGAGCGGTGCACTGCAATACCGACACTCCTCTCCCGCCGCAGCTTCCAAACCTCAGCCGCGATGCCTCCTATATGACATCGCGGCCTGCCACAGTTGCGATGTCACCTAAGCGGCACCGCAATTTACTTGTTAGCCGTCGTCGGCTTAATCGGCAAAAGCACTGACGAACGGCCCCTCGGGTACCTCTTCGCTTTGCCGTGGCTGACCAAGCCACGGCTACTGAGCCCTCCGCCTGCGGGAGCCCACTGGGGGGAAGATTAAAACCTAGAGCGATTTAGACTTTTTTTACCTTTTAAGTAAATATAAATAATAAATATGGATAAAAGTTTGAGAGCCCTGGTAAAGGCGATAACAAAACTTGTTCTCAGGGTAGAAAACTTTACACAATATTGTAAAGATACATGCTTGACAGTACGATATGATTATCATGTCATTTTAAGACTCTTTTTGTTTATATTGTAGAGGATCCTGAAGCTGTTTTTATAAAATTAAAAGGGTTCAAGATAATGACAATAATATGAGTGACAGTGTGATACGATTAAGCCTTGATTAAGGGACTATTAATAAATTCATATCATTAAACTACGAGGAAGAAAGTTCAATATCAAATTACGGTGACACTTAATTATTACCTATTTTAAAACATTACGTACCAATAAAAAGTTTTCTAACTAGGCAATTATACGGAAACTAGCGATAATAATAGACAGATTTTATTTATTTATGTACACACATTAAAATAACAGAAGAAACAACAGAAAAATTGGTACAAAATGGATGCTAAAAAAACCTTACCAAAAGGTAGCAGCAAATTGTATGCATTTTAGATTTTCCTACAATAGGTAAGCACTCACTTTTCATAAACATTCACTTTGTATATAAATATTTATTTGTCAAACAAAGATGTAAATATAAACATACTTAAACACTAAACAAAAGTAAACTATACAAAATGATAATAACCTAACTACTTATACAATATACAAAAGAAAGGTACACTTAGGCGTCGAAGTACTCCTCCACATCGCTGTCATCCGGGAACTTGCCCAGAAGACTGGCAGCATTGCCACGTTGAATGGCAGCATTGCCATTCAACGTGGCAAACAATAAAAATGCCAGGTCACGCTCAGTGTTGTTTTCAACGACTAAATTATAAAAACGTCTCAGTAATTTTACATAAAATGCTTTATTTTACATCGAAGCTATTTTACAAAATCCTCGGCAGACTTATAGCCGTATAATTTGAACTAGATTCTTATCTAAACACTGACGCTTAGAACAAGTTCCTATATTACATAGTAAGATCTAAGTAATGCAAACAAGTGTTATTAATGCAAAAGCATTTGTCTGTTTGTTTATTCTAATTGCAGCTCGACTGCTTTGAAAATCTTGGTAATGTTTCATACTTTAACTTTGCATCTATATGAATATTATGATTAGTTTATTTATCAGGATACCAATACCTTATTATGTAAAAATAAACTGGTTATAAAATGTAGCTGACAGACTCCCTGAAAATTCAAAAGCATCTGCACCTAAATGGTTTAGTTAACCTATGTCTTACTAGGTTTTGCCAGCTGCTTCGCCCGTGTAAAAAGTGTACATTAAACCGGGATATAAAGTAGCCTATGTGCTATTCCAGATTATACAGTATTTTTGTGCCAAATTTCATTCAGATCCGTTCAGTAATTCTGGCGTGATTGAGAAACAAACATACATCCATCAAAACTTTCACATTTATAATATTAGTAAGATAAGTAAGATTTAGGCTTTGGGTTTGACTTTGTAACCTACTATTAGTAAGAGATCCCACTGCTAAAATCTGCATTCATTTTTTATTTTATGATTGCATCTGTAGATTTAAGAGGAGGGATCTTATACTATATGTAAAAGTTAGCTGTGTATGAAAGAGCAGTTTCAATACAGAATTTATTTCAGAGCATTTTCTTCACAAAGGAAAGTTTATGGTCGGATCATAATTATTATCTTCAGTTATTAAAACGTGCTGAACTAAGGATAAAGGCTTAGCAGAACATTATTAGATAGATACCACGATTTATGTTCAGTCATCTTTTCCTGTCTACTGATTTTTACAGCTTTTGAAGACTGAAAAGCAGATGTTATTTTCCATTGCGAAAATAGTATGTTTCAATAGTAAACCTATAAAGACGGAACCATATTCATTTTGGAAAGCATTCATTAACGATATTTTATTATTCAATTATAAAAAAACAAAGTCAAAATATTTTTAATTCAACTAAACCATACATAGGTACTTTTGAATTGTCAAACAAAATATGAATTTAGTTGCATATTCGCAAGCGTCAGGTATAGCGTAGGTCTCTATGGAGAAGAACGTGCAAGAAGCTCCCCGGACGCTTTTTGTCTGATATCTTCAACAAAACCAACATACCACGAGAAGTCTTAAAATTCGACATAAATCTGGGAAAATACAAAAGGAAGGCAGCAATAATCCACTCCGTTGATAAATGGGACAGAGACATATGCCAGAATATTCCAGTAGCCCATCACCGTCAGTCAATTTCAGTATGAAATCCCGGTGCAACACAGCTATATCCGACTGTAATCTCAGTGAGTACAAATATCTTATTCCACGAGGGATTGCGAGCGGAAAAAATGCTTTATTATTTACGCAACTCTGCTCATCAAGCGGCATAGCATAGAACTGTGTCCACGACCATTAAGAGCGTTGTGACAACAATTGAGGCAAGTCCGTCGATACGCGGCATCTCAGGGGAAATTACCGCTTCCTTGCCGCGCGTTGCCAACCGTAACGTGGTCACAGACAACCAACGTGTGTACAAACGCGGTGTTAAAACCAAATTGTGGTGGGACGGACATTTTACGAGCGTATGTCTGATGTGTGGCGGATTATTCCGCCTTGTTTTTCTGATGAATATTCCGGAAATGGTCAGGTAGGATTTGTGTTCCGTGTGTGTTATGGTGTTCTACCCTCGACGACTGCCCATAAGCGTTGATAACTTGATATGGAACCTTCATAGTCACTACTATGAACGGAATAGAGGATCAGCCTCACCATTAATCAATTGTATATCGAAAGTACACGACTAAAACCATACTAAAACAGTCCACGATAGTCATTTGTTCTACCCACGTTGTCATCTAAACTATAAACGAATTTATGAATCTTTTTTTTTTCTTTTTTTATTAGGGTTCCGTACCCAAAGGGTAAAAACGGGACCCTATTACTGAGACTCCGCGGTCCGTCTGTCTGTCTGTCTGTCCGTCTGTCTGTTTGTCTGTCTCTCTGTCTGTCCGTCACCAGGCTGTATCTCATGAACCGTGATAGCTAGACAGTTGAAATTTTCACAGATTATGTGTTTCTATTGCCGCTATAACAACAAATACTAAAAACAGAATAAAATTAATATTTAAGTGGGTCTCCCACACAACAAACGTGATTTTTGCCGTTTTTTTGCGATAATGGTACGGAACCCTACGTGCGCAAGTCCGACTCGCACTTGGCCGGTTTTTCTTTATAGGCTCGCGCTTGACCACTATATCACCTGTTGGTAAGCGATGATGTGGTCGACGGTGAAACACGCTTGCCTAGAAATAACCTATTCACTCTTGACTTTAAGACTCCTAGATTGTAGCTGTCGGGAAACACAGACTCCGGCAGGTAATTCCACTCCTTAGCTGTACGCATAATAATCATTAAATCCAAATACACAACACAATCGCAATTAATAGGTACGCAACAACTATTACTATGCACACTAAACTAATAAATATTTCAGACTGCGAGAGTGAAAATCCCCAGTACAAAAGTGCAGCTAATTTTCAGGATTCCAATGAATTTATTCCGGCCGTCGCGCGTACGGTTGCCCGTTGTAAAAAATGCAAGCCAGTCGCAATCCCGGGTTTATCGAACGCAAATAAATCTGTCAATTTCACTCAGCCTCCTATCGTGTGCCGGTGGTTTCTATATTCTTGTTATCTTTTGTTGCAGATTGAGGGGGCTAGGTTAAATTATACTGTACCTACATATAATTATGGATTTCATGTATAGCATACTTACAATTTTTGATGAGTAATCAAATTAAGCTTAAATATTCACAAATTGAAAGAAAAGAAAGTAAAATATACACACACACACTCTAATTATACACACATTACACCTCTCATTGAGTAAGGTAGCAGTAGGTGCCTTCTGATAGAAAATAAATCGTAGACTGATGCAAATCTAACGCAGTAAGTCTGCTCTGCTTGAAGTTCGATTTGAATCTTAATTCGATTGGTTAAGGATCGAGTACCGTTCTGGAATAAGTCCAACGTTCAAGTGGTGATTCTTTACTTGAACAGTGATCGAATATCAAACTGAACTTTATTTAAACATTCTGTAACAAGGACCTAACAGTCTGCCGATCTTGTAGCACGTAGGTTGTACCTGTATAATGCTGTAAAACGTGATAAAATCTTTATGTTCTGTTAACCAGTAATCCTACTTTGCATGAGCTTTACCTCATGTAACAATCTCTGTTTACGAAATAAAGCTGTTTACACCGCAAACAAAACGCGACTCGCAGAAAATGTTTCCAAACAAAAAAATAACCAGCAAAATGTTTTCCATCGCTCTGGATGAAAAAAAAGTAGTCAATACAACGCAACGACAACATCTATTGTTCGACACAGATCAACAGATCCAATAGACATCCCCTCACGATCGAGATCGAACTCATTCATCCGTCGGTTGAATCCGTGCGGCTGAATCACAGAGTAGATAGGTACAGAAGGCTAGCTATACGCTTCTTTTTGTGTATGTGCGTATTGCACATACACAAAAAGAAGCGTATAGCGATTTCAAAATATTATGTAAAACTGCCTTTTCCCTCGGCTTTGCTTGTTTTTCTTCATGTCGCTGTTCATATTTGTTTGGTCCAAAACCTAGCCACTGCCGTCGCCACGGCGCGCGGCATCGGCGGTGGCAGCGCTAGATCACCCTGGTTGCATGTTTTGGGGCAAAGAGGACACATACATACCCTGCCGTTGTTACTTCGAGGTAGCCCCATTTTGCAAGGTTTGAGTAACACCTTCCTACTTGGGTTTTGAGACGATTCAGAGACTTAGACTAGGTAGACCACGGAAGGTTGCTGTGATCTATCTCACAAGAAGCGTGCATTTTTGCGGCACTAGTCTTTCGCACTCAGCCATAGGGAAGCTTTCTCAGCAACATCGGAAAAATAAACTATTTATAATATTAGTTCAGAAAAGTGGTAATCACAACTTCTTGCTAGGCAACAGACGACAATCCGACAAATTTGCGAATGCACAGAACATATTTTATTTTTTATTTTCAGGGCATTCTTTTTTAGGGTTCCGTACCCAAAGGGTAAAAATGGGACCCTATTACTGAGACTCCGCGATCCGTCTGTCTGTCACCAGGCTGTAACTTATGAACCGTGATAGCTAGACAGTTGAAATTTTCACAGATGATGTATTTCTATTGCCGCTATAACAACAAATACTAAAAACAGAATAAAATAAATATTTAAGTGGGGCTCCCATACAACAAACGTGATTTTTTAGGGTTCCGTACCCAAAGGGTAAAATCGGAACCCTATTACTGAGACTCCGCGGTCCGTCTGTCTGTCTGACTATCTGTCTGTCTGTCTGTCACCAGGCTGTATCTCATGAACCGTGATAGCTAGACAGTTGAAATTTGATGTATGTCTGTTGCCGCTATAACAACAAATACTAAAAACAGGATAAAATTAATGTTTAAGGGGGGCTCCCATACAAAAAACGTGATGTTTTTGCCGTTTTTTAAGTAATGGTACGGAACCCTTCGTGCGCGAGTCCGACTCGCACTTGGCCGGTTTTTAATATTTGTGTTGTCAGTTATATTAGGGGTTGCGCTGCATATACGAGACTATTGTCCATGTGTGCACCTAACTTTACTTCTGTACTTATCCATTCTGTGGTTGAATTTACCAGACATCGACTGTACGGGGCATTTGTTTATCCGCTTCGATGGCAGTACATTGCGTCGTCTGCAAGCCTGCAAATCGTATTAGAGTTAGAAATGGTTCGGTGGATTAATTGAATATGAGGATTATGTCTGTTTTGATCACTACGATGACGTCATAATCCTCTAACAATAGAAACATTTGTACCAATAAAAACGTCGTGTCAGTATATTACGTTGTCATCGAACTTATTTTAGTTTATTTAAAACGGCCTGGTATCAGTTACTCCACGTCTAAGCGTGTATTTAGAGTACGGGTGGGATAATATTCATTCAATCCATCCCTGCTCATCAAGGAAGGCCAGCAGCGCCTTTGTGTCACTAAATATCTTTTGTAGCGTACCCCAGGTACGCTACAAAAGATATCACCGAAGTATTTTGCCCTTTTTTGTTGTCGAACGTATTGTATATCCATACAATATATCCTTCATAGAGAATGACTCCATTTATTATTTTGGCATTTAACTTAATTTTATTCTGTATGAATTATAAGAATAAGCGTAATTAAAATGGTAGATATACACCTTTTACAAGTACAGAGTTACGCCAATT
Organism: Orthosia cruda; assembly: GCA_964057195.1. NCBI lineage: Eukaryota > Metazoa > Arthropoda > Insecta > Lepidoptera > Noctuidae > Orthosia > Orthosia cruda. The sequence goes on along the minus strand of OZ059829.1, from coordinate 24,677,634 downwards.
TATACATACTTAGACTAACATTGTTTCATTCACAGAGACTCTACATACCTATGTACGTAGATATATTGTACCTTCCTCCTGTCCTAAATCCTATTATGAACGCATCGGTAGTTACGTTAATTGAAAGATGCGAGGTTTCTGGTGTAATGACGAAATTGGTAATTATTTTACACCGCAAGTGTAAAGTAGTGTGTGTAGTGTGGATCATTATATAGCACTCCATTAAAATATAACATCATTATGTTGAAATAAACACTGCATATAAAATAAATTATTATGCCAATAACAAATTTATATAAAGAACCACTCAATAAATTCAACAGTAATTCAACACTACAACTTTGTTACTTATTACGTATGCATTAACTTATCATGTTTACCAGTAAAGATTTATGAGGGTATACCAACATTATCATAATGGTATTGAATATGAACGGCGATTCGTACTGCTATCCGAATTCATATGAGTTTTTCCAACGATTGTCCGGAATCCCGGGCATCCTGATGGTCCCGATTGCTTCCCTATTTCCTGTATCGATATTTTATTGCATGCCATATTTCTGCGAGATGACTCGACTGCCGCGCGTCCGATTGGATCTCGGGATCGAGTATCGAATACATATATCGAGATTTGATTGGTTTTAGATATTGTGTTTTTATTAAAAAGATTTTTCAGTGTCGTCTCTATGATTGGGAAGTTTTGCTGCTGCTGCAGATTTATGAAAATTTTCGAAACGATTTTTGACTGCAGTCACTATTTTTCACTTTTATGAAATTGTGTAACAATGTCACATGTACTATTATGTATCCCTTCATCTGACGTAATTAAGAAAACCATATAATATATATTATAATATGTTTTTTTAATTATTATTATCATTTATTTTAATATTAATTTACTTTGTATGTATATTTTAATGAAGCAGTACTGCGCAGACTACCCCCTTTTTAATTTAAGTTATTTCAGTCCATCCAAAGGTAGCCTGATAGATATCGCTTTCAGCGATAAGACCGCCTTTGTAGACAAATGCTTTGTATTATTTGTTCAAGAAGTGATTTGTATCTTTTTGATGTGCAATAAAGTATATTCTATTCTATTCTAACGTAATTATCCATTGATATGACAATGTGTAACCAAAATGCCACCAACATTCTAGAAAAGTAAAATTCTATAATAAACGAAAGGGTCATAATAGTGATTTATTTATTCAAATATGGCCTACAACCTATTTGCAATTAAATTGTAGAGACAACATTTAATAGGTAGGATTTAGAAACAGTAAAAAAATATAATGGAATGGCAAGCTCTATCCAGATATCACGTGATCAATTCCTTACATTTTGGCATTTTGTCCATTGCCATTAGAATGACACTTTTTCTAGAGAAAAAATTGTAATTTTGACAATAACTATTCAATTTTCCAGAATGTCACCTTTTTTCCAGAGCCAAAGCCAGTCTTACATTGAATGTTAAATATGAAGTACCTAAATAAGTAGATTCACATGGAAGGAGAACTTTCCTCTATAAGTCTCGTACATCAAATTGGAAATCAATACACCTACACGATATCTATGACCAAAATCAATCGTTTCATAATTAATTTCAAACATGAGAAATAAATCTTGGCAATCGTTAAATATTTATGGGATATCTGACACCACGGACCGATTTTTAAAACGTTATATTCTAATCAGTCTAAATTTATTATGACCATATCAGTTCATAACTATTCTTAAGGAATTTCCAGTTTGCCTTGTTGGTCCAGTAGTACCAAGCGTTGAGGATGAAATCTGGGTTCAAGTCCTGAGGCGGGCAAAGTTTCATTGGGTTTTTCATCAAGAATTTCTTAGTAGCGGTGCAGTCTATGTCTGTGGCAATGGGCTCACCTCCTAATACATGGAACAAAAGCACCACTGGTGAAATGTGGGTGTGTATTACAGTAGGCTACGGTTGGGGCTGAGGAAGAGTCTCTTTGAAACTCCGGTAGTTCGTACAAACATACTAAAGTTTGCTCTTGTGTGTCGGCAAATTATGATTATTAATAGCATCTCTCAGCGATTGGACACTTTTTGCTGCGCTTTGGTGACGGCATTCCAGAGGGGTTCCCTACGTGTTTTCGAAAGTTGATGATTCGATTTTTATTATATCGAACACGTTGTGTCGATAATTCAGTTGTACGATGTTTTATTCCATCGATGCTTTATTGGTGCGATGTAACGTTTGTACGAAAAATCCTGTTGCGAAAAACCCTACAGCGATTGCTCATTAGTTCGGTAATTTATTAGTTCGATAGTATGTCGGTTCGAAACGCCTACTGTTCCGTGACATCTAATTAATCTTATTTTACATTATAGACCGAATAAAAGCAGCAAAAAGACATAGGAAATAAATTCCTTTTATTTAAAATAATTTGAAAAAAACTTTTTTAAACAAGCTTTGCAAGCTAACCATGCATTGTCATCAAAACCAAACGTGTATGCAAAATTTCATCTTAATCGGTTAAGGCTAACTTCTTTAAAATTAAGTTGCAAGATTTGACCCGAACTACTTACATACATATACATACATACATTGCAAGTAAATAAAAAGCCTGTAAAAGAGGTATAATTCCTAGATTATAATTTACATCAAGATACATTAATAAATTATATTTAAAACCTAATCTACATACATAAATAACATAAATGCTGCTTTCTTTGCCGTGCATATCGTGACAGTGAGTGTATTGTTCTCTATGTAACTTTTCGTCACTGCATGTAACAGTCGCATTGTATGCCTACTTTTACTACCTTGGTTTTTACCTGTAAAAATAAATGTATGTTTAAATTAATAAATATATAATCATCATTTCCTTAAGTGTATTTTTTTTTTAAAGGGGAAGGTGGAGTTTCTTGTCTAGGTTCTTCTCCATAACAAGCTACTTTTCCGAATGGAAGGTAGACTCAATAATTATTACTTGTAAATTTTTATGGTTGACTTTCAAAAGTGCCGCTTAGTAGCCTAGTTGAAATAAATATTTTTGACTTTTCTCATTTCAAAAACTTCCACTGCTAAACACAGGCCTAGGGCTGGATCTAGGGGGGGCGAGCTGGGCAAATGCCCAGAGCGGCATAAATGAGGGGCGGCCACACTGCACTAACAGCCCTTTTTATTTCATTAGAAAACTAACTTATTCGTGATGTGATGCTAAAATTTTCAAGCTCGCTTCGCTGTAGAATGTTATTGATTTTTATTGTAAACCCACCGTTAAATAACTTAACATTCTTAATGTTGCAAAAATTCTTAGGTGAAATTTTTAGCTCACTTCGTTTTCACTTCTCTCGAAGTTGTCAAAAAAGCGGCTTTATCTGATCCGATTGTTAAACTGTCTGACTGACTGCTCGGTAGAATTTTAAATAGTTTCCTATAATGTTCTTTACAACTGTTACAACAGCATTTTTTTCAATAGATAACATCCCGAAACATTTACGTTCTTATAAGGCGTCATTTTAAAGGGTGCCAAGGATAGTAGCCTTTTTGGTCTCACACGTGGTTTTAGTTTTTATTATTGTTTATGTTTTTTGTTTTTGCTTATTTCTTCTGTCTCCTGAGCGGGTCACAAATTTTTTTTTTTTTTTCCGTCCAAGGGCGGCAAATAGTGTAGTCTATGCCCGGAGCGACCAAAGTGCTAGTTCGGGCCCTGCACGGCCTCCCACATTCGTTGCTACATTGGCCGATCCCGTGCGTTTCACATCAGCAGATTCTCGCGACATTCACCAGGTACTATAGGTACACCTCTCCCTAAACCTTAGGTCTATATCACTTAGGTCATTGTATTACCAGCCTGTGATATTTAAACCGTGCTATGGCACTTATCCCACCGCCGACGATCAGCGAGAAGCAATTAAAGCGAGAAAGTAGATTTGAGTTGGCAAACAGCTCGCGAACTCGCTTGTCGCGAGTGTTTAGTTCCGATAGTTTTGTCGCTCGGCTACAAGAGAGTGTTCTTTTGCGACGGGCGATCATTCGCACCACTCGCTCGGTGCTTGTTACAAACAAATTCATAAAAGGTTTGTTAGCTAGCACTGAGATCCGCACTGTATGTAGAATACCGCTAGTTGGTCTGTCAGCGTGAGTTATGACCGCCAAGCGAGCATCGCTGAGCGAATATTATTTTTAATAGCTCTTACTTACTATTTTAATAGTGGTGAGAGAGTTCTCGCTGGGAGTGTGAACAGCCAGCTATCAACTACTGATATTAGTGTATCTTATAATGACGCTGGATTATACTATATCTTTAGACCGTTTCATCAGCGAGAAAATAGTCGACAGCTAATCGCTTCCTCGTCGGCATTGGAACATGCACCTACAATACATACTACAATAAACAAAAGCAATACACAACAATACAAATAACCCCTAGATAGTTCGCAAATTCCGTGATACACAAAAGCATACACAACCCTTTACATACAAAGTAGGAATCGCCCTTTACCCTTTTTTACGCGAGTTAGCGGGGAATAATGCAAAATTTTCCGTATAGCCGAAAAAGTTTACGTTTTTCTTGCAAAATTTATTGCCTATAAACAGTGACGTTCCGAACCACGGAAGCATAATAAAAGAAGCTCAAAGGGTCAGCACACGGCAACTTTATGGACTTAACTTGCAAACTCTGATGCCAGTTATAATAGTTTTGTTTGGCGTAATAAAAACTTTTCTTATTATTACGTTATTATGATCTTCCCCTGTAGTAAAGGATGCTTAAGGTTGTAACTTAGTAAAGTTTGGGTACCTTCTGGTGATTTAAGGACTATAATGCTAATGCTATTGGAAAAGGGTGCACATAAAAAAGAGGAGTTATTTTGTTACTTTTTTCCGATAAAATACTGCCCCAGACATTATTTTCTATTTTTGGAGGAATAGTTGCATAACTACAAACACAAGTCAATAATCTCTTCGCGTAATCTTTACATAACCTTAAAAAAAAAAAACAAATCACCTCAAAATTATATTCTTCAATAACAAACACACTTTTACATTCATCAAATTAGAATGCAGCTCGAGAAATAAATTCATCTCTCCTCATGAATAAATAATTTATTTAACAAAATGCCATGGCGATAGCGGCGAAACTCTGTCCAATTAATATCTTCATTGCACACAATTTTACGCACTGTTAGAGTACCTACATAATTTAAATTTTAACTAATATTTTACGTAAAATTGTTTGTTAGTTTGTTGGTAATCTCTGGAAGAATGAAGCTATGGAGTTGGAGTTGTCCGTTCTTCTCCATAACAAACTACCTTTGTGAATGGACGACTAGAATCAATTATTATAATTTTAACCATACATTTTGACATTCAAAAGTGCTTCGTGGTTTATTTGAAATAAATGATTTTACTTTGACTTTTAATTGATCCGCGGGACAATTGCTTGAAATTCATATAATCAATCACAATGCCTCACATTTTGACAATTCAACAGAGTTCATTGCATTTTTATATATGTGAAGCAATCATGAACCAGGAATTTCTTTCAATTATGAAGCAAGTGTGGGTTCATGTGTTTCCTAAGGTGCCGATTACGAAAATTATTTTTATTGATGTGTAGAAAGCTACACCATCCCTGCGTGTCATAGGTACTTAGAGTTAGGTACTTTTACCCCAAAACAAAATGCTCAATTCCTGCAGGATAGTCTAAGAAGTGAAGCCACGGGAAAACCTAAGTTACTTATATAATATAACGTTCTCTGTTAACATGCAAACCAACGGACGGTAAATAGAATTGAAAGCTTTTAATTCTGTGAGCATTAAGGGTTAAATCCACCACCAGTTGCGAGCTGGGCCGCTGGCGCAGATCCAAATTATTTTAAAAGAAACCCCCTAACGATCTCATTTCATAGGATCACGGCATATTACTTGTTAGCATTTCGTTCGGAAATTGAAAATGAATTCCTTTTGTTTCTGTTTGTCCACGAAAGGCTCGAAAATATTTTGATGGTCTTCTTAATGTTGAGCTCGTCTTAAAGGATTTTGTTCTTCTTTCTTTTTTTAATAAAACTTGCGTTGATTTACTGCTACTTTACATATTTGTGATCGATTTATTGATTGTTACAAAATAATGCCTCACAATAATAATTTTCAGCAGTTCTGTGTCTTGGCTTACTGCGTAATATTTTAAGAAAGAAAGACAGAAAGAAACTACTTTATTTGGCACACACAGATACACACAATGTAGGTACAAATAAAAGGGAACTTAATTTTAAAATAATTACATACATAGTGTGCCCTGCGGCTGAGCCAAAAAGGTCCAGTTCAGCAAAATGCCAGACTACTGGGAGTTGCTTGACGCTGGTTTTCAACTGAACCTTACGTTGAAGTGTACGGATGTGAATCAGTTTTACGGTGTTAAATAGATATAAGTTAGTGTGTTATAAACTATACAGGTATAGGTATGTATAATAATTTGGTGCGAAACATTATGCCATGAGCAGCTGAGCGAAATAGACGGATTGCAAGTAACTTTTAATATTAAAAAGTTGTTTTTATATTCGGGTAGTTTGAGAAATATTGCGATCAGTATGTACGTCACTTTTAAAATTTTGTCAGAGCGGCGAAACAAAGTGAAATAAGGACATTGGCAGAAGGTAAGTGGCATCCATCAATAATATTAACCATTTAGAATTTAAAATATTAAGCAACATACGCCTTTTTACCCATAGGCCTCCCAACCTCGAGCGAAAGCATGTATCAGGGACACACTAGCCCGCGGCCGAGGGTACGAGACAGCTATGTGAAGCAGCGGTTTATACGAAACGATAATTTTACACACGCGGCCATTCCTCGTGTGCAAACAGATCCGCAAAACACTAAAAACGGTCTAACACTACGATAAAGCAACAACAAAAATAGAAGGAACCCAGAAGCGTATAGAAAGAAAATGTAACAGAAAATTTTCCTTTTTCCATCCTCTAGAACTTTGTTGCATGTTCTACACTAGCGGTTAACTTAAACAGCAAACGCATATGGACCTCGTTAATAAACTCCTTGTTTTAATTAAGCCAAATTATTATCGCTGTAATTACATTCAGTTCTATAAATATGTTCTTCTAACAGCTTTGTTCGTATTTACTCGGAATAAGTGGAAGTAGATGTTATCTTTGTCCGATGTTGTTTTGTTTTGAGATGAGTTTTCGATAATGGTTTAAACACTTGGAAGGAAGTCCTTCCGATATTTGGTCGGCTTCCGAGGTTATCATAGATTATATCTAACAAGAGTTCTTATAATTGATGCATCAGTGTTTGTTCCGAGAATTTGAACAAATCTTTGGCCAGCTTAACATTGACTGGCATGCATGTTCTTCAGTCTTTAAGTGATGATGCATGATGCTTTTTCGCAAATGTCAGCGAAAATGTTTGTCAGAGATTGATGATCATTCTAATAATATTTTTAAAGACGCACCTTTGTTGTAATTTTCAGAAAACAGCGTTTCATGTTTTCCGGAAAGCTACATTTAAATTATTATTAAAGATAAGTATGTAGCAATTTTTTATTTTTAGTTTTTTCGAGTTGAAATCCCCTTTAATAGAATCTTAAAGAAACGCCACTGTTCTCAGAACAGTGACGGAAGACATCGTGAGGATACCGGGATGTCCTAGAATTAAAAATTAGAGACATGTGACATCTGCCAACCCGTACTGAGCCCACGTGGTAGATGCCCATTTTGGCCCATTCCCTCTCGAGAGGAGGCCTGTGTCCTAGTAGTTCCCTTTAGGGGCTGATTATGCTATACCACAGATAAAATAATATTAGCATACAGATGCCTCATCCCATACAAAGAAACCGTGCCAACGTAACTAGCATTTTTCGTCTGATTAAACTGATTTTTTTCTAAGAACATCGATCGCGTTCGGTTCCGTTCCACGGATATAGATGGTGTTAGCAGCAACTTGCAAGTAAAAGTGTTTACTCGGTTCGTGAAAACTTTTTTTTTAAATACATTGACGTATTGTTTTTATAGTATTTTTGGCAAGTTTTTACAGTTTCATAGTACCAAATTAAACAAAACCAATTTAAAAAATCGAGTGGATGCCTTAGAAATTTAAAACTGCGCCATCTATTGGAATCAATTTTAAATGATCCATTCAAATAATTTTTGAAATCTGAATTAAGAGCCCAATATTCCTTAATTTTGTGCTTAGGAGATTTAATGAAACAAGAACATAATTTATTGTGATTGTCTCTACGAAATCGTAATATTTCACAAAACTCAAAAACAAATCGAAGCTTATCACGCCATCTAGTGCAATTTATTTGAACCAAATTTTCTTTTTCGCGTTGGGTGCCCGTGGCTATACTAAGATTATGCTACGCGTCAAATTCAAAACACCAGTATCTACTGGTGTTTTCATTGCTGCTGCCATTTTAATTTGCTATTGTTCTATTATGTATTTTAATTTTGCATTGTTTCACTGAAGAGCATTGGCTCTCATGTTGTCCCTAGGCACGATTTTTCCATTTGTTAATCAAGAAACGTTTATCTACCTATATCTGTCTATTTTTCTTGCATGAATAGGAATAGCAGAAATGAAAAAAGGACAGTCAAAGAGACATATAATATTCATGTGAATTGAAACAATGGCGCTTTCAACTGAAGTAAATTGCAATTCTGTGTTCTTTTAATTTGAAAACATTTTTACTTCTTTGTGCGGGTTGTTAAATGAAACATGTTTTTTAAAATAGGTACTATGAGTGCTCTTGAATATATTTAGTTATATTCAAACAATAAATAAATCATAAATGTGAAAGTATGATTGGATGTTTAAAAAAAGTTGTATTTTTAAGCTTCCGTACCCAAAGGGTAAAAACGGGACCCTATTACTAAGACTCCACGATGCGTCTGTCACCAGGCTGTATCTCATGAACCGTGATAGCTAGACAGTTGAATTTTCTGTTGTTGTTGTTTCCGTTGCCGCTATAACAACAAATACTAAAAACAGAATAAAATAAATATTTAAGTGGGGCTCCCATAAAATAAACGTGATTTTTTGCCGTTTTCAGCGATAATGGTACGGAACCCATCGTGCGCGAGTCGGACTAGCACTTAGCCGGTTTTGTTTATCAATCACGCTTCAACACTTAAACGGACACAAGTAGAACATGGCCTGCATTAAAAGAGTAGATACTTTTTTCCTGGTAGAAGATTCCCGTAGGATATGTATGGACATACAAGTATACGAACTATAAAGCCGCTGGCGCTGATAAAACCCATTATATATTTTCAGATTTGCTACGATTTTGTACAACAACGGTTTGCAAACAGGACGCAAGATTTAGCAACAAAGAGAATTCGTGAGTAACACATACGCTTAATAGTAGCAAAACAAATAGCCGCAAAAGTACTCTAAACATTTAACATAGCCCGGAGCCCGTCTATGCCATTTATTAAGGTAAACGCTAGAGAAATTACTACGTCCCACTTTATCTCACTCATTATGGTAAACACGGTCTGAGCGATATAATTACGAGGTAATTTATTATTGTTGTATCACAGAACACGCCATCCATTACAATTAAGATATTTTTTATTAACAATTTTCACGCGAGCAGTAATTTTGAAATATCGTCCGGACCTTTCAAGCGGTTTGTTTTTGTTACAATAATTATAATCGTGTTTTTGGGACATTATTGTGGTTTTGTTTGTTTTTAATTAGCGTAATAGCTTCCTATAATACAAATTAGTCTACTAGGACTGACGTCCCTACTTACACGCCTAACTTTATCATCATAATTTCAGCTGAAATACTTCCACACGCCTATGTGTGTATTAGGCCTACGCTTATCCCTAGTGTCGTCACATCAACTAGCTAGTCCAATATGACTATCGTGCATTTAGTTGGGGCCCTGACGCTAAGACCTTGCCTCTCGTGCTTGATGTCGTGGGTTCAAATCCGGGCAAGTACTAAAGTGACTTTTTCAAATTCAATATGTTTTGCTTTCAGTACTTTCTAAGTTTATTTTGGACGTCACAGGCAATGGTGTAGGAAGACATCGTAAGGAAACCTGCACTATAGGCCATTAGTATCGAAAAACAAGTGTTAGAAAAATCTCGAATTTGTACAGCGTCGTCTTTGTCATCCATGCCTCTATGACAGCCTCCTTCTAAGTATCTTTCGTTACTGGGGGTTTTGCTGCTCCTGGGCCTGTAGTCTCGACATAGTTTGCGATCGTTACGTTAAGTAACGATCGTTATCTCTTACCGACAAAATACGCTTGCCGTAACGACGCTAACGATAAACGCTAGTCTCGACAGCCGAGTTAGCGTGCAAAATCTGTCACTATATTGACTTAACGTTGTCGGTAGGCTAGTGATGTTCGTATTCATAGTGCGGTGATTTATTTGAAAAATTATGGCAGTTGAAAAAAATCCTTGTATCATAGGGAAAATTGGTAGACAAGATATTCAAAAAAAAACTATTTTTCTTTGAAAATTGTGCAGAAGATAGGTAAACCTTATCATGTTAACAATTGTTTGCATCGAAACTTTTAAGTAGCTTATGCCGTTTTTAAAAATACGCATAACAAAGAAGAAAATTGTTCGCTTCCTTGCAACACAGACGTTGAACATGGGAAACAAACTGTCAATGTCAATTGTCAAGTTTGTTTGTACACAAAATACGACAATGAGAATTGATTAAAAACTGGAAAAGAACCGTATTTCTATAGTGGAGGACAGTGACACAGGCGCAGGCCCTAGCCCGAGTGCTAGCAAGCAGCGTGAGCATCAGGTAATAACAACCTACAACAATTTTCGATTCCTATTTTTGGTACTAAATTAAATACTTTGCATATGTTCGAAGTAGTTTGTGTTTACTTAATAAATATCTTAAATGTTTCAGGCGTACTTCGGGGCTTATTGATGCGCATTTGGCAACTTTAGAAGCCCGTCCTTATCTCCACACGGGCAAATTTTGAAACATGCTGCAAGGAGGTTCCCGAGGAACTCAACAAACTCCCAAACGGATCCAATAAGTCCCCCGAGCAGTGCATGACGTTAAATATCAAGTTGGTTTTTAAATGTAAGTACAAGCCACGTCAGTTTTATTTATATTTAGTAGAATACAATAGGTATCCTAATTACAGGTTTGGATAGACTTAAAAAGCTGCGCCTGCACTAAGGCAGCATAATTATAAAAACAAATCATTCAAACTGGCAACCGAGGCGTCATCACTGCTTCTTTGACTGAAGTGGAGAGACGCATAACATCCTTAATTAGTTTAGAGTACACATTTGGCACAGACTGCCCGGATACTATGCCATTTTCTTTTTTATTATTAGAATCACTAGCACACTAGAGCATTAAGAGACATTTTTAGTACATCTATTTTTTTTACAGATGGTGGCAGCTGCAACTCAAGTGCAATCAGACGCTGCCAGAGGCAGGCAAGGTACAAGCCGAGGCGTGGATGCTATTTGCATAGGCTGCAAATTCAATAGCGGACAGTTTTACAACTTTTGTAAATAAAAATAATAAATGGTTTTATATGTTTTTTATTTAAATCACAGAGGGTCAATAAAATAAAATTATGTAAAACTAGTATTATTGAGTCTTCTTATGCACTCTACAACAGCTCACCCAGTGCACCACAAGTCCTGTATAACAAAAACAAGATTTTAGGAGTATTCATACAATGTTATACAACGACATAAGTCGGACTTGATGCTTTAAGCCATTATATATCACCTTTGGGTCAAATAAATGGAGATGCTAATTAAATAGGTATAGAGATCTAGGGAAAATAATATGTTATGCAAATATAGGTATACCTAATTAATAAATATAGTTGTCTGTACGAGATTGCCCTGTGCGATAAGACCGCCCATTGTACACTTGCTTTTATGATTTTTTGTCCTGTATATATATTTGTGTGGTTTACAATACAAAAATATAAATAAATATAATAAAATATAAAATGAATACCTTAAAATAAATCATTTGATTTGGTACCTGTAACTTCTAGGCCATCATCATGAACACTACCATCATTGTCCACTATTTGCATGGGTGAGGTGGCCTCCGGTTCATGTAATTTATATGTTATATGCTTTTTGTGTAACACTGCACATGCATTGAGTGGGACAGACCCCGTTAAACAGACTTCAGCACAGCAAAGCATCTTTCAACGACGTTCCTGGCTGAACAATGAGCATTTGTTTATTGATACTCCGGTGTCCCAGGGCGTTGATTTTTTAAAGGAGTCATCAACCATGGTTCCAGAGGATATCCATCATCACCTAAAAGATAAAACATAGAAAGTACTTTCAGCATTTTAATGGGCAACTGTTCCAGACAGATTATAATGAACATTTATTATTTGTTACCAAGCAGCCATGTACGGTGGTCCCAAATGATATTTTTTTTATATGTTTTATGGCGCCAATCGCAACTGGGAATGGCTGTGGAGTATTTATGAACTTTGCTTTAACTACACACTGTTCTGCTTGGGTCATAGGAAATTTGACATATCTTCTTAAGAGGTTTTCATTGATAGCCAAAGTTACAGCATGTATTAATCGGCTATCTGACTTTTAGCTTATGCTGCAGCCCCACTGCAAGCCAATATGTAGTTGTTAGCAGCCAATTGACTATTATGAAGAAAATTACATTACATCTTGGATATTAGAAAAAAAATATAGAAATATTATTTAGGCACATTAAGTACCCAACGCATAGACACTCACTTGAGACTCCACAGAAAGTCCTTAGGCCCTCGTTTTTGAATAGATGGGCGAAGTTCACCAACGAGCTCATGAAACGTCCTTGTTTATTCGGTAAAGATAGATAAATTGGCCATCCTCTAAATCCAAAGGATTTTCACCTTCACGCCGGTTTCGTGCATTTTCCGCCGCTTTATTATATCGAGTCTGTGTTCTAGCACGACCAAAGCCCATGCTTAATACTATACAGCCATATTACTCTAATTATTATTTATTTATTGTTTTTGTAACCTCTAAAACCAATGATAACGATCGTTACGACACTTATCGGGCTATCAAAAATGCTCGCTAGGAAATTCGATATCATACCGATAAATCGTTAACTTAGCGACAATATACGTTAAGTTTGCGATGACAAACGTCAAAAATCGATAGCTTTGACTGTCGAGACTACCAAAAATCGATATCTACCGATCGTTAGGACTTAGCGACCGATCGTTACGAGATAACGATCGCTATCTATGTCGAGACTGCAGGTCCTGGTTTTTCTTCCCAGCTGAACACACTAGTAAGAGGTCAAGTTTTTGGGGGACTCTCTAAAGTCTTTGACGTTCAAAAATTTATTAGGCTAATTCTCAGCCTAATTTTTCGCTATATATAGTAATGCTATATTAATGTCCGAATATTGTAGGTAAATGATTATTTTCTTAGTCAGCCTCTTACAACACTCTCTACTTCTACTAACTACCGCCCTAGTAACGGAGACCACACGGCTTGCTCTAACAAACTGTGTATTTATGTAATTAGTTACGTATCATTTCGTGGCGGTAGTCAATCAAGAGCAATTATAATTAAAATAGCTATTAATTAGGTAGAAACTAAATTGACGGTTTGCAATATTTTAATTGCTGTATTGGCAATATCTCCCACCCCTATCTTGTTTTTAGTGTAGGCTGTAAGTGATCCTTTAAAATATTACCTACTACTACAGAATCAATAGAGTGGCAATTAAATAATTTATTTATTACTATGATATAGCAGTAGCAAGAACATTATCTACGGATTTCAGGAGATTCTCTTCTTAAAGTGGCATAAAAAGATTATTAGGGTTTCGTACACAAAGGGTAAAAACGGGACTTACTAAGACACCGCGGTCCGTCTGTCTGTCTGTCACCATGCTGCAATTTTCACAGATGATGTATTTCTATTGCCGCTATAACCTCAAATACTAAAAACAGAATAAAATAAATATTTAAGTGGGGCTCCCATACAACAAACGTGATTTTTTTGGAGTTGTTTTGCGATAGTGGTACGGAACCCTTCGTGCGCGAGTCCGACTCGCACTTGGCCGGATTGTTAATCATAAAACGAAGATCCTAAAATGAAATGACTTCACCTTTTTACATCAGCGAGAATAAGTAAAGCTCTATTTCTTAGATTCTTTAGAGAACAGTGTCTTTTACAAGCTAACTACAAAATTTAATACCCATTGCCCTCATAAATTGTAATCGGGCATTGAAAATCCACTTCAAAATAACAAAATTGTGTTTTCTAGATTTCTTTTTTCTATCTGGATTTCGGATATATCCTGCAGCAATAAAGCAACAGACAGACCTGATTCTTTGCATACATACAATTAGGCCAGAAGAGAGTAACATAAAGATAATTAGGCCAGAGACCAAACCCAAACAAAAAAGTAGGCAATGTAATAACTATAACAACATGTTACATAACATGACATGTTTTTTTGGAATTTTTTGTGATTGTTAATATGATTTTTAATATAATTAGATATGTTTTTTTGGATTTTTTTGTGATTTCTAATATGATTTTTAATATAACTGGACATGTTTTTATTTTAATTTCTAATGTTATGTATTTAAAGTGTATTGACTTTTTACTTAATTATTTTGATGTTTGTTTTAATTTAATGTTTTTTTTTTATTTGACTTTTATTGCTTTTTTAATTTGATTTTCAATGTATTTAATTTTGAAAATGGACGTTTTTTGATATTATTTTGATTATTGTAAGGTTTTAATTTAAATCGCATGCAGTTTTTCGTAAAGTATATTCCGTGAGAAATGTATATACAGTTAGTTGTAAAAAGTAATGTGTCACTGTTTGTTTTCCCCAAAAATAAAATACATAGATTACTTTCGTATACCGGATAAAAAACAGGTCAAGAGAGCAAATCCACGGCCAAAAGCTACTTGCTATGTCAAACGTTACATAAGACACCAATAAATGTCTAGTTTATACAGCACATCCTCGCTCAAACTCTATCCCGACAGGCAATGTAAATGACGTGAAGCGAGCAAACCGCTTCGTTTGCGGATGTCACAAGATTGATTGACGGCAGCTCCGAATATGTGATTAATGACCAATCGTTCAAGCCCAAGCTTTGTGCCAGCGTGTGTCGTTTTACGCTTAACTTCAGAGATAAAGGCTTTCGATTAAGGCAGTTTAGTTAGTTTGGTGTAAGGGGAATTGACAGTCATAGTAATAGGACCAATGTCGTTGTTGTAGGAGGTAGTATATTAAGGCCTTTACTCTGCTTTGGTGCCGTAAAACCTTAGATCGTAAAACGGTTACTTTCTAAAGCAAACTCCTTAGTAACGGCTGGGATAAACGGTTAAAAACAATCAATATATATTATTGATTTATCTACCTTTAAACGTGCAATTAATCTGAATCTCGGAAACGCCTCCAACGATTTTCATGAAATTTAGTATGCAGGTTTCGGGGTCGACAAATCGATCTAGCTAGGTTTCATTTATAAAAAAGGTCGTTTTCTCTATTTTACCCGAGCAGAGCTCGGTCGCCCAGGTACTGCATTATTTGTTACACACACTACATTATTTGTGAAACATGGTTTTCTTATGACTAATACTTTTGGGTTAAACAAAAAATTAACAACAACTTCTAACTTCTCCAAGACTTAGATGTTTAAAATATTTTTCACAGAAAAATTGATGGTTAGAATTCCTAACAATAAATTCATAGGTCCCATTCATGTCCAGTGATCATCAAATTTAATTAACTCTAGACCAATGAAATTAATAAAAAATAAAAGTGGGTTATTTTGTATAATTAAGATTAGAATTATAAATTACATAAGCATGATTAAATAAACAATATAAAGGTTACAAAACTTAGACTGAAATTATAATAATATCGCCGAAACACATCTGTAAATCAAAAAATATTTATTTATTTATTATATACTTTATTGTACACCACTTAAATAATTACAGAACAAAACATTTATAAAGATAAGTGTACAATGGGCGGTCTTATCGCACAGGGCAATCTCTTACAGACAACCTTTGGATGGACTGAACGAGAGGAGGTAGACATAGGGTTGTCAGTGTACAAAAACTATCATGAAATAATATAACTTAGACATTACATAAAATACATACATACAAATAAAATAATATACTAATAAATATCAAATACAGAACAGAGAAAGGAGAAGAAATAATTTGCAAACAAATCTGTCCAAAAAGATATATTGATATTCTGGTACCGAGCAACATTGACGATTGTAAAAAGTCCAAATGCTTGGGATTGACCACAAGATATTTTGGTATCGCATGTCATTGGATCGACATGCACTATAGAAGTGCCACGCATTTTAAGCTTTTTGATAATCGCTGATACAATGCCTCTTTTTCTAGGGTCTTACGACTGTATACGAAAATAAGACTGTCAATCAAATTTCGCAGCTAAATGAGGGCATTACGGAATTTTTGTTGGACCATATCAATTATAACGCTCTTCATTTATTATTGCAAAAACCATGAACCCGAGACATGTACAATCGGACTATTTTAGCTTGCAGGGCTCGCCCGCTAATTTAACGCCGACAAACTCATCAACCAATAGCATTGCAGCATCGGGTGACTGTTTCTCTAGTACCTGTCTGCGCCTTGTTTTTGTAATTAAAAAAAGACGGTAATAAAATCAAACAAGTCATTTGGCTATGGTCGACGCAAAAAGGGCGGACGCAGCTGTGGTCATCTTGTGCACAGGATTTTGTTTTCAAAGTGATCAGATGTAGCTTTGGCCCATAGTACATTACTTTAAGTGTGGAAAGTTCAAATATTTATCGTTAAACTAAATTAAAATATTCGCCAATTTTGAACACAATTATGACATAGTCATCGAAAACTGGCGCAAAATATGCTGATGAAATGCTCATCTTGATGCGCCCTTTGGCTCGAACCAATTCCTAAAAAGTTAACTTCCAAAACAGAACGCACATCAAATAATAAACCTCTCTAAAGGTGGAAGATCTTGAAGACCAAAATTGCGGGCCTCCATTACCTACCTTCCCAAACTTTTACTTATGACCGCACTTTAGTCGAACTTACGCATAAAACACACCGTCCGTCCTAATACTTCCCGGGTTTCATAAGGTACGCACCGAGAACATAGCCGATATTATTATTCATATTTCACTGGTTCCGTAGCTTTACGCAGTCAGATCACGGATTGAACTTTTTCAATAAAACTCCCCCCGAGATAGCAAGCGTTTGGAAGTGCGGTCACGCATCACGCCAAGCGATTTTATAACTTTATCACTATTTCACCAATACCTGTACCTTGAGGAACCCCAAAGATTTTACATTGAAATTGCTTCATTACTTGTTATCTTTCTCTTCGATGAGTTTCTTTTGATCTTTTGCTATATATGTTCGTCTATTTTAATGCAGGCGGGCTGTATTAGCATACGAGGTATGATAACAGCTTTATTTTAGAAGAGTTTCAATGTTCCAAACAGTTATTTGATATGCAATACCTTTGACTAAAGATAGCGTTATGGGAGACACGCGACTTTTGAATACAATCGTTTTAAAAAGAATGTAAACAAAAAGAGAATCCGTTTTACATATTTTTAAAAGTATAATAACTGAGATAGTTTAAAATATTCAAATGTACAAACCCAAATCTTTTTTTTTTACACTCAGTATACATGTCAGAAATGTTATCGTTGCCTACTTGATAAGATAAATACATATTTGAATAGAATAGAATAGAAAACATTTATTCGACTCAGACACAACACGACAACAACAATTACAAAGTAACTGGGAAGAATAGTAAAAAAAGTACAAACAAGTTCGCCGGGCGTGCCCATACCGAAAGGGATACCAACTCAGCATTTGCTGGGCGTCAGACATCCAGCGCTGATTTTCAGTTGGCACCCTGCTAGTGACACACGGACGTGGGTATATAAAATATATATTTAAAATAATGTCATAAAGTGAATATGTGTGATTAACTTATAAATTGAAAAAAAAATGTAAAATAGATAATATGTATAAAGTAATATAAAAAAAATAATATAATATAAAGTAATATAAAAAATCTAATACAATATAAAATATATAGAGTGCTACAATATGATGGATAAAATTGTCTCAAAAACTACAAATGACAGTGTGGCATAAACGCAACCGGCCTATCACATCCAGCCAATGACCCGACTCATTACCTAGAAATAGGCACACCACTTGATGGAATAAACGAAATTTTATATTAACGTAGAAATTATTCATATTAAATAATACATATTGTATTAAATTTAAATAAGATAAGACAAGAACAAAAACATAAGTTGATTTAACTTATGTTTTCATTAAAACTGAATCATCATAACACAGAAATATTTCTAAATCGCCGCTCGAGGCAGCAATAGACAGTATCGTTTATATTAACACCGCAAGTAGTCTCCATTTACCGATCGCTCACAACAAACGCTTAATAGACGCATTTGTACAACACAAAACGCTCATTAAAGCAGAAATTATAACTATCATTCATCATGTATTACTTCCTCAAGCAAAACTATTCCGCCTGTCAACAGGCTGACAAGAAAATCATCTTTAAAGACTTGCTCCTCCCATTGACTGAGCTGTGATTAGCTTTTAATATTTATAAATGCAGTAATGCCTTAATATCTATTCATAAGTGAAAATTATTATGCAAATGGTGGCAAGAGGGCGGGTAGTAAATTCAGCGGTGTCTAGTCGAAGTCTGCTTTGCCTTAATTGCTGGTCCAGGAGCAATGAATCTCGAAAGATTTGTAGCGAATGTTTCACACACAATTATTAACATAATCAGCCATTTAACACTTGTGCTGCTGGTATCGATAGATTATTTCGATTGAAAAATATTTCTATTCGGAAAAGCCTTGCCATACTTTGCTATCTACATTTTCAAGGTAAGGAGACGCTTATGTAAGTTCACCTTTTAACTTACGTCACTGATTCGCAAATTCACATAAGCATCACAAACGGACAACGGTACTCACTTTCTCAGTACTGTTTATTTTAGTTATATTCTCTATTAGAAACCAAACATTCCGTCAATATAACACACTATTTTGGTCTCACAGACTTTCACGGAAACTTCATTTCAAAGTTCCGCTAACGACATCAGAGAAAGGGGCTTAACTTCACACATTATTCATTCCCTGTATTCGATTTAATGAAAATCCTTCAGCATTAACACTCAGGCATACGTCATCAGACATGGCTATTAAATATTCATTTTAATAACAGAACAAAAGGTAAATGTGTGAAATACGCCTGTCGACGTTTCAATGATTTGCAACGCTCGTTGGTTAATTTTATTAAGTCGTTTTATTTTGTCCGCCTAATGGAATATGGGCATTATGTTACTTTCCTGTAGGATATGGAGAAATGTTAACGTGCTTTGTGGGATATAAATCCCTGTTTCAAAATGTTAGTTAATTATAACATTTTGTTAGTATGGCTTCCAAATAGACTCCATTCTTTGGATTTATTTTACAATGTAAATGTAAGTGAAGTAGGTAATGGTTGTGTTTTAGAATTGCAGTTCCTATTTTGCAATCTTAACGAGTAAAACACAAGATCAGATATTGTAACAAATTAGAAACATATTTTACTACTAGATTACCCCATTCCTAGGCGATTTGGCATCAAAATTCCACACAGCAGCTTAATAAGAGACCACTTAGCAAATAATGTCTGTCTAAACACAGCTTTCAAGGCTTGTTTTATAGCACTGCTTAGTAAAACGGAGGCTGGCTGGTTCTAACTAAAAGTTGTTAAACCGTGGTCGTCAACCATTGGTCGATTTAGTAATTATTGAAATTTGCAACTCCGGCTACTAATCACTGTTTCCAACTGATACCAGGTACAACACTAATACTAAGTTTGCGCTATCAAAGTCGGCCGTGGCGCCACCGCCCACGGTCGTGTCTCGACGGCCGCGCAATTGCAGGCCCTATTACCGTACCTACCACTTGTACCTTGTACCTATGTACCTTACAACGCCTGGGAACAAACCCCACAACCTGCCGCGGCGCGTGGGACGGCATCTAATAGCCTTTTAATTTTCAACACGCGCCCATCAACACGAAACGATACTAATAGCCAGTAATACTATACTTAGAGCACAGCAGCTAATCTTACAGGAAATTATATATATTAAAATTCATTAACATCTACATGTTACGATGCAAAATGACATAAAAGCGACCGGTAAGTGCTAGTCGCGAAATAATCTAGCGAGTAACAGGTACATGAATACGCATGCTCTTAGCTTTTATTGGCTGCGGTGTCAATGAATTTATGCTGTTTAACTCCTTGAGTATCGTAACTGGTAACGACATTTCTATACAATACAATATCTAATTATTCTCACAAGTGCCATTTTATGGCGGCCGTATAATGAATTATTACGTTGACGATTGAACGTTTAACCGCTTAGTGGATCGTCTAAATATATACAGGGATCGTATTCTATCTAAATAGCGCACATTAAATATCGGTTGCTCTGCTAAATCACGTTGACGTGAGTGATTAATCTTCGGAGTAGAATGCTTGTCGTTAGAAGGGCAATAAAGAGATAACAAAATAAATCAAAGAGCTATAAATATGGGCGGGATGAGCGATCAGTCCCAGAACTGTCCGATTCGATAGAAATTTACGGAACATTTTATGGGACTTGCATGGAACTAAACGCAGTATAAATAAATATAAAAACAACGTTCAGTTGTAAATAATGTTTATTTTTTATGGTAACCG
Source organism: Orthosia cruda (assembly GCA_964057195.1). Lineage (NCBI taxonomy): Eukaryota > Metazoa > Arthropoda > Insecta > Lepidoptera > Noctuidae > Orthosia > Orthosia cruda. The sequence continues at coordinate 24,656,853 of OZ059829.1, read as the reverse complement.
GTTAAAGTCGTTGTTAACTGGGTCTTGGAGAGTGTAGCTGTTATAACGAACGTTATTATATTATAAATTCTATTGAATGTAAAGATCGAATCAGGTGAAATGGAAACCGATCCGTCAGTTGCTTGGATGCATTACAAAGCAATAGAAAGTTCACGGATGAATTAGCAAAAAGTATTCAGTGAACTCTTTCGTAAGATTTGAGCAATAAACTTTTTAAGTGTCATATTCAATGTGGAAGCCGTCTTCGGTTATTATAACCCATAATTCAGAAGTGGGAATGCGGTGCAAAAGTGCAATATCCGAGTCGGGCTATAACTGTCAACAGAGGAATGAATCACTGGCGTATAAATCGTAGCTAGGACAGCATCGTGCGCGGCACCGGGCAATCGCAGCCCGATTTTATTTTATTACTATCACTGTGGGAGAAATGCAACTGTCGATTTGTTTAACTAAATTATTTTATGATAACTACCACCTACCTACCATTGTTTATAACAGGGTGATTTAGAACTCTGCCGGATTATGGACCTCGTTTACAGGCGTGGTGCTTGTAAACGAGTACTCGGTAAAGTGGTTCAGATTCATTTTATGTTTAAAGTAAACATTAAGTCATTCTACTTGGAATCTATCTATACTCCAGATATTTTATGGAATATAAACACGCGTTTCTTGGGAGTGTCAACAACAAATTGAATGACCCTTATAAATATTTTCACAGGGAACCTGTCGCTTCTCGTGACTTGCATCAATTTGCGCGCCTATCTAAACTTTTTCAACTAAACAAACAGTTCGGAAATTAGACAAACACGCTCCGACGACAGGAAGCGCATCTCAAACAAACGCGACGCTGTCATGCGCGCGCGCACACTAGAAGATGGATGAAAAATGGCGCCCGGAGATTAACCTGACAGGAGATCACTTTCTAATATTAACATTAGCAGTTAAGCATACAATGATAAATTATGGTGTGTTAGGTCAGGTACTGTCAAATTATTTCAAAGCAGCTATTGTTCTCATTTTTGGACAGTTAATTTAATTCATACAAATTAAGTAGACATGAGAACACTTGCTACAAATACGGTTCCGACTATTAATTACAAATCTGACATCCCAACTCAGAACCATCAACGTTAAAGTTCAGACAAACTACCAGGCTTCCATAAATCAAAAGAGAAAAACTGGAACACATCAATATATTAAAATTATCCAATCATCTAATACTGGTTTAAAAAAAAGAACATAAACCGCGGAGATCCGCTTATTACAACGGTTTTTGAGCGTTCACTTGTCTATTCCGGGTGTGGGACCACCCACGGTATGGCGACTGTTATTTTAGGTGCGTAATTGAGTTGTTGCGACCGTGGCGAGCGACGACCCTGCTACGACACGCGTAATGCGATGTTTTACATGACTTCGATGCACCCTACACGCATTCATTTACAGTGGAGACTAGAAAAACGTTGCGTGAAATTGTGATTAACTGTGAAAGAAGTTTGGTTATTTTAGGAACTGCAATATGGTTATATCCGAAATCCTTAAAGCAGTATAAGAAAATAAAAGTTGACATAGGCCTAGGCCGTCAGAGTCATCAGGGGGTATCGCACGATCTCCTACGAGGCGGCTTGTGTACTGGCCGGATCCCCACCCTGGGACCTGGAGGCGAAAGTACTCGAGTCACTGTATCGGTGGCGCGAGGAAGCACGGGCGCGGGGCGAAAGGCTGATGCAGCGACACATGGAGTTGCGTCAGTCTCAGCTTCGTGAGGTCCTGGTGGCGGAATGGCGAGACAGGCTTTCACGCCCTACCTCATCACCATCGAGGCGGTCTGGCCAGTGATCGAGCGCTGGCTCGGGAGGAGGCACGGCTCCCTGTCGTGTGACGCAGGTGCTATCGGGGCATGGTTGCTTCGGGAAGTACCTGTGTCGCATAAACAGGGACCCGGACGCCCGGTGTCACCACTGCGTCGACTGCCGGTACGACACGGCGCGGCATACGTTGGCAGAGTGTGCCGCTTGGGAGGAGCCACGCCGTGCCCTCATCTCTAAAGTAGGCAGTGACCTGTCCCTGCCGGCTGTAGTCGAGTCTATGGTCGGCAGCGAGGAGTCCTGGGACGTGGTGGAGGCTGCGGAGAGGGAGAGGGAGATTTCATCCGCTCACCCGATCCGCAGCAGACGCGTCGGGCGTCGGCGGAGGGCGGACAATGCTCTCTTCCAGCTCCCCTAAATGGGTCCAGGGGCGACGGACTCGGGGACGTCCGTGGCCCCCCAGATATCAGGACCCGAGGTGGTGGCGCGTAGTGTTCCACGCGCGCCCCTCTTAGACGTCGTGGGGGGAGTCCAACACCTCACTCCTCGCCCAACCCGAGGTCGTGGCCTGTATAGGCGGGCCGGCACTAGCCGGGGGTTGCGGAAGTATCGTTGTTCCCGCGATCCCCGGTGTAGGTGTGAGACGGAACACCGGGGTGGTTTTTAGTCAGTAAGAGTCTGACAGACCCCTCCGCCTCCCGAGGGCGGAGGACATCCAATGAGGATTTTCCACCTAGGAAAAAAATATATAAAAAAGGTCTAGGACCCTACCCCCCCTGTGGTTTCCCGCATTGTCGAGGTGGGAAGGCTCAGTAGCCGTGGCTTGGACATCCACCATGTCATGAAGAAGAACCCGAGGAGGGGTCGCTCGTAAGGGCTTTTGCCGATAAGCTGACGACGTAGCGGCCAACAAGTAGGTTGCGGTGCCGCTTGGGCGACATTGCAACTGAGGCGGGCCACAATGTTGTGTCTCTGAGGCATCGCGGCTGAGGGTTGGAGACCACGGCGGGAGAGGAGTGCTGGTATTACGGTGCGCCGCCTATTCTATCCTATTATTTGCGGCCTGCACGGAGTCGCCACCGTCTGATGGCGGACGCTGTGGGGCCGCAGGGATGTTGGAGTGTCAGCTTTGGCCGCTCTCCCTATCCCCTGCGGCCGAAAAGTGGTATGTGGCGGGGCCAATGTCCTGACCCGTTACAAGGGGACCAATGGTACCATACACGGGGTCGTCTGGAGCTCATGTGCTGGTTTGGTCCCTGGGTGGTCACGGCGTGCGCCGGTGATGTGGTTGGCCGGCGGGAGTTCATAGGATCACAGCTTTATATTCCTATGTTCGTCCCTTCAATGCCCATCCTGACAAGATCTAGACTTTTAATGTCGCGTCTTGGTGCCATACATCTTTATCCTGGGCCATTCTTGTTTGTTCTGATGTTTCTTTTCCTGAAAAGACTCAATATTTCTCTCCACCGTTTTGATAACCAACCTGTCCGAGGTCTTCTTTCCCCTAATCTCTTTTGCTTGTAAAGGACTCTCTATAAACTCTATAAACTGCCAGAGGATCTGCCATAAACCAGGTTGAAGGCAACCATGATTAATATTATACTAGGTATCGTGTCCGGGTTTTTATATCAAAAGTAAATAGATATGATTGACTGGCATTCAATAATGCTTTTTATTAAAAGTAGATCAAGTTAGAATCTCGCCTACGACCATCGTTAACCCCTTAAACCTATTTGCGTAGGATGCAAAAACAGTAAATAACAAGAAAGTAGATCTCTATGCAGGTATACATAATTCATACCTGTTCAAAAGTTGCCGAATGATATCATAAATCTAAGGTTTTATAGTTATAGCCAGACCCCAAAACGTTTTGCTAACAATTCATACCCTTTCAAGTGCTTATATGGTCCTTTGAAAATATCCGAGACTCTATTTGTCTGAATAATTATGCTTTTAAAGGTATGAAGTCTGAAGTATCTAGTCTTCTTCTTTATATTCGTTGTCTATAAGTATATAATACTCACATAAGCGTTTGCTAAACTTCTATACTGGTAAAGATACTCAAATGCAAGTATTCTTTTGTCTTGATGTGCGAAGTTCTCTACCCCTGTCCCCTGTCTCTCAAGCAAGTATGAACTTATGCACGAATTTAAATCGTACTTTTCCAAAAAATGGGTTAACGTATCCTTTCAAATCGACATACGTCCTTTACCACCCATAAAACCAAACATTTTGCCGGTATAATAGCTCAAGCCTTCCTTTATTTTCTCCCCTAAACGAAACTGACGTGTATTGTGCGAAATGATTAATAACACGTCATAATGATACGTCGCTTTTTTGTTGTTGTTGCGTGTGACGATTTATCCTGTGACATTCTTTTGATAGGATGTGGGTCGGCTTGAAATGCCTCTAGTTTCTGATTATTTGAAACCTTTTGTAGGCGAATATTTTTTGTACAACACGTTGGATAGCACAGACAACAGACGGAGCAGTGATGGACCAGTGGTCGTGTCCCCGACTTAAGAGTCGAAGGTCGTTGGTCCGAACCCAGGCAGGTTCGCTTTTCGTAATTTATTGCATCACCACTGCTCTTAAAATGAGGAAAGAAAATACATCGTGAGGAAACCGATATGTCCTAGAACCAAAATATCGAAGACACAACCAATCCACACTGGACCCACGTGGTCGGTTATGGCCCACTCTCTCTCACAAAGAGGAGGCCTGAGTCCCAGCAGTGGGCCCGACAGGCTCCGTAATTGTTTCTGTATCTTATATTTACCATCTGTATGTATATTATGGATGCAATCAATTGAATTTGAATTTCATTTTTGATAAAATGTTTTTATTGCTATTCTCTATAGCTATTGTTTTCAACCCCCGACGGAAAAAGCGGGGTGTTATAAGTTTCACGTGTGTTGCTGTGTATCTGTGTGTCTGACTGTGGCATCATAGCTACTAAACGGATGAACCGATTTTGATTTAGTTTTTTTTGTTTGAAAGGTGATTTTATCGAGAGTGTTCTTAGCTATGTTTGAATAAATCGGTTCAGCCATTCAAAAAATATGGGCGTTTTACTTTTTGAATCGGGATGTTTTCGCAAGATATCGTGTCATAATTACGTGTCCAATAGATTGCCGATCGAAGCGTATCTACTACTAGATACGCTTCAATCGTCGTACTAGATAAATTATGTAGCATGAAATAAAAATGTGTCGGGGTTATTTGAAATTTTCAAATTTTACTTGTATTAATTTATCTACTACAATACTCTTTACGTTACAGGTTGTTCTTATTAAAAACGTATGCAAAAGCATTTTAATATGTCCGTTTCCATTTCGAAAAGTTCTTATAAATACGGCCGCAACAAATATTTGTATTTGCTCGCAAAACCGCTCTCATCTAACTTTGCGAGCTCCGTGTGCGTAGTTCTTCGCAGATATATTATGGTTCGCTTAGAACAGTAAAATATTTGCTCACATCAAAGAATTTTACAGCCAACCACAAAAGTTTTACTTTGATGAATTGAAACTCAACCGCTCCTCGGTTAGCGTAATAAAATTTGTTTGCAAAACAGACTTTCATTACAACACGAGCTTAACTGCTCACTGAAGGGCCTTTGTCTTTGCAATACATTTGATTTCCAATACGTGGTCTTCTTTAAAATGGCCCAACAGTTGTCGGTCCGTAACAAAGTACTACGACTTGTAAAATATACTCAACACTCTCTTACACACGTACCTCCCAGCATTCGACTTTGAATACAAATGACCTGATTTTTATTTCCTGTAAATTTTTGGGCATACAAACGCTGTGCGCTGGTTTATTAAACAAACTGTCCAAATCTGTGCCATGATAATAATAAAAAGAAATTATTTCCTTTTGTTCCGCTGCAGCTTGAATGGGAATCTACAAATAATAAGGTGGATGAAAACACATTTGCTGCATGGCAAAACATTCACGAGGATTTAGTAGATCCTTTTATTGTTGCGAAAAAAAGAAACAGATAAGTACGGACGTAAGCATAATAGCAAAGCCCGTTTCCTTATAAAAACATATGTTTTTCCTGTTCCAAGTTTTCCTTTCTTTTGCTTATTCGTAAGTTCTCAGGACAAACACAAATGATAAATCTCTTTCAGTAAACTTGCTTGTATCAGTGTATTTATAGTTTTCCATAAAGATACTAAAACTAACATAGACGGTTTAAGTATTTACCTTATTTCACAATTACTTTTTACCGGGCACTTGTTAAACATAAACTGCATTAGCATCGTGCAAGTACAGCAAAAATTAATGTTTATTGCACTAAAAGGCAAGTGCTAAGCTCTTGCGGATAGAACAAACTATGCTATTAAGGACCTCGTTCGATTTTCATTGGCACTTTGCCCCAGAGTGAGAATAGAAAAGCTATTCTCGACTAACACAACCTTTTCGATAGAAGATTTTTATCCCTCTCATTGTTTATATGTGAGACAAGGATGGTGTATATTCGAAGTCGAGATGTTCGGAGAAATGGAATAGGGTCGTAGTTGCATTTAGCTCTTGTGATCGCGTTGCTCCTCGGTGCCTCGGTGTTTTATTGACTCAATCATGGTGATACCATGAGGTTGCGCCGTCGGACCCATGAGTAAAGTGCTAAGGCTCTACCCTGTTAACGTACTTGTACATTTTTCTTACCAGTAAGTAGAGCGTGGAACGATGTGAGGGTGATATTTCAGACTGGTTTTCCTGCATAGGAGATTGTAAGTTGGTTTTGTTCGAAAAATAAATTCGTTCTGTAAAGCTGTATCTCGAAAAAACTTGTGACTTATCTGGAGGGAGATTAAAAGAACAACGAAAACTTCGTAAGTTATTGTGTCGACGTTATCACAATCATTGAGATATCACAACATAAAATACACAATGTTATTTGACAACGGGTACATATCCAAACAAATGTAATAGAGATTAAAATATTGAAAACCAAAACCAAGTCCCTTGTTGTCCGGCCATGTTTACAATCGGAACAAGACAAGACAAGATATTTCCGTCAACTTAATTGAAGTGACATGAGTTACTTTATTGATATTAAAATGTATTTATGAACACGGCGGCGAGTGATAAAACGCCATTTCACCGCCGGTGTGTTTGTTTGTCGACAGATTTCTGCGAATGAGTGCAATTAATTATGACCGATGTCGGTCGTCGGACGCGCGCCTGCGCTCGCTTTTGTTTTTACACACCATTTGTAGAACAATGCAGCGCGTGCGACTTTTATCTCGCTACAAATAAACGAATCCTGTCGACTTTTTGCCGGTCTCGTTCGTGGCTCGCCTTGTGCTTCGAAATTTTATTATGCCCGTACCAAAATGTTACTGAAGTTAAACGAATTTCACCAAGCGGAATATTTCGATCTGCAAAATGCGATTGTAACAAAGTCAAAAGCAAAGTTGCGACATCTCGCGAAATTCTAGTCTTATTGAGTTCGGGCACGCAGCCTTTCTTCAAGCTGCCAAGTCACAAAATAAAAGATAGGTAACCTACATTGTTTCGAATATCACGCCATTTCGAACTCGGGATTGACTCATTATACTTTGTAGTCTTTTTATTAGTAACTTTATTTATAGGGATGCTCTAATGGAAAGATCAAACGCACTCGGCAGTTAATTTTAATGTCTCGGTGTAAACGGGCACCGAGCCCCGTTAGATATAATTAGAGGGATCGGTAAAGCCTAGCCGTGCACTGCGCGCCGCCAGTAGTATTTTGATCCCGTTGACATTTATTATGTCACCGACATCGGTACCGACGTACCTAGTATCTCTCTACGGTATGAATAAGTAACTATTTCCATCTTTAACGAGTGCGTTAACATTCACGCTGGAGGACTTGATATACGTGCGTCAATAAGATGAGACATAACGTTGTAATAAAATGTAAATAATTATGATTGATTGAGATGCAATTGAACATTTCGCTTTGAATTTGTAAGAAAGCGGTATCTTGGCGGAATATTGCGGGAAATGATGTCAAAGGCGGCGTAGTGGAACCGCCAAACTTGTTTTATGTGTCAGGAAGGAAGGCGTGCTGTCAGCGGCGCCTCGCGAGGCGGCGAGGCGAGGCAGCGAGGCGGAGCGAGGGCGCAAGCTCTCATCAACTTTAACGAGCCATTACCGCTGCGCCGCCACGCTCCGCTCTACAAGGGGGGATCGTGTAATTTTCGGAACTCGCATAACGTGTAATTATTTCAGGAGGGGGCGTCAATAACGTAACCGCAACACATTTATATGCGTCCAGACTCAAATTTTCACCGCGCAGGTAAAAGAGAACACGGCATGTTTATGCATGAAACCCCGTGAATTTTGATTAAACCGAGTTTCACATAAAATCCAATTATTTGCATAAAATATACGGCTTCGAAAATGGATAATCTTGAGCAGCGCAGCGGAAATTCACAAATATTCGTTTTGCTCAAATCGTTAGCGCAGAATAAAGTCGCATACGACGTCGTTATGAATAAGAATGGTTACTAATGAACCAATTTATGGAGACAACCGGCTGTCCGGTGAGTTATTATCGACACAAAAGCGAAGACAGTGTAAACGCTCACTGAAATGGAACGTAACAAGTCCACTGAAATAATTCACGGCGGATTGGACGCGGACATTCACAGTTGCACGGCCGCCGCCGCCGTGGGCGAATGCGCGCTTGTCTTGACTCGTCAACAGTTCTTGTTGCGACTACTGTGGTTATTTCTAAACCGTATCACGTCTCCGTCGACCGGATCGCCTCAACGGCCAACGCTTTGATGTCGCATTCTCTTTTTGCAAACTACATTTCAGTATAGACTGAATGCTTTCGGGAAAGATGTCTAACGACCAACGTTTCGATCGCCGCATTCTTCATTTTGATATTTCGTTTTCGTTTCACTTCGGCTAATGTAATTGCCTCTTGATGCCAACTAAGAGTTGTTGGGTGATTTGTCAGATTTATTATACCTTTTCGGAACTCAACGGCTTTTATTAGGCCTTGCCATTAAAATGTCAACCACAGTTTAGCCTATAGGAAGCAATTTCTATACAAAATATTTCACCGTTTGTGTCGAGTTACAATTTGAACAAGCGTAACACAGTACTCGACATCTAACCTTAAGCAACTCCAAACGAACTGTTCATTTGAGAACTGGAACCCGATAAGCGCAGTGAGGGGTTGTCAATGCAGTTTATTTTGAGCCTAGCCAGTGGTACAGATAATAGAATGCCGTAAAACTCGGTCCTGTGTGGGCGAGGCGTAGATAACAGGCGGCTGCGACGTATCTCTTAAAGCGGTAATTTGTTAGAGCTCTTGGTACGACTCACTTGTGATAAGGAATAAAAAGTGGAAGAACCCGAGAGTTCAAGGCGATGTTTCAATGCCATCGTTAGGTTTAGATAGTGTGGATTTTATTACCTTCTTTCGCAAAGTAATTGGGAAGATATTAGCTGTTGTGCAAAGCGACAATGTAGTGAAGTGAATTCCCACGAAGGAAGTCTAGCTTACCTAACAACTTGCGGGTCCAAGGTTGATAGCTCGCACTTTACGCGGCGGCTTGACAAATTTTTAGCTAAGATTGCGCTAGATTGGTTAGTTGTACTCAATGCTATTCAAATAAATAGATATGTTATGAGCGCACGCATTTTGAAGACTCGAATAGGTCACAATTGTGACCTTTAATCTTTAGTTTATGTCACGCATGGCGAAGAGCGATAGGCTTTGTTGAAACAAAAACAAAATAAAATAAATGCCATCGTGTGTATTTGTAATTTATTTATTTATTGATTAAAATAAATATTTTTTAATGTTAGATGAATGAAAAGTGTCTATGTGTGCTGCCGCTATGTGCGGAACACTTTTTTCAATTGTTTTGTGAGTGTATAACGTATCTGTTTATTTGAATATCATTGGTTGTACTACTATAATTTTAGATTCTCATTATCCAATACTAAGCAATGATTTTAGTTTGGTAAAAATGTCCTTGCACACACAAAAAGGGGCTGAATATTCAGACAGTAACCCTTGATCGGGTGCCAAATAGAAAACGAAAGGCTGTTACAATAACAAGGAAATACGTCAGGCGATGTGAGGAACAGTGACAGAAATGGACATCACTACCAATGTTTTATGACGTCGGATAGGAATAAATGGAAATAAAAGGGGAAAAAATACTTTCAAAGCATTAAACGTAGGGCTATGAATGTCTTTAGACAAATTAAAAAGCTGTGATTTATAACGGTAGCACTTTATTGCATGCAGTAGCATTTTACAAGCTCTTCGGTAGAATGTTGTCAGCCCAAAAATATACAATGTGACAAAGCGTTAAGGATGATTTTTTTTCGTCAGTTTAATAGTCATGAGACAAAAATACGAATGTTTGAAGTCTGTTGTAGGAAAACTGAAAACGTAGTTACATTTAAAGATATTTCCTGCACTAGAGTTATTAAAAAGCCCTTAATATTATTGCCATCTCTAATGATAATGCTTGAAGCAAACAATAAATTGCATCGGTATCGTAATAAAATCTTAATCTAAATTAAACAAACGCCTGAAGCAAGGAGGTTGGTAGCGTTCCGTGCCACCAGTGTTGCATGATTACAACATTAATTTCGTTTGTGTTCTAAATAGAGGAGCATCAGTGTTGCTTTTATTTAAAACCGGCCAAGTGCGAGTCTGACTAGCGCACCGAGTGTTCCGTACAAACCTCAGCTTAAAGTTATTATAGACCTATTACGTATTTGATATGAATTTAAATTTAATACCTCTACGCGTTCATGAGGAAAGGGGTAGTAAGTTTAAAATTATTAAAAATATTTTTATTACCTATATGATGTAACAAAAAATTAACGGTTTTCGCAATTTTTCCTTTATCTGTGCTATAAGAAGTTGCTTCGTACCAAATTTCAAGATTCTGAGTTCACGGGCAGTACGCTGTAGGTTTTTATTCCCTTGCGAGTTTCGACAATTTGCGGCAATTTGCAGCTTATACGGCTGTATCTTTTGATTGCGCTTGCTTAGAAGTTTGATCTTTGAAGATCTTATTGAAGTTTTTCACGGCTTTAAGGGACAGTAGACCTGAGTATTTGATATAAATTTCAGCTTGATACCTCCACGCGTTCCTGAGAAAAAGGGTCTTGACAGACGGACGGACTAAAAAGTGATTCTTTTGGTTCCGTTTTTTCCTTTCGAGGTACGGAACCCTAAAAAACAACTATTCTTTTAAAATGAAGATTGTGTAATTCAATTCCGAAAAACAATTATTATTTAAAACTTTTAGTTAATAAAAGTTTTGCGAAAAGTCATTATGTGGAGGGTTCTATTGTCCATAATCGTTATCCTGCTATATTATCATGCGTTGTTTTATTTATTTCCATGAAACCGAGTAAAGATTAATCTATTTTATCATACCCAGCTTTTATAGATTCGATAAAATGCGACCATTACACAAAAATGCGTCGATTTAAAGGTGTAATTTCACTTGATTATAATAACCGTATCGGGCTACGGGGTAATCCACATAATGACGGCTTAGCAACAATTTACTATCGGAGGGTTTATTAAAAGGCAATAGTGTTTAATCTGTCATTAATTTAGTAAAATTACCGCCCTTTGCATTTAGGAGCGAGCCTTGGGGAAATTACTCTATCGGGACAGCAGACAATAATTTTGTCAATGTTGGATTTTGTAGTTTTTTACTGGGTTTATGTTTTGGAGCTATACGCAACCATTTTGAATGTGCTTCTTTTTGGTAATCGTCTTCCCACTTCCGCATATAGCTTAGGACATACTCGTAGTCATGTTAAGAACCTTGGAAGAAGCCTTTGTCCAAAGACGAGCTGGTACGATGGAAGAATAGCCAGGTGCCGAGTATAAATAAATTATTAGTATTAAGTACCTAATTATTATAACAATTTCAAATGGAGCATGCCTATTGAAAATAGGCCAGCAATAAAGTCTTATATTATTTTATGTTTCTGAAGGTGGCAATACAATATCTCAGCCTTTAAATAGACTATCCTTTCTGTTTTCGCGAGCTGCAAATGGATAAGGATTTACTGATCTAGAATAGTTTGAAGCCACCTGTTCCTGTCACTTTTACACGCTGCATTATCCTTTCTTGATCTGTTTATTGTAGTCGCTGCCACACTGAACTGTTTTAGAGACATAAATATTGTGTTCTAATCATGGAGATGACAAACTGCCTTGTCGGCCTAGTGGTCGCAGGCGCAACTTCTGAGCAGAGAGATTTGTAATAAATGATATCAGTACCCGATTTAAAATTCAACTGTCCTAATTGTTTATTTATTAAAACTACCAGGAAAGCAGAAATGAACTGGAACTAGGTGCTTAAGTGAATTACTACTTAGCTCAATAATGGTAAAAATACAGGTTTTGAAAAGTACCAGGGTGACATAAATGAACAGAAATTAGGCGCCTAAACGATCTCACTAAGTTATGCAGCTACGATTAAACTCAAAGAGGAATATATAGTATTCGTTATTACTGACTATATCGATCACAAAATGACTTTCAACTTGTTTGAGCTAAGTAGTAATTCGCTTAAGCATCTTGTTCCAGTTGATTTCTGCTTTTCTGGTTCTTCTTTCTTTTCATGTGTGGATGTGGCCACCTCTGGTATCAGAGTCAATTAAGCCGCCTCTGACTTGGCTATTTCAAACTTACATTAACCATAAAAATCTAGGTTAAAAAATAAAAGAGAGCAGTGGTGGCCCAGTGGTAACGGCGGCGACTTACAAGTTGTAGGTCGTGGGTTCGAACCCAGGCAGGCATTTTACTTTGTGTAAATTATTTCATCACCACTGCTCCCAAAACGGTGAAAGAAAACATCGTGAGGAAACCAGCATGTCTTTCCTCACGATGTTTTCTTTCACCGTTCTGGGAGCAGTGGTGGTGAAATAATTTACATGCATGTCTTAGAAACAAAAATTTGAAGACATATGATATCCACCAACATCCACTGATTACGGCCCATACCCTCTCACATAGAGGAAGTCTGCACGCAGAACGGACCAAATGCGAGTCTAAGTGGAAAAGGAGCCCATCCACACTATCCTATAGGTCTAGGTTTCCTCGCTTTCCTGGTAGTTTTAATAAATAAACAATTAAGACAGTTGAATTTTGAAACGTCTATCGATATCATTTATTACGAATCCATCATACTCTTCTCTATGTTTCATCTTTGGTGCGTTTCGAGAAATACTTTTGGTGCGCTTCAAAGTTGGTGTGCTTCGGGTAATTCCTAGGCCCTATGTTATCCTATGTTATGTTACCATGGAGATTTTAGTAAACTCAACAAAGATAAATTCTTCAACCTGAGACAAAGGCTAGCTCTACTAATCGTGTCTGTAAGAGCAACGAGCTTAGATATTCACTAATGTAATCCTACTTAGGTAAAATGAAGAAGACAGCCAACAAGTAAACAGCACCTACATAGAACATACGAGTAGGTACCTACGTTAAATAATTCACCTCGCTAGTCAAACACGATTCCATGTCTAGAATTTCAACGTAACGTGTTATTTGCCCACCCCTTATACCTGATAGTACTTAACCTCTGTCGTGTATACGAGAGCTCTCTACGTAACAATTTAGTTTGATGATAATACTACGATCGAGTTACGGACAACCCTAGCTTCAATTAGGAAGAGGTCACACTGACCTAGCGCAAGCGGTTATCGGAAAGCTTTTGAAGGACTAAAATCAAGCCAATTGTTACAATGTCGTCCTATCCTGGATCCGTGTTCCCTACTTGGGGTTGGCGCAACACGTTTTCTTCTTCCATTATCTCCGGTTTACTGCCACAACTTCATCCAGTAGATCATTAATAAATTATTGGCTTCTTTTTCTTTAAAGTACGTTGATAATGTATGCTATTTTACTTACCTACATAATATTTTTCTAGTAGCTTCATTCCAGACTCGATCGAATTATTTATTCATAAGCACTTCGCGCGGTGAGGTGGCTAGCAAAACCACGAACATGTTTTGAATATTAGTAAGTTTACAAAAAACTTACATTTTCAGTTCTAAATTTCAACCGCAAAATTGAAGTCATTTTGTAACTTTTTGTCATTTTCTACTTTTATTTTATCTTAGTCATATTTCGCGTATAAACGTATAACGGAGTAGAAAAATACCATTTATTGATTTTACAAATATTTGAATATTATGAACGTTCCTCGTAATAACTCCCTCTACAGAGAAGTGAACTTTATGTTAAATAGACTATAATAAAATGATCGACAAGTGTCTCGACGTGAAAGTCAAGAAGTCGAGTTGAAGCATTTGAAACAATTCCGGTAGAATTGCCGAATCTGAACATCCTGTACCAAATGTGCTCCGCAATTTCGCTTGAACGATCTCATCAAACTCAGCTAACAAAGATCCAGGAAAACTCTCATATTCTCGATGGTTGACTTTCGCAAACAAATTACTGCGTTTATAATATTAAAGAAGAAACTAAAGTCGTCACAATTTAAGAAATCTGTTGACGTTTCTCATTTTACATGCCGCGATAACTTTCTACGTAAGAATATGAAAAATCAAATTCATAATCCTAATTAAATACTAAGTTACCGATACACTATGACAACGAGTATCATTCGCAAGCATCAAGTTTAATTATTATTAAGTATTTTTATAGCTGTCAAAACAGGCCTTTTATTTTTTGACAACTTTAGCCACTTTTATCATAAAAAACTTATTAATTGAATAAGGAGAAAAACCGACGAATTACCACATGATAGCATAACAACTCTATTTCTTGAAGCGGCAGGCAGAGAAAAGGCAGTACTTGGAATTAGGGTTTTCAGCACCAGGTACCCGGGTCGGGTATACTCGGGTATTAAGGCATTTTCAATTCCGAGGCTCATTTTACGAAAAACGCTCTTTTCTGGGTATCACCATTTTGAAAATAAAAACCACATATTTGCCGTGTTGTGCTTATTTTTGATGACATAAAAGTCAATCTAATTTTGTATGTTACATTTGTATTAATTGGTAGTGGTACTATATCTAATAATGTTCTCAGATTGTATTTTTCTTTTTTAATCGTTTTTTTTTTTATTGATAAGGATTATAATTATTTAGAGGATTCCCGTGTGCGGGTGGATGGATATTTTACTGTTTACATTAGCGGCGTAATTTTAATGCCGAAATAATATAAGTTGTTGTCTAAATTATGTTTAAAGTGCTTAGATGGAGTGTAGGATCTAAGTTTAACAAGTGACATTATTGGTGACAATTTACGATAAGTAGAAAAGTAAATACGTCGACTTAAGACAACAATAACATTGTGGTGCAAAACTGTGTAACTATCTGTGTACTAGAACCTAAAATAACGTCATATCGCAATAAATTACGAATAAATAACGACTTGTAGTGCAGTCTAGCAACTTTTAATGATTTTATCTAAAATAACAAGAAATTTAATCCCGTTTTTGCAATCGATTTTGGTTATTGGACTTTGGACTCGGCATATTGTACGACAACTACCGCCATTACATCACCTAGTGGCGAGTAGACGAACTACCACTACTAGTTGTCAGAGGAAAAAGTGTTGGTTGGTGATACCATACTAAAAATTAGATTGGAAATTGGTAGAAAATAGTTTTACTTTGGGCAATTAATTATGGATGACAACATAACCTACCGTGGCCGTAAACTATTCAGAACGAGCTCATTATGTGATATGACTGCAGATAGTTCTGCTCTTTTTGATGCAACAATGATGAGTTTGCCTAATACGTCACTAAATACCAGCCAAATAGTTATCGAACTACAAGAAAAAAACAAACAGTTGTCCAATGACTTACAAAGTGCTCATCAGGAAATTGAAAATTTAAATTCGGAAATTTTTTGACTAAAAACGGATGTACAAAAATACATTAAAACTATAAATGCATACAAGGAGCTTAATATTACTGACTTAAAGAATTTGACTCCGCACTCAAGACAAAAACGTAAAGTGAACCAGAATAGCAAACCAACGCCTGTGGCAAGTTATAGGCAGTCAACCACCTCTATACAAAACAGAGAAGATGACAAACCAGCTTACGACGACAACAAGACAATATCACCGAAATTGACTCAAAACGAAATAATGCTAGGGCTACTGGACCGGACACTAAACACTGAAATTGAGACGTCTTCTAGCCACAACGTCACACAGGAAAACCAATTGGCAGGAAACTCACAACAGACAACCGCAATAAAAATGGTAAACATATCAGAAGCAAAACATATACCTGAAAATGGACAAAACAAAACCTTACACAATATTTATACTCAGACTAAACCTACACAACAGATTACAGTTTCAAAACTATCTAACAATAGGGAGAGTATTCAAGTAAAAAAGAAGAAAATAATCATAATTGCTGATCAGCAGGGACGATTCATTCAAAAAATTTTACAAAAATTAATCGGTAATGACTTTTTAGTCAGTTGCTTCTGGAAGCCAGGAGCATCACTACAGGAAGTCCTAAGCACGGAAAAAACAGAAATAAGTCTACTAAATAAAAACGACTTTGTAATTGTTTTGGGAGGCGTGAATGATAAAAAACCTGAAGAAACACAATTGTGTCTCAGTAACTTTTTGAATAATTCCAGAAATACTAATGTTTTGGTATCTGAAGTACTATTTAATAATCATTTAAATGAAAGAAAGTTAAATTATAAAATTAGGTTTATCTGTTGTCACTTCAGTCATTCAACCTACGTGGACATGAACTACTCAACATATGTGCCAAAATATCGCTTTTTAGCATTACATGCATCCCAGTTATTATTGAAAGAAATTTTAAGCGCAGTATACAAGCAAAAATATAACCAATATGTTAGCGAAAACTATATTAATACCAACACTGCTACTATTTTTGTTGACAAATATACTCAGACAGACCTTATCTATAAAGATAACGAAAGTTTCCCTACCACTAATAATTTTTTTCACCTATAAAAATATTAAAATTCTGCACCAAAACATTAATGGCTTATTAACTAAACTAGATGAGTTAACGGTACATTTACATGCTTTGGGAGAGAACAGTAATTACAATCCGGTTGATGTTCTATGTATTACGGAACATAACATGACTATTGGCGACACGAAACTATTTAAACTGTCCAATTATATAATGGGGGACAGTTTCACACGTAATAATAGAAATGGGGGATCATGCATATTGATCAAATCTTTTCATAAATTTAAAATTGTTACAGAGGCCAAAAGTATGAGTATTAGTAACATATTCGAGTGTAGTGGCATTGAACTAATTAATCATAAAATTATTATATTGTGCGTTTACCGACCACCTAAAAGTAGACATGACCAAATTGAGTTATTTTTTGCGAGACTACAGGAATTATTAAGCAAAATATGTTTCACAAACAAAAAAGTTATAGTGTGTGGCGACTTCAACATAAACAGGATTGACAGCAATAAAGTATCTCAACAATTTGAATATTTATTAGCAAGTTATAATTTGAATTTAACTATAAGTCAACCAACTAGATTAAGTAGCATGACATGCATTGACAATATAGCCCATAATATTAGGGGAGCAAAATCTACAGTTTTGGAGCTTTCACTTTCTGACCATACAGCACAATTGCTGACATGCCCCGTAAAGAAAACCTACACCATAACACACTGGTTTAAATCTAAAAGAGATTACGGTGAGGATAATGTTTCAAAATTTATAAGTTGCATTGAGAGTCTTAGTTTTACGGAATGTTTTACAAATAATGATCCTGAAATAGCTTACAATACTTTTTATGATCTATTCAAATTATTTTATGATTTATGTTTCCCAATAAAACGAGTTAAAATACCAATTGCTAAGAGACCTACATGGCTAAGTAAAGGAATAAGATTATGCTCTAAAAGAAAACGGGACTTATTATGGAAGTATCGACTGTCATCAAATCCAAAAGACAAATTAAACTTTAAGGAATACACAGCAAGACTGAGAGCTATTATTAAAAAGACTCAAAAGTCTCAAAACAACTATTTTATAAATTCAGCTAGTAACAAAAGTAAAGCAACTTGGCAAATTATAAATAATAGTAAGACAGTGACACCTAAAGATGAAATAAATCAAATAAAAGTTAAAGACAAATTAGTGACCAAACCGGCAGATATAGCTCAAGCTTTTAACAACTACTTTATTGACGATATAAAATCAACACCCAATGACGATGGTACAGCTCTTAAAACACTGACATATAATAAGCCAAATTCTATTTTTATGACACCAACTAATCCAAAAGATGTTGTTCAAATTATCAACATGCTTAAAAATACGAACAGCACAGGTTATGATGACATAAACGTAAAAATAATCAAACGTGTATCGCATCTCGTTGCTCCAGTTCTCAGCCATATAATAAATCTGTCCCTTGAACACGGGGTGTTCCCTTCAAAATTGAAATTAACACTCATAACTCCCGTATTCAAAAAAGAAGACAGAAAAGAGATGAAATTTTACAGACCAATTGCACTAATACCAGTTATTGCAAAAATTTTTGAAAAGGTAATCTATAATAACTTGTACAATTACTTTGAAGATAATAACATATTTGCAAACGAGCAATTCGGGTTCCGTAAGAGTAGATCTACAAGTAGTGCGCTTTTTAAGTTTTTAAAACAAGTAATGACAGGATTAGATAAAAAACATCAAATAACTGCGATTTTTATGGATATGTCAAAAGCATTTGATCATGTGGATCATCAAATACTTCTCAATAAATTGGAAAAATATGGGGTAAGAGGAATTGCATTAAATCTTTTAAAATCATATTTAGCAAACAGATTACAAGTGACACAAATAACTAGAATAACAAAAGGCACAAAGTTTGAAGAAACATATAAATCAAATCCCAGAATTATTCAATATGGAGTGCCCCAGGGAAGCATACTGGGGCCACTTTTGTTCATAATTTACATAAACGATTTACCCAAATCCATAAAACAGGAACTAATACTGTTTGCAGATGATAGCACAGCAATTTTTACGAATGACCAACAAGATGATTATGTAACAAACGTTAACAAATCTCTTGGAGATATCATAAACTGGTTAAATGTAAACAAACTAAAAATAAATATTGCAAAGACAAGCTACATGACTTTCAAAAATAAAAACTCAAAAGCAACAAAAATTCACATTAACTATCAAAATGAAACATTAAAAGAAGTTAACAACATAAAATTTCTAGGCTTTCACATTGACTCTGGGCTCAACTGGAAAATGCAAATCGATCATATCTGCAAAAAATTGAATCAATCTTCCTATGCTCTCTACATGCTAAGAAAAGTTGTACACGAAAGTGCATTACTTAGCGCTTACCGTGCATATGTGGGATCTACACTCAAATATGGTGTTCTTTTTTGGGGTAATTCTCCCAACAGAGAATATGCGTTTAAAGCCCAAAAAAAATGCATCAGGAGTATATGTGGACTTAAACAAACTGATACATGTAGAGCACAGTTTACTAGATTAAAAATTTTAACTCTCCCCTCGATCTATATTTATGAGGCTGCAGTGATGATAAAACGCGATATTAGTAATTATGAAACATTGAGAAGTGCAAGACATAAAAATATGTTGAGTGTTATTAGATGTAGAACAGAGAAATTCAAGACGAGTATATTTGGGATAGGGATAAAAATTTATAACAGATTACCAAATAGCATAAAAAACATTGAAATACTTAATATTTTCAAAAATAAACTCAAATTATTCTTAATAAGTAAAGCATACTACTCGATCAATGAATTTTTAAATGATGAAATATTGACCTATAAACAATGATATAAAGTGTATGTGACTGTTGAATTTATATCTGACTGTGGACTGTATAATGTATATCGACGAAATTTAATGAATTACAATGTATTTTGACAAGAGTGTAACATGAATTATTTATAATGTAATTTTGACATGAGTTTTGACATTAATGAGTTATGAATGAGTTTTTGTTATGGAAAATTTTGTATTCTTGACATGACATTTTGACATATTAAATAATGATAATATATTAACAATACCTAATAATAATTAATATTAATTAAAGATATATTTTTTTCTTTATCTTTGATATGTATAATAATAGTAACTGATAATGTACTTTAACATGAATAATGAAAGAATCTTGATAGAATAGATCTTAAATGACTATTCAATATTGTACGCCCTGTGGGTATGTTGCAGCGATCTATATTTATATTATTATAATAACCGTTTTCCACCTGTGACAAACAATAAAGGAATTTGAATTTGAATTTGAATTTATTTCAGTCATCATTCATGAGACGAAAATTCGATGTCACGAAAGCAAAAATATACTCTTCATTATTCTATTATTTTACTTTAAAGAAGTCTATTTTGTGTTTGGTTTTATTTGAGATTTCTTTCTTAGTTATAATAATATTTCTTCCAGAATCAGAATTAATTATGTATGTGCGTGTGGGGTGTAACAATATTAAGTAAGTCCATTATGTTTTGCCATAAGGGGTACGAAATATACGACAATTTTTTATTATTTGATTGTATATTTTAAATATCTTTCAAATATTATTTCAATTATTATACAAATATAATTAATTACATACTACCACAACTGCATATTATTTATTTATATATTATCTAAATGTGAAATGCCTAAAAAAATATGTTATGTCAAAAGCCGAAGTACATAAACGCTAAACAAAACTAAGTAAAATATCAACTAGGTAAGTAAGTAAAAATTTCAGCCATGTTTTACCCCTATACTTGCATAAATAACATAATTTGACGTTGAAACAGACATACACATTTTGGAAGACAATATTAAATCAAATAGTTTCAAACTACATAATTTTTCAATCGCCGCGCAATACTGATCAAAAATAATAATATTTCAACACTTTAAAGAAGTAGGTAGGTATCTTAATTTTATTATTTATTATAGTCATAATAATCAAGCACAACACGACAAATGATTCGGCATTTTATTTGTAAAAAGGTGATATCCGGCATACACACATATTTACGTACACATATTTATTTATTATATTCAAGATAAGAATGCTTGGAAACATGCTGGTCCTGCTCCATAAGCCAATCTTTAGTGTGGACAAAATCAAACTGATTAATTTGTATTATATTCAAAATTATAGTAACGCTTTATTTTTCTTCTCATTTTGTTTAAAAAAATTGACACGCACACTGTTCCGTTGTTGCCATAATTAGGTAATTTACCTATGTTTGCAATATTTGTAAGTACGTGAGAACCATGTTCCTATTTATCAAGTGAAGGACAACACAACACGACAAATGATTCAGCATTTTATTTGTAAAAAGGTGATATCCGGGATACACACATATTTACGTATACATATTTATTTATTTATTATATTCAAGATAAGAATGCTTGGAAACATGCTGGTCCTGCTCCATAAGCCAATCTTTAGTGTGGACAAAATCAAAATTATACGTTGTTTACCTGTTAGTGCTTGTAATTCTTTATACCTTTATGTAGTATAGTAGTTCTATGTGCATTATCCTCACGTATATGAATTTATTAATGTATGTACTCATGTAAATATTATAAAAAACTTTTTTATTTAAGTATTTTGTTTCTTGTGCGTTCTTCTCCATAACAAGCTACGTTTCCGAATGCACGGTAGATTAAATTTTTATTACTTGTAAATTTTAATTTTAACGTTAAGCGGCCTTAACGGCCTATTTGAAATAAACACATTTGATTTTGACTTTAAACATATCTGAAAAAAAAAAACGATATCCGGGTATGAAAAAAGTCCGGGTACCCGAAAATTCTACTTGGTACAAGCCAAATGCACCCACAGTCCAATTGCTCCACATGTTTAAGTCCCATGCAATAAGCTAATACCTAACAAGTTAAATTGACTGTAAGAAAAACTTTTATTTTACGTTGACACCGTTACGTTACCCGCTATCGCTTCACTAACAAAACATGACCCGTATAGAGGAATCCCGTGAAAGACTAGGGGAGGTGAAGCCACGCTGTTACCCTGAATTCTGTAATTAAACGCCTCGTCTAATTGTGACCTTCGACCAGCTCGCTTCACACTCCGCTATACTTTCGGGATTAAGCTCTTTGTAACTAAATAGGATGCTTTAAACCTAGGACCAAATTAACGGAGCAATAGAACCTGAGAATGAAGGCTGAAATTCTAGTTGAGACAAATGGGCTATCTAAATTCATTTGTTTAGACGAAATTTAGGGAAAATCTTCTTTAGGTATGATTTGTTTAATTAAGATCTTTTGAAGAGTGTAGAGCTTAGACTACGAAATAGTTGATGGTATTCTTTGTTACGGCCGACTTGAGCTATTAAGAATTTTCCAACCTCCACGCGTGAGGGTTCTCAGATGGCTCCAATAGTCAGTGCTAGTGCGGCGTCTCCCCGCAGACTATTGGCCAACTTTTGTCTTGCGCTTCTTGCCTTATGAGAACCTTATGGTTGCATCAGCGAATGATTTTACTGTATCCAAATTCTGTCTGAAGTTACCGGCCTAAGGCAAAGGGTCACCTGGTGGTCAGACGCGGGGTTCGTGAGTAACCCTCAAGCAAGTGAGCTCCTGTGAGCGAGCTGCATCTCCGGCACTTTCCTGGATAGAAAGTAGAGGACTACCCGTTGGATTAGTTTTCCGGCAACCCAGCTGTAGGCATTGGGTAGATGCGTTGATTTGTATTCGAGAAGTGAGCGTGCTTACAGCTCCGGGACCATTCAGGAGAAATGGGAGCCAGCTTCTCTGGCGTCCCTAACGGGGATTGAATCCGCTAGCACCAACAAGGTGCGCTGGTGCCGGTGCTTGCGCTAGTGCTGGCGTGCTGGGGTGCGTGTTGTGAGCGGCTTTACAGCTCCGGTACCATTCTGGACAAATGGTAGTGAGTAATCACGATGCGACTCACATTTTCTCTTGAGTCCCAGTGGCGAGTACTCTTGGAGGCGTGACCTACCGAAGATGGTCCCAGAAACCTCGTAAGGGGTTGCCTGGTATAGTGTGCCGCCTTATATAACGTAATGTTGGTGAAGGTGGCCACTATAGGAAATCTCAGTAGTCAAAAAAGGGGCATGTATCCAAATTCTGGGCCTAACGTAATATTTAGTATCTATCATTGACATGCAAAGAAGGAAATATATTTTAACATTTAAAAGTGAAAGAATCCTGTCGCTTTTAAAATTAACTAAACGTTTTTTTTTTCTTCAAATCGCGGCTTCCTTTATGTCACCCATAAACAACTCAAAGATTAGTTTAATCAAGGTATTTCAATAGCAACCATTAATTTAAACCAGCCTTTCTCCAATAAATAGAACAACAATAACATTTCTAAAGAGGCGAATTCCTTAAGTCTCCACTTACACATAATTACCATACAACCGGGCACGATTAAAGGATAGTATAGCCAGAGTAACCATGGAATGACGGCGTTTATGTAAATTGCTTCCGCTAGGATTTCACCAAGATTTATGCGTTAGCGTCAAGAACAATTAAATTTAGACCACGACTCGCGCTTCTGTATAAATTAACTCATTTAAGTTACGAGAACACAGACGGTCTCAGTTCTACTACAGATTCTTGGAAATTGTTGTAAAGTGGAGTATTTTGTTTGTGTGTTTGCACTTTAAAAGCAATATTAATTTAAGGATATCGTTATTGAATTTTAAAAGCTGCTGAAATAAAAAAGCTTAATTTAAAGGAACTGAAAATCAGCTACGGGAAGTAAATTTAAATCTCGAATATAACACCTAAGAAAAAAAAATGGTTTTTGGTTAATAAGTACTTTGCATCATGCAGATATGTAAAATCTACCAGTATGAGAGAAACCTATCATGAATTCTGTGCCGAATGATCCGAAGAATACTTGAACATTTTCTAGCATTTTTCTTCTATTTCATTCCAACCAATTTTCAACTTTGAAAGGTAATCATCGGCTACATTCAATACCATTCTCAAAGTTTACAGTAGTCATAATTTTACAAAATAATCTTCATAAATTCTCCACTCATCGATAAAATGTATAATAACTTAGACATTCACAGCATTCACTGCAAAATTCAGAGGAAAACTGGCTAGTGAGGTGCACTGCACGTGTGTGCACCCTAGGGCTACGAGAGTGGCCAGTGGCAATAATACCTACCTGCCTGACTAGGTTTACCATGTCTCCGATTTTGTCCCGAGATCTCAGGTTTTTAAGCTCCTGCTGGATTGTCAGATTTTGGTAATCTCGAGATCATACAATAAAACACATACGATTTTTTGGGTTTTTTGTTAGAAAGTTTCAATTAACTTACACAAAAAGGTACGTAATTAGGTAAGTAAGGTAGTATTGGTGGTGATGGTAGTGGCTTAGGTAAGGTAGGTAATTTAAGGTGATATAAATTCAACGTAATTAAAGTAAATACAAATTTTAATCCTTTTTCTAACTAAGCTAACTTTTTGGTTTTAGATACTCGTATAGGTACGAGTATCTGGATCAAGTCTTTGCGCCCAGCGGTCACTCACGAGGCATGAATCGGCGTGACCCACAGACATAAATCTAACTAAATAACACAAGATCCTCAAACTGTATGAAAACCGAGCGTGCCACTTTTTCACACACAATTTAAAAACACTTACATATGAAAGAAAACATTTCCAATGCCTCGGCCAACTTCTTCTATACATTCCTTACAGCTCAATATGGCATAAAAAGGCATTTTCTAGGTTTCGGTGGATTTCCAGTGCCGATAATGCTAAATGAAAAGCTCAGATTACGATAATTGATCGTAACTTTACCCCGTTTTTTGGTACGTGAAGTACATACAATCGCGTCATCTACATAGTTAGATTTATGTCTGTGGTGTTACCCTTAGTAGTAGAGAAAACCCATAGATCATTGTTTTCCCACAAAGTTGTGAATTAGTATTGTAGACAAAAATAAATCTTCGGGCTTTTCTTTGGAAATCAGGCTTTCCGTCAGGACTTTTCACTTTTCCATCTGGTAACCCTACGCCCAACTGTTTTTATTGGCGTTTGTATTAAGTTTTCATGTACGACTAATGGATTAGTGCAGTGAGAAGGGGAGTGCAGTAATAACCTGCTTTTTGTAGGCTCTATGGGAGATCTGTGCTGCGATTGTTCTGATTGAGTAAATTGTAACAGGTATTTTTATCGGATTGGATTGAGTTATTTATAGTATTCGTAATAGTCAGTTCGCATTTTCCATTTGACTGGGTTGAAAAATTAGATGTTGCAAATACTTGTTTGTTATTTTTGACTTGTTTACGTATGTCATTTTTCGATAACTTACTGAGCGTTTTGATACAATAATAATAAAAAGAATCGTTGGTGGTAATGATAGTATTGTTAAGAAATCTTGTATCTGTGCTTGGTTTACTTCCTTATTGCTTCCATAACTCTTTGCTTTCACATCACACATCATCATATCATCAATCTTTTAATATTTGTACTGCTGGGACACAGGCCTTCTCTCAGAGAGGGAGTGGGCTATAATCCACCACCTGGGCCCAGTGCGGATTGGTAGATGTCACATGTCTTTGAATTTTTGGTTCTAGGACATGCCGGTTTCCTCACGATGCTTTCCTTCACCGTTTTGAGAGCAGTGGTGATGAAATAATTTTCACAAAGTAAAGTGCCTGCTCGGGTTCGAACCCACAACCTATAACTCGTAAGTCGGGAACGTAACCATTGGGCCACCACTGCTCTTTGCTTTGCTTTTTAGTAATTAAACCTTCAGGAAATAAGACCCAGTAAACTAAGAATCTGCCTACTTCGCATGATTATCAAAGCAAGATGGAATTCTATACATCCTTACGTAGTAAGTAGACAAACTGGGGCAATATTCTTTTTGCCAAAATAATATTAACAGGATGTATCCCGATACATATTTAATGTTGCCATCGAAATATATTCAAATCTGATAAAGGCTAGTAGGCAAGACGTCGCGTTCGTCGCCCGCCGCACATTTGCAAGCCCAGCTTATTTTCGATCACCATCTTATGATAAATGTTTCCCCCATGGCAATGTACCAGAATCCGATACGTATTAACATAAATTATACTTTCAGATTAATTTCAGCTCTTAACTTCCCTGGAATATTTGCATCTGTGATATATTAATAAGCAATGAGTTTGTTGGGAACAACATTATTTTGTGTTTTGTATAATATTTTGGGAGGGCCAAGATGACGTCAGATGGCAGGTGCTGATTATCGTGGTTTCTAAAGTTGAGGGCTGCACACAGGATAATGTTTTGGTTTTATATTTTTGACTTACGGCTTTGGGCAGAATGTTATTATGCAAATTCGAGTACGTGTCTTGCTTTTAAACACACCTTACACCGTCATATTTTCTCGTGGGTTTTTCAAATGACTGAATTATATTTAGTGTCTGTCCTAGATTGATGTAGACTGTCAAACGCATATCTTGCTATTTGGATCACAAACTTATCCGACTTAGAAGCATATTTTCTGTAGGTAATTTATTTATTTATTATATACTTTATTGTACACCACTTAAATAATTACAGAACAAAACATTTATAAAGATAAGTGTACAATGGGCGGTCTTATCGCACAGGGCAATCTCTTACAGACAACCTTTGGATGGACTGAACGAGAGGAGGTAGACATAGGGTTGTCAGTGCACAAAAACTATCATGAAATAATATAACTTAGACATTTCATAAAAAACATACATACAAATAAAATAATATACTAATAAATATCAAATACAGAACAGAGAAAGGAGAAGAATAGTTACAGAGAAAGGAAATGATCCTTCACCATTTTCTTAAATGTCGGCAATGTTTGCGCACGCCTTACCTCAATAGGTAATGCATTCCACAAACGAGCTGCTTGAACCGTGAAAGATTTGTCGAAGAAGGATGTGGAATGCATACGAATGCTTAATTTCAGGTTTTCCGATGATCTCAAGGACCGAGAATGTGTGTCACAGAGGAACTGAAAACGTTCTTTAAGATAAAATGGACTAGAAGGATTAAAGAGCACATTATATAGCAAAGAAAGTATGTGGGCATTCCGTCGAAGGCGAATAGGAAGCCATTTGAGCTTGATTCGAAATTCAAAAACATGGTCATACTTGCGCAAGCCAAATATGAACCTGATACAGAGATTTTGAATTCGCTCAAGCTTGTCCAATTTAATTGTAGGTAAAGCCCGTGTCCATCAGAAGTGTACTTGTAATTGTAGTGTACTTACGTTATGTAAGGGCTGAAGAGACAGTAAACTATACCTGCCCAAAGTCTCCCATAAAGTCAATATTTTTATACAGTTTGCTGCCATGAAACTTGCTTTACTTTTACAACGCCATCTTTGCAGGTTTTTTGTAGTTCAACTTGCGGCTACTTGCTATTGAATATTTTAAGCGAGTTGTTTCATCGTATACAGCACAAGATGAAGTGGCACTTAAAGTTGTCAAAAAATAAAAGGCCCGTTTTGACAGATATAAATATTCTTAATAATAATTAAACTTGATGCTTGCGAATGATATTCGTTGTTAGTGTATGGGTAACATAGTAATTAATTAGGATTATGAATTTGATTTTTCAATTTCTTACGTAGAATGTTTTCGCGGCATGTAAAATGAGAAACGTCAACGGACTTCTTAGATTGTGACAACTTTAGTGATCAAAATCTTAATCCTCATCATGATCTACTAGCCCTTGATTAATTAATTTGGGTAAACTGCTACCCTCTGCAACATAAAAAAATTCTTCCAAATATTACATGTAATTATGTAGCTCTTGCATACATTTGCATACTTGAAAATCATTACCATACTATATTGCTAATTAAATTAATGGTTTGATTAATATTCTGCACTATTGTGTGTGTCTATTGAAATGTTCAGCATGAACAGAGTCATGTGCATTGTTATGTGAGCTCTAAATCAATGCGAGCACATTATATCCAGTAAAACTAAATCTGACAGTTTGCAGCCTATGGATAGTATTGCCTGACCAGTCCAATTCAATTGTGGATAGGATTATGTTCCTATGAATATATTGCTGTTCAAATTATCGGTGATTTCGAAAGGTTAACAATGCTTGTGCTAGATGTATTAGATACCCTATGTTAACTGACTCCGATTTGTCTGGTACTAAAATTAAAATTAGCTAGTGTATAAATAAACCCTGCGACAACCGGTACTCTTGCTTTTTTAATTGAACTGAAAAGAACAAGGCCTGAAATTCTTAAGGTGTAATGTCCCGCAAACTGCATTGAAAAGGACCAGACAGGTGTTGTGTCCAGAGGTGAGACGTACTAGGTAAAATGCGTACTGAGTGTTAGAAGTACGCGTCCGCTTAAATACTTATTCCAAAAACTAGGTCCACGAGTATTTAGGCGTCTCGAGTTTATTGACGTGTCCATAGCTAGCGAGTCTTCGTAATATCGAGATCGAGTAGTCGCTAGTCGGAGTTATGTAATGGAGTATTTTCGGTTTATGGATTATTAACGTATATTAGACTACGCGTTGATATTCGTATCTTTTGGAAGTGATGGTTTCACCATTTTTTCGTTTTCTCTGGGCACTAAACGTATACCATGTCACCTCTTCAAATATTTGGTCAAATTCGACACTGATATCTTAAATGAAATGTCTATTAATTTACATAGTTTGCACTGTGCTATAAAGTCCCCTTTATCGTCAAAATGATCCCAGGCGATACCGAATTTGGAGCCATTGTCAATTTAAATTTAGATTTAGATAAATAAATAATAGTTAAACAACATTACACAGTACACACTTCAACAAATCAAACAAAAGTAAGTTATCTGTATACCAAAAGTCACTTTTAATTTTAAACATACGTCTACGTAAACAATAGGTACCGTTCCTTTAACGTGCTGATTTAAAAAACAAACATTGCTAAACATTTTCAACTCTGCCTTTCAAAGTAACAGTGATTCTATTGATATAGACATTAGGTTTAGAAACGCGAAGCAAATAAATTTACTCGGAAACTTCGAGTGCCGAACCGAACGTCTCCGAATGTCCCCGGAACTGACCGAGCCAGGAGCCTGTGGGTCGACCCGCCGCTAACACTGACGCGAACGTGTCAAACGCCATACGCTTAAATACTCGAGACGCGTTGATGTGGTGCGCACGGAATAAGTCTTTACACGTCCGGCCAAAAACCTATTCCAAAAACCTATTCCAGTATATACTGGAATAGGTTTATGGAATAGGTTTTATACGTATATACGTCTCACCTTACTTGTGTCTGGTATGGGCAACTTGCCGACGGTTATTGTCGGACTGTTGTATATGTTTTACTTTACTTGCGCGATGAAGGATTTTGTGACGTCAGATCATAAGTTCGTATGAGGTGGCCATAGATGTCGCTACACTTACATAATAATTTGTTTAATGTGTGCCACTCTTAAAATACTTAAGAACTCGGCTTCTCCTCCTCCCTCATTGAAAAATACAGCCATGAACCACGATGGCATTTTAAAATACACTACATTTTTATTATTCAAGCGACATTTTCATTCCCCTGCACGCAGTTCTATGAAAAAATAAAAATAACGACAATTTTATTGTGTGCGACGGACGCACAGATCATAAACCAACACAAATAACACTCCAATGAAAGCATTCTCATTAGATACTTATCGAAAATATCAAACGTCAAAAATTCAATCAATCAAAGCTAGATAAGGCATTATCAGAGAATGACCAGACTGACCTATATTTTTCAAGCTTTGTTTACTTAGATTATCGTATTTTTCGAATACGTTGAATACAGCGACATTAATGAGAGTCAGCTATTGTGAATAGTTGAGCCTTTGAACATCAGCATGCAGTTCATTCTATTTTTATATTGCTTATTTGGGTCCTTGTAAGTTTACGAGCATTCAAATTTTATTCGTCGTTTTAAATTATATTATGGTGGCAATATATAGAGTCCAATTTTATATGGTGGAATGTGACGGATCTCTTAACAGAAATGGCGTTATGGATAATTTTATTCGATTTTTAAACTAGACTAGACAACCTAAGTATTTTATTAACCGACTTCCCAAAAAGGAGGAGGTTCTATGTTCGACATTATGGTTGTTTTTTTTTTTTGTGTATTTTCACCGATATCTCCGTCAA
The DNA here is from genome assembly GCA_964057195.1 of Orthosia cruda. NCBI lineage: Eukaryota > Metazoa > Arthropoda > Insecta > Lepidoptera > Noctuidae > Orthosia > Orthosia cruda. The sequence goes on along the minus strand of OZ059829.1, from coordinate 24,626,864 downwards.
TTGTAGACCGATTTTGAAAATTCTTTTTTTGTTTGATAAAGTATGTTCCGAAATTGGTTCCATTTTAATTTTGTGAAGATCTGATGAATAACTTTGGCGATATACAACAGAACTCTTCAATAAATAACGGCAAATCTCTCGGGATTGCTGCAATCGCATGTCTGTTTATTGTTTATACCATTTCATAACATAACATCACGCCAGTACAGTCTTAAGGGGTAAGCAGATCTCTCATTTCACCGGTTATGTTCAAGTTTCATGAAATCTATTCTGGCGTTATAGGTACCTTACTAACTTACCTATTAGGTAAGTACAACTAAAAAGTGAAAAATAAAAAAACCTTTTTGCAAAAACATACTACCGACTTCCAAATACAAAACTACAAAGTGAAAAATAACTTTATTTTTAGAAGTCGGTGTCCATGACGCAAAAAAATTGGTATCTACGAAAGACACCGAATTCTAAAAATAAAGTTATTTTGTAGTTTTGTATTTGGAAGTCGGTAGTATTTTTTTCGCAAAAAAGTTTTTAATTTTATTTAGTCTACTCTAAATTTAATAAAAAAATCTACTCTAAATTTGTCTACCAACGTCTTTTAATTACATTCTCAAATTACTTCATTATATTACAAAACAATTTCCGATTATAATTTATCAGTGCTACTCTCTAATTAAAAGTTTATTATTAAACTATCTTCTTCACATTAAATTAATAACACGTGTAATAAGTGATAACCTAGCCAAGATAGAATTAAATTGGTCGTATAGTTAAACAAGATAGGCACTAACGTCGTCAGCATAAACAACGTTTTACTACCATACGTTCCGTAATACTCCTATTGCTGTTATTGAAATAGCAAATAAACCTATATTCTTAACGCAGAATTTCTCAGCAGAATTTTCCTTAAGTGTACCTAACTATAACGAATATCATTTGAATCGAATAGTCCTTTGTCCGTTCCGAAAATCTGCTGATAAAGGAAAGCTCTTTCGGCACCAAAAAGGTAGCTATAAACGTAGCCGATACGTAAGCAAGACAGGAATAAATTGGACTCAAAGATTTATTGCCAAATGCTCTTAACCCGAAACCTTTCGCCCGGAGAATAAGTCCGCGCTATTCAGTTTTTCGGGCTCGAAATGTATCACATACGGTCCACGTTTGATTAATGATTCTACTGGTTGCTGAAAATAAGCAATTTGCTGCTCACTTAGGTAAAGTTAGGTTACAAGATTACCGTCGATAAAATTTTAATAATTTTCAGTATAATCATGAAATAAATCTTTGCACCGAGAAGTTGGTTTACAAGTTTTCAAAGTTTACGACTCTGTTAGAGGCTTGTAAGGTCCAGGTAACGATGTGCTTCATTACTTAAGTGTATATTATTTATGTCGCCTTTTAGCGTGTTTTATATCTCTGTTCCTACTATAAAGTTGTAAACACCAAATAAGGACTAACGGAAGATTTCTCAACCTTTATTGGAAGATTCCTGGAATATAATAAATGCCTCGGAATAATAAAGCGGCTCTAACTACAGGAAACGTGGTTTACTGTCTACAAAATAAAAGACCTTTATGTTTATAAAGTTGCTATATTTCAGATTTCTGTTTCGGGTACAAACACAACTGTTTCTGAAAATATTCTGAATACAGATCAAATTGTTATGTCACTTACGTTAGGTAGGTATGCGAAGTATTAAAAAATTTGAAAGTTTGGGGAAAGTTAGGTAATTACACTAGGGTTACATTTATTTCTAATACACAAATTTAATATAAATATCACAGTCAAAGATTATATAACTAATATTCTAGAAAGTCCTAAAGGTATATGGCAGTGAAATGCAGGGCTTCGTTTTTTTATCTACGTTAACAGTCAAAATTGTAACAACCTCAAGTCGTGGATAAAAGTACAAAAGATTAACTTACAAGAAAATACAGTGTTCACCAATGGCAATACTAGTCCTATGTACTGTGACTAGAATATAGATTAGGAATAAATTACGAGATACAAATATCAAAAGTTCAGTTTATCTACATTACAAGCACTACTATGGCTAATCTACAATGTTTATGATCTTGTCTGACGAATATTAAGTTATACATTATCTACCTACACCTAATACCATCTTAATTTTTCAGTTCACAATATGAACATCACTAACAACTGCAAAACATTTTTCCACGTAACTTATCCTTAAAATTTGAAAAGATAATGTTGATTATTGCTTTGATTTCCTCTTCCAACATTGTACACGTCTAGTTATTTGGAGTTCCATACACGTTCTTATTTTCTGGACTCTGTGAAAAATGCATTGAATATAAATATCCGCATTGTACATTACAATAAAAACATTGATGGGGTAAATTGTAAACAAGATCAATTTACCTCATACGGCGGTGGCGGCAGTATATCACACAGATTTATTTGACAGCCCTGCTCCGACCTCGCTACATTCGAATGTCTGCTCGTCTGAATGGGAATTTTGAAACTGTTCTCCCTGCCCAGCCAGTGCCACTGTGGATAGTCGTATTCTAAATCACTGGCCGGACACACTTTGCTTTTGTCTTGTCGACTCCTTGATCCGGACCTATTTGTATGACAAGAGGCGCAGTCGTCCTCCAGAACATTAATGTCATTATGTGCGTTCTCATGCCTCGGCTCTCTGTAGTCTTTAGTTGATCTGCTGGACGTGCTATGGCAACACGTCGAACATTCCCCGTTCGAGTACTGAATGCTTCCATTACACGACCTAACAATGCTATTGTTATGAGATCGTCTTTCTGAGCAATTCCTCAAGTCTCCGATTTCGTTATTGTCCTGTGAGGAAAATTATATTTATTGTTACACATATGACGAACATTTTGTGAGGTATTTGATATATGATAGGATTAACGTACGCAAATTCATCGTAATCTTATCTAGAGTCAACAATGGAGTTCTCGAAAAGCTTATCAAAGCGTACCTTGAAATTGAGTTCTGTGTAAATGGCGCTGGACGCGTAAGGTTCCGGTGGTCCGCGTCGCATTCTGTCAACACTCGACGCGTCTAATCCTTGAATGGAATTCTGTGGCAGACTGTATTCTGGCTCGACACTTAGAATGCTCGTTGATTGCCCACCTGAGGATAACATTACATTCAGTAAAACGATTCCACGTATCTATCCATCTTGCATGCTTTTTCCTAATTTAAGATTTGATAATAAATCAGTCCGTACACATATTTTATCACATGACAAATCGCTATCTCAGTTATTTTGTCAGTATCAATTTCAAAAGAATTCATATCGTGAGAAATATGTCAATGATGCTCCGAAAATAAACACCCGATTATCGGAAGAGATAACAAGCGATACTCACCATGTAGCAGACTTTGGTGACAGCTGCTTACATCAAGAGAGGGATCGGTCGGCGCGGCGAATACCGGCCGGTCTCTTAACCAGATCGTGTCTTTATTCAATAGACACTGCTGAGCCGTAACAATTGACTGACCTAGAATCGAGATCAATGTTTCAATTACATATACTTAAAACATAACAACTGTTTGTCTACAAGAATGTCTGTCACAAATTACCAGTAGATTTCTTCCTCTGAATGTTGCTTCGTCGCTTGATGTAGTAAACGCTGAACACGCCGATAGCAATTATCGAAAACAATGTTAGTCCAAGAGCTAGTAGCCACGTTTCTTGAAATATGTGCGTTATGTTCGAGTCTTTTGGAGGCTCAGTCCTAAAGAACAAAAAGAAAGTACTTTTTCATTCCCCATTTCCATTGTTTAAAAGAAACTGTCAAATGAAATTGAGTAGTAAATTAGAAACAAGTAACTGTACCCACTCAAAAAATCGTAAAAAGAAGTTTTAGTGTCGAAATTAGCATACAATAATGAGGAAAAGGTACCAAAGCAAGAAGCTACGCGTGAAGTTAGAACACTTGTAAGCCGGTCACAAATAATAATAAATTAAGTGTAATTTATGAGTTTAATCATCTTCCTGCCCTTGATCCTTGTTGTTGAGTTTGTGAGTACTAATTGAAAGCATTATGGTCAAAGAAATTAACGTATTTTTTATTTGAACACTGTTGTATTTCTCGATTTAACGAAATTATTAACGCGTTATGATTTACTGCTAATAAATCACTGCTGTTAACGCGCGCTTGTAATTTGTCATATTATAATTGTAACACGATAACTTTTTTTTCAGGAACCGGGCATGAGTATTGTAGATTTATGTAGCTTAGTATACCTGGGCGACCGAGCTCTGCTTGGGTGAAAATAGAAAAAAAACGACGTTTTCTAAAAATGAAACCTAGCTAGGTCGATTTATCGCCCCCGAAAGCATACAAAATTTCATGACAATCTTTGGAGCCGTTTCCGAGATTCAGGATTCAGATTAAATATATAGATACATACATACAAGAGTTGCTCGTTTAAAGGTATTATAGATTAGATAAGTTATGAGGACAACAAGCAGCAGAGTAAATATCATTCAGGTGATTGCACTTACAATCAAGCTTTGTAGAAAGTTAACTTATTACAGTTATTACACTTCTAACAAGATGTACACAAGCAATAAACCAAATTAAGAAATCGGAAGCATCACTTACTGCACATAGTGTCTCTGTGACTGCGTGGGTAGCATGTGAATGTGCGCGGGCGCACTGAACGGGCCTTGTCCGCGCCGCGTGACAGCGGCAGCACGCGCGCTGTACCGCCCGCCAGCGCGCAGTGAACTTGCTGCAGCCGCTCTAGTACGCGCACCCAACGACATCTGACCAACTACACGACCCCCAGTACTACCACCCACGCGGATCTCGATCTGTGGTGGAGAGATCTGGTTATAGTGGTGTCAAAAATTTGCAAAAAGAGAGTGTATTTGTTACTTCTGCCATTACCTGGAATGTGAAGTTAGGGAACTTGATTGATAAGCAAATTGACTTATCGTTTGACTAGCCTTTTCCAAAAGAACTAAGAGTTGGCCTTCTGTCTAACCCAAAGCAGCTGAATAGGTAGGTAGTTTGGTACTTCAACTAAAATGTCCATAAATTTCAATAACACCTGACTTTTTTCGTCAGTCGTATGAAATGGCTTAGTACGGTAAATTTAAGTTAGTACTAGTAATGTGTCAAGCAGCTAAACAATTAAGTTCCCCGACTATACAAAGATGTTTATATATCAAAGCTTATGGATGATTTTAACTCATAAAATAAACGAAATTCAATCATCGGAAACAATGAACACAACACATTTTAATCCCCATTATAAAACTTTATCGAGCAAAACGATAATCATAATTGAACAATAATTGGAAAACATAACTTACCAAGTACCCTGTGAGTTCACCGTTCCACGTGTTCACAGGTGGCGGTTCCCATCGTATCCACGCCGACGTTGCGTTTATTACACCCGCCGTAACGCTTTGGGGAGGCGCCGAAGGCACTAAAATATCACCAACACATAAAGTATGCAACCACATCCAATAAACAAACGAAGACCGAAAAAAGAATCCTTATTTCCTTACCATCTTCGTCCGTGAACCCTGTCATCAAATTCGAAGGCTTTCCAAGCAACATCTTGTAAAACGGCATCAGGAATATATCGTACTGCGTATATGCCATCAAACCAGTAAGAATATAACTCGATGATCCACTATTGTCCACGTTCATCAGAGACCCGTTTGAGCACAGGACGTCTGGATGTACTGGATTCAGTAACGTAATTTCCTCATCAGTTGCATTGCGCCAATTTAATGTGGTTCCATTGTACCAGATTTTAACACCTTCCAAGTATTCATTGTAGTCGGTCAATACCTAAAAATAGAATTGTTAATATGGTTTTGCGCCACACAATGAATGGAACGATAAAAACTACAAAGTTATAACTTACATCCCAAACAACTTTTAAAGATGTGGAAGATAACGCCTCTACCCTTCTTAGAACTAACACATTTTGTTGCAAATATTTCCTCGCTTGAACTAGCTCGTATTGCGTCATATGCGTCTCACGTTCATAATCTACGCTGTACTCACGATCCAAAGAAGGCTCTTTTAGTTCATTGTTTCCTTTTTTTAGCACTTGAAGATAAGCCTCTTGCATAATACTGCCAGCTGCGTTGACAGCTGTGCAAATCACTCTCCCACTGTGTTCAGAACGCGCCCCGTCCAAATATAATAAGCTCGAATTACTTTTCGTACACTCCGGGAAAAGTAAAGAATCTTGAATCCCCTCGAGAATCCAAAAGGTGGTCGGAGTAGGTAAGCCTTTAGCTTCACATGGGATAGAAACCACATCACCCTCCCATGCGGTCAGATTGGACGGTATTTGCGTGAAGTGCGGTAAGGCTGAAACAGATGGCCGTATTAAAATAGAACGGACAGTTGTTAGAATTATTGATGCAATAAAATCTATCTAAATAGAGACAGAGCTTACAGTAAACGGTGAGTGTTGCGCTGGTGATACTGGTGCCGGCGTGGCTGTCCGCTCGGCAGGAATAGACGCCGGCGTCCGACGCCGACACATGCTCCAGCCTTAATAGCCCTCGGATTATACTGGCATGGGAAGGCAACGAGCCGTCCTCTTTGACCCATGTTATTTTTACGCTTGCATCATAACTCTAAAAGTAATTACGAAAGTGTTAAAACAAAAATGGTATGGTATGACATTAATAATAAAGGCAGAACATTTTATTACCTGACAGTTGAACTCAACAGTTTGCCCAACCAAGGCGGTTACGTTGCTTGGCTTAACAACAAAGTGTGGTCGTCTTAAAACAATTAGAGCCGCGGCTCGCGACTGCCTTTCACCGGCGATGTTTGATGCTACACATCTAAACAGGCCGCTGTCTGTCGGTAATGTTTCTAAGATCTTTAAGTTTCCTGTATCTGTTACTGTTACCCTGAAAGGAAATATCTTTATCACTTAACATTCCTGGACAAAATCAATAGAATGTTTACAAAGCATGTTGTAAATAATTTAAAATTGAAAATTTTCGGCCGGGTCTTTAGAGCGTTAACAAACTGCATCCGATTTGTATCCGAGAAACGTCGGTCCGAAGTAGCCGTTGTACTATTTGCTTGAGGGAGCAGATGCGCACTTAATCCGTCGAACTCCATCCGTCCGAACCAGAATCAATTCACCATGTTCCACTCCGTGTTCCATTCCAATTCGGATGGAACACGGATCTTGAATTCGGATTAGGATTGGTTAAGGTGCATCAACAATTCTATTGTACTCGAAACAGACACAACAGTTAATCGATTTCTGGGTATCGTTTACCTCGAAAGGGTTAAAAAATTATAAATAATAAATAAAATAAAATTATACATACGCGCTTAGACGTGGAGTTGCGGACACCAGCCCGTCTTAATCTAATCTAATCTATCTAATCTATAACCGCTGTAAAAGTTTCTTACCTGCCATTGACTTCAACGTCATAAGACTGTCCATCTTTGAGCCAATGAACCGAAGGTTCTGGAACCCCTCGGGGGGGCGAGCACTCCAACAAAGCAGGTTCACCAGCGGCAACATGAACATCTCTTGGCTCGGCTCTGAATTCGTCACGAAGAACTGGAAATTATGTCTCTGTTACTATGTAGGATAAACTAGCCTACATAGACCGATACGAAACAAGTTGACATTGTAGCGTGGGGGAAAATGTCACACTGCCTAGTAACGCACCTGACAAGGTACAGATTTGATATAACAAGGTTTCTACTCGTAAATAGCTAGTGTTTATTTCTACTCTCCTTCAGTAAGGTAAATAAAGCGTAGGTTGATTAGAACTACTGAATATTGGAAACGAAAGGAGATAGATTTATCACTGTGTTTACGTTAGGCAGGTTTCACTCAACTGATTGGACTTACTCGAGAAAGGAACCGTTGATTTACGTTGTGCTAAGTAAAATTTATATTTCTCGTGCATTTTTAACATGATTTTCGAAGGAATTAAAAGGATTCTGTTTACGACAAATCTATTGCTCTATTTCCTTTTGCTATACAGAAGTTCTACGTTATGACTGAGAGCAACATTAATTGCTTTGATGTGTACTGCCCCGTTGTGATGAATTGTAAAACTAATTAAAGTTAATTCTTGCCCATTCAAGCAAGTCGTCTAATTCACTTGGCTTTCGCATATACTTTAACTATCTCAGAACGTAAACTATACACACAATCGTTAGTGCCATACACACCACCCATTAATCTCTCCAACAAAGGTTAAACAGTACTCCGACATACGACAAACATTTGTATGCAAATATCTACCTTCCCCCCCTCTACCCGCTTCCTACTTCTTAGGCAACCTTTCCACTAGAGAGTGCTAAGCTGCTAAAACGAACATATTAAACAATTTTAATTTAGCAAAACAGGCTTTGGTAGAAAAGGTTTCAACAAAGCAACTCTTATACACTCCGTATCACCATTTAGCTCTGAGGCTCTAGTTAAAGTAACTGTCTATCAGCTATAGCGATCGCCAAAAGTTCCAAAATGTCTGTCACCATCACCGTTAAAATGACACTTTGTTAGAATCCTTGGCGGAAATAGGCACATAATTTTATAGCTTAGCTTCACCGCTTAGCTACCTCGCACATTCCTTATAGAAAAGTAGCCTTATAAGTAGGTTCATGTTCTAGGACTCACCGGCGACGTTAAGCGAGGCATTGTGACTGACGGCCTCGCCTGCCAGGTTGCGTGCCACGCACCAGTATACACCTTCGTCGCTCTCCTTTTTGCCTCGGTTCACCCTGGGGACATGAATCTTGTGAGCTGTCTTGATTGTATGTAAGTGGTGTTTGTTATGCCTGGATTCATGACGGGGAAGTTTGGGATTTAAGAGCTTTATTTTCAGCACTGCATTTCTATCATGTTTGAGATTTTGACTTACAGATTCTGTTAATGTGTTGGTTCACCAAAATTATTTGATTGCGTAGCAGATATTTCAACTGAATGGCAATCGTTTCAATAAAACATACAATAACTACGTTAATTATGATGTAAAGCTGTACTTTTAATAATGCTTATTTCAAATTGATATATTTTTAATTATTGCTGAATAAAAACTACTCATAAAAACAAAATACATGAGCATACCTACGTTACTTACCTTAGTGCCTACTATAAAAATAATATTTAGATCCAAAACCATAACCTACTGTAAACTAAATTGAAATGCAAGCTCTTTATTCAGATTAGGATCGTTACAAAACAATTTTTGATCACACGCCGCTGTTTCATAATGTTATTGCTCCGGAACTGGGGCAACGGAAGACATTTTCAGGAAAATGAAATTGCCGAATATATTATAAGTAGAATATAGTATGAGCATGCTATTGCGGCACTGTCCTGTTATTCGACAAGGTCTTCGTTTCCGTAAACTGCGAAACTTAACTGTATTTGGATCTCTATAACTTAAAATATTATTAATTGTGAATGCGAAAGAGAAACTTATTAGCTTGGTGGCTGCTGATATGTGCTGCAAATATGAGTTAAACTACAAAATGCACGTTATTATAACAATATAAGCACTTTATATTTCAGCCATATGCACAACATTTTTTCAGCCGATCAATAATTTCAAGCTCACTATCCAGAATACACCGATCTGATGGTATATGTTTTCCCCGAAGAGCTAGGCAGAGACCCATATGACAGGAGGTGAGCCTTTTGCCTTTAATCTGTCACAATTTCAGATCGTGGGCTGCTTCAGAGAAATTCCATTTCACCAACCCACAAGATCACCAGTAACATAATACAAGAGAACAATCATACCTTAAAAATAGCAGACCATCTTCTAACAACACTCTGTGTCCATCCTCAGCCTGCGGCAGAGGAGACCCATCCTTATACCACTGGACATAAGGCTTAGGTCTGCCTTCCACCACACATCTCAAGGTCGCAGGCTCACTGCGTCCCGACACTGTGTTTGATGGGTGTTCCTTGATGCGGGGCGCTCTGTTCTGTGCTGTAAAGAATGAAAAGGGAGTTAGTGATGACGGGATCGCTATAAGAATGGGAAACAGAAAATGTTTCTAAAGACCATACGCACAAAGCGTTTCGGGACAACTTTCATTTTACGTACAGCTAAGGAGTGAAATTGCCTACCAGAGTCTTAGATCCGTGATAGCTACAACCTAGGGGTCTTTAAATCAAGAGTGAATAGTTTTCATCTAGGCAAGCGTGCTTCACTGTCGACCACAACACCGCTTACTATCAGCCGGGCGAGCACGGCCTCTGTGGTAGGCTTGAGTCACGCATTTTATCACGGTTTTGCTCCCAAATGTGACTGAAGCCTGTCACAGTAGGCCGTGCTCGCCCGCCAGGTGAGATAGTGGTCAAACGCAAGCATATCGTAAAAAAAGGAGCAGGGAGGGAGGGAAGAAGAAATCACAGTCAATTGCACGTCAGTGGTAACGCTTTTACCTAGACACCTACATATATATATTTATAATCAATAGAATACACGGCCTGCTTATATTGTTTTGTTACCACAGACGTGCGGTTAACTCTACAGGAGAAAATCGTAGACCTTATCGTGAACAAGTCTTCAAATCCTACAATTTTGGCCTATCCACTTAAGAAAGCTCACATCGAATAATCCTATTAATATTCGCAAATGAAATAGATATTGCTGTAAATAAATAAAAGCCGTACAAACTATAAAGCAATGACATCTGTATGACCAATCTAGCACGTGGTTAACATGAGGTGCACATGTAATATTTTGTTGAAACATCTGCTTGTGTCTCTGTTGGACCATATGCAAATAAAGTATTGTGTTGTGAGTATCAAATGAGCTGTCAACAGCTTCTGGTAGTTTTGATGAAATGATTATGAAATACAGACATTATCGATTAAGAATTAATTACCACGGGCATGTCTTAGTATTTTTCTATTTATGCTTTATATTGGGTACATAGGCGGACTTAACCAGTACAAGTTTAGGACAAAACTCTGGTGATAGATGTACAAAAATGTAGGAGAAAAAATAATATTATAACATTTAGTATTATTATCATCCCAATGAATCAATACGAATAAAGTGTAATTATAAAATTAAAAGAAACTTTATCATAGGATCCATTATAAAGGTTACACTAGTCGAACATTCTTCCATTCAAACGAAACGTAGTCTGGCGTTTACTCCACTGTTTGACGATATACGTTCAAAATAAAAAACGATATCAATTTGTCTCATCATTATATCTGTATGGAAACAAAAAAGTAAAAAAAATAATTTGAAAGTTATGAGCGTCGAAAGTTCCATATTTCGACACAAATTTTAACGCATCTTTAAGCGGAAATAAATACCATAAGGAGAAGGGAAATTTCAAAACGGCCACCATACAGGGATAGATTAGTAGTTCAACAATGCAAATAATTTTATTTTGATAGTATACACTGAGTCGTTTTTGCATGATATCTACACTCCCAAAGGTCTGTTTATAAAATTTCGAGCGCTCGTTTTCGTCCTAAATCATCATCCATTTCGCTACAAACTTGCAAAAGTGCTCATTTCTACGCGAACTAGCTTCTTACTGTTCATCACAGCATCTATCTCTTTCGCACGTGTTGTCTGATGAGATAGCATGCATTTTAACCCCGCGCACAAAATAGTTCGTGCCGTCGACTAGGGCAACCTTAAAACCAGGATTACTGCTATTTACGTGAACCGTAAATCTTTCCATCGATTCTCTGACTCCAAGAGCCCCAATTAATAAAGAGTTAATGATCACCACATTCACAAGTCAACAAGGAGTTAATAGCTTATTGGGTTCTCCTACATTTTCCTATAACTAAATGTTAGTGTCATATCTTATCAGCCCATAACAATCTACTACTGGACATAAAGGGGCGTCCCAATGTCCTCAATAATTTGATTTCAGAAGGAATATTGCTGTGACCGATCGTTGATAGAAAAATAGTTCCATGTTATTGACAAAGTTTGAGAGGCGCTAGTGAGTGAAGCAGTGATAAGAAGAACAAAAGTAATTTTATTGACAAAGTTGAGTTTTTTAGGGTTCCGTACCCAAAGGGTAAAAACGAGACCCTATTACTAAGACCTATTACCTGTCTGTCACCAGGCTATATCTCATGAACCGTGATAGCTAGGCAGTTGAAATTTTCACAGTTGATGTAATTCTGTTGCCGCTAACACAAGAAATACTATAAACAGAATAAAATAAATATTAAAGTGGGGCTCCCATACAACAAACATGATTTTTTGCCATAATGATACGGAACCCTTCGTGCGCGAGTCCGACTCGCACTTGGCCGGTTTTTACACGTAATATTATTCCTACTAATCCTATTATTATTAAACATGAAAGTTTGTGAGGATGGATGGATGTTTGTTACTCGTTAAGAATGTGAAAGTTTGGATTGGTGTTTGTTTCTCGATCAGGCAAAAATGTCTGAACGTTATTAGATGGAATTTGGCACACGGATAGTTTATAATCAGGAATAAGTCATAGGATACTTTCTATCCCCACATCCACGAGAGCGAAGCCGCTGGTAAAGGCTAGTATTTCAATAAAGAAAAGCCCTTTGTTCGATAGCTTCTTGAGCACACTGTCGTTACTTAAACTTCAGGAATTGTGCGTTTTTCTAGGAAGAAAAATAGCTCATTGAAACTAAATGATAGTGAAGCTCTATCTAAGCTGCTGCAGATTATTTCACTGACTACCAGTCAAATTATTTTACTGACTACCAGTGAATCAGAAATCTCTGGCGGTCCTTATCACCTTTTACAAAAATACAGCAGCTTAGATTGCATAATACTTACGAGAAAGCTAATATAATAATTCTATAAAAACTATTAAATGAAGCTCATATTCAAGCTACAGAAACTGCACCGTCTGACCTAAGCTAGAATCTCCTAGCTTAAATTAAGTACCCATTAAGCCAAAGTAAGCTGAAACTTAGTCTGACTTATGTCGGTAGATCACAGCTCTAAATCTTAACTAAAAAGATCGTACTCTAAAACCATAAATTATTATGGTTGTTGTGCCCAAAGACCTTATACTTCTTACTACTAGACTGTGCACTATGGCGCAAAAAACGGTCCGAGCGAGAGGCCTCCCTTTGGTAGTGTGTCTCTTTCTAATGAGGTGACCATGACCAAACAGAACACGGGACAAATTGATTGTAAAAACGATAGTTTAAGTATTCCGATATGTTGAAGCTACCTATCTGCGCTACCTAAACCTACATAATTTATAGATAATAAAAAAAGTGTTTATATTTTTTGGTATCTACATCACTAACCGTATGGTGTCGGGCGTAAAGAATTTCACCAACCCATGTTTGCCCGTGAGTGTCGTAAGAGGCGACTAAGGGAAAAACCAGAGAATGGGCAGCAGCGTTCTCTGTGCATTTGTAACAACCATACTACGATCGCCAATCCGCCTGCAAAGCACTCCCATGAATAGCACAAATAAAACATAGCCCCTATTGCCTGGCAGCCTGTACCCTCGACTACGGTAGCGGTAGAGGTTACGGTATGGCAAGGGGTGCTAAGAATCCCGGACGAGATCCGACTACCCCAACAAATACAGACTACTGGACCTGGCAACGTACAACACGCGCACACTCCGGACCGACGAAAATATCACCGAACTCGAAGAGGAATTGAGCAGTTTACGATGGAGTACTATAGGGTTTTCTGAAGTTCGAAGAGAGTCCTCCCCGACTCAATAATCCTCAAATACCAAGTCTCTTCAAGTTTCATTCTTCAAGACCATCATATAGATTGGAACAAAAAGCTCTCTGAGAGGCGTTAGATGACCCTGCTGTCTTCTGACGGTGCTTTGACCTCAAAGGATCTTTATGATTTCACATATATTCCAGTTGCGTAGACAGTTGAGAAATAAAACTACACCAATTGTATTCCACTAGGAATTAATTTGCAAATAATATTAACAGCCGCTGAATTTAACTCGAAAAGTCCGCCAAAAAATCCGCAAACCTCCACCCTACTTTTAGTATTACCAGGCCCAAACATTTAAAAGTACTACTCTTACTCAGTATTAATGAATATTTTTTTTAAATACAACGAATTGATTAAATATAGGAACTGTAGAAATATTTATATACTTTTCTAGAAATATTTAAATACGTGTCAAAGTCTATGAATTGTTCTTTTTGGTATAACATAAAAAGAAAATATAAAATTTTCTACCATTTCTACCAAACCCAATGATTAGTTGTGCTAGCAATAGGTCAGACAAGGACACACTACCAGCGGAAACCCTCTCGCCAGGACCGCTTTTTGTTAGCTACCGCTTATAAGGAAATAGCTAACCTAGGTGTAAGATGATAGATTTCATTTTAGCTAAACAAAAAATTTTGGTACACAGTCTAGTAGTAAGAAATACGTATAAGGTCTTTGGTTGTGCCACACATGTTTGAGGTTTTTAACCTTTTAAAACACAAATGGTCCTTGTATGTTTAATTTTATCACATTAAATTGTAAACATATTGTTGTAACCATTAAAATTACATGATTCATTTCAATATTTATGTCGGTGACTTAAACGTTTATGTGGAGTGACTCAAAGTAGAGTTCAGTTAACAATTCAAGATATGGTAGGTTGGTTCTGTATCATTCTTAGTTCGTTTTTGTGTTCTTTTGGCACTCAGACAGTCCGGCGCAGATCTAATGCCTCGTTTACACAGTGCGAGCTGCTGCCTAGCTAGTAGACATCTACTCGGCTTGTCTAGTCATACACCAGTAGCGCGGCTCGCCTTAGCTGTCTTCACAATACATAGTAACTGCTGCCCAGTCTTGCGAGTTGCCGCGATGTCGATTGAACGTGTTTTAATTTATAAAAAACGGTGATAAGGTCCATTACAAGAATATTATTTCAAGAACTGGCAAACGCCTATAAAAATGTAGGCGCAGCACATAAAAAACACAGGTTCCGCTCTTAAATGGCCGGCTGGTACTGACAAGCTACTGCCGAACGCGTCCAAACGATGCGAGTGATGACCGAGCTACTGCCATTTGCGAGTTGCTGCCGGGCGAGCAGGCGAGTGAAAACAATAAATGTTGAAGTAACTCGGAGGCGAGCTCCTGTCCAACTCGCACGTACGAGTTATTCGTAAGTTACGTCCAAAATGTGCGAGTTACCGAAGTGCAGCTACTCGGCAGGCTGACTCGTACGCTAGCTTGCACTGTGTAAACTATACTTTACACATTATTTACTTGTAGTTGGTACATTAGTAATACAGAGCAGTGGTGGCCCCGTGGAAACGGCCTGGATTTACGGGCCGTGGGTTCGAACCCAGGCAGGCGCATTACTTAATCGTTTGCTCTCAAAACAGTGTTAAGGAAAACATGTGGAAACCAGCATGTTCTAGACTCAGAACAAATAAAAAGTCAAGATGGAACGTTGCAAACAACAAAGTGAAGCCGGTTCAAACTAAGCCTTGCCGTACAAATACACAATTACACGCACTCATGAAAAAGTCAAGATGGAACGTTGCAAACAACAAAGTGAAGCCGGTTCAAACTAAGCCTTGCCGTACAAATACACAATTACACGCACTCATGGACAAGACAAGACAAGACTGACAAGCTAAGGGGTAGTTTCGTAGTCCGTGAGTGCGTGTAATTTTGTATTTGTACGGCAAGGCTTAGTTTGAACCGGCTTCACTTTGTTGTTTGCTACGTTCCATCTTGACTTTTTATTTGATGTGAGGTTCTAGAACCAATAATTCGAAGATATGTGACATCCATTCACCCGCATTGGACCCGCGTGGTGGATCGTGGTCCATTCCCTCACCCAGAGAGGAAGCCTGTGTCCCAGCAGTGACAACATTATACGCTGATGATGGTTAAATATGTATACTGGTACATTAAATATAGAATTTATTTCGACTTTTGCCTTCAACATCGTCCATGTAGAGTTCGAACTGGGCGGTAAGTATATTTTTTATTTGTTACACTTGATAATGCTTTGATCTCCGGCTCCAGACAAACCACTTCACTTTTCGTGGGAATCGTAACAGACCACAACATCACACCATTTTGTAATGTGATAACAAAATAACAGTAACTACAGAAGATAACATAGTAGTAACCCTGAAGCCGTCTAAAATGGTTTTAAATAAAATACAGCGTTACTTTTAATTAGTTGCAATATTTTTGGGTTAGAATGACTTGTTTATATTAAAAATAAACTTTTAGGTAACTAATAACGGAGCCCGTATTATAAGTCTGAAATATAAAAAACACAACTTTTCAGTAGGTAATTCACGAATATATATGTTGAAATAGTAATTTTATATTCACACTAGCTTCTGCCAACGACTTCACCCGCGTGAAAAGTGTTTTAATAAGGGAACATTATACCGGGATAAATACTCGTAATAGTCTATGTGCTATTCCAGACTATAATCTAACTCTGTGCCAAATTTCATCGATATCCGTTCAGCCGTGTTGGCTTGATTGAGTAACAAACATACATCCATCCGAACTTTTGCATTTATAATATAAGCAAGATAAACAATAGATAGACAATATGTATGTAAAAATATGTATTTTTTTAACCCCCGACGGAAAAAGAGGGGTGTTATAAGTTTGAGGTGTGTTGCTGTGTATCTGTGTATCTGTGTGTCTGTCTGTGGCATCATAGCGCCTCAACGGATGAACCGATTTTGATTTAGTTTTTTTTGTTTGAAAGGTGATTGTATCGAGAGTGTTCTTAGCTAAGTTTGAATATAATCGGTTCAGCCGTTCAAAAGTAATACGCGTTTTACTGTTTAGATCGTGATGTTTTCGCAAGATAAATGTGTCGGGGGTTTTTTAAATTTTGAAATTTTACTTGTTTATAATGTGTAGGCTTGCGTTTTACCACTATCTCTTGTATCTTTTCTTATTAGGAAAATTTGTATAATAGCTATTTATGTAACTGTTACGTTATGGACGGTCTTTTAATACGAGTGCCATTTTTCGGTACAAGCGTAGCGCGTACCGAAATAGGTGGGCACGAGTTATTAAAAGACCAGTAACGTACAGTTGCATACAAGATTTTATCTACGAAGGAAGGAATAAAACACAGATATAGACAAATAAGTATTTCAGGAAGTGTGTTTAAGTATCTCATTTCTCTTACATGTCTTGATTTTTCTGGTAGTAAATTATTTGTAGCCGCAACTGCTCTATTTGTTATATCTGTTGGAGTATTTTCACACTTTTCACTTGATGTTGAACACATTTTTAATAAAATTTGAAATAAAATGTCACTCAGAATTTTTTTCGCGCGTCCACTTTATTTTTCATTTTTTATTTATTCTTTATTAGGTATAAGGCAAAGATCTTGTAGCCGCACCAGCCAAATAGTATACGATACTTTTGTTCTAAACTTGTTCCATTTTTAAAAACATCATTTACATTGTTTCGATTTCGAAGTAATATTCTAGGTACCTGGCTGTATGTTCAGAATGTCTTTGCTTGTGTTTTAGAATTTATGACGATTCGCATAATGCAACCCGATGTCGTTATGGGTATCATAATGAAACCGCTGTCAATTTTGTAATTCGAATATAACGAAACCGAAGTAGATAAAATTATTTTTGTTCCCTCTGGAAGATATCCAATGCATTAAGTCTTCCTGTAAGTATATTTAATTAAATGAATATAAAATATTTATTTGACACTTTGAAAATCACAAATGTGTTGTCACAAATCTGATCCTAACCCCCAAACTAGGCCTGGACCTGTATTTTTGGGGTCAGAGTCAGTATATTCTTTAGTTGTAAGATTTTACGCCAGGTATATGGAACATACTGTTATTGCAACGAGAAAGACTAAAGTTGACATAAAAAACTGCAGTAGTGAAACGCACATAAAGTCGTTTCAATCCATCGATTCCGTCCATACAACAAGAATGTGCATCACGCTCTAATTCTAGACTAAATTGATGATCAATCATTAAATTGACTTCGCAATAGAAACGTCAATGAACTGGGTGGAGCTGTCACCTTTTTGCATAGGTATGTACATAGTACATGTACATGTATACATGCAAATGAAACCTATTCTCACGTCTGAAATATGATGGATGAATCTATGCAAAAAACTACAGTTCGGTTCTTACTCTTTGCCACGTTCTACGGCGCTAAACTCACCACATATTTCCTGGCATACCATTTTGAATAAAATATTTTTGCTTAGTTATTTTTTGGGTTCCGTACCCAAAGGGTAAAAACGGGACCCTATTACTAAGACTTCGCGGTCCGTCTGTCTGTCTGTCTGTCACCAGGCTGTATCTCATGAACCGTGATAGCTAGACAGTTGAAATTTTCACAGATGATGTATTTCTGTTGCCGCTATAACAACAAATACTAAAAACAGTATAAAATCATTGAGGTAATAATGTACTATATTAAATAAATATTTGAGTGGGGCTCCCATACAACAAACGTGTTTTTTTGCCGTTTTCTTGCGATAATGGTGCGGAACCCTTCGTGCGCGAGTCCGACTCGCACTTGGCCGGTTTTTTTTAAACTTTCTTAACCTAGGAAAACACATACGAATAAGGAACTACCTCAGATTCACAGATCAAAAATATTTTTACATTTAAACAGAAATCTCACTCTTTTTACACAAGTTATAACTATTATATACTAATAGATATGATTTATGAAGACAAATCGAATTAAATTGTCCTAACAAAAATGTAGCATTAAATTTTGTTACTCATACCGATATACCGAACGATTGACGCCTACTCCATCCGCAAAGCATTCCTTTATTCATAGACGAGCCGCATCTTTATAAAAAGTAACATATGGATCTCTCAATACCGTCCGTTTGTCCGTATGTCCGTTCCACTGCATTTAGATAGACACACAGATAAAACGACACTCGGGTATTGTAATAATTGTGATTTATTTTTTAAGTTTTGTTTCTTTTCATAGGGTTGGCAGCTTGGAGTTATAAGACAAAACTTATAAAAAATATTGTAGATAACTTTGCCTTACGTCAATCTTGTTTTTGTTAAAAGTACTTGACCGCAATCTGTTTCAATAAAAAGTAAAGAAGAGGTCAAAGGTGGACTGGCTTGAAAATTATTTGCCTAGACGTTTGCTTAAGATTTTTTGTGGACTATTTGCAGACAACGTGTCCGTCAAAAAATATTTTTTTAGTAAAGATATATCATTGATACACCTACGGTAAAATTTCTTTGGCTTAATATTTTTATAAGTAGGTCGAAAAATAAAAATAATAAGTAGAAATAATGTAGTACTAGGAAGAGAGTGACGGAACCAAATTAAAACTTTTCGAGATAGGTACCTATTTTATTTATATGCATTGATCAATAATTCTTTAGAAATTATATAGAGCAGCTACAGCTGCATGGTATAAATTAAATCTGAAATAATCACTATTCTTACTATGTTATTAACTACTTAGATAATTGCAGTCTTTATATTAATTGTAGGCCTTTTATGTGCAACCAAGCGAAAAGGTAGGGGAAACATCCTACAAAAAGGGTTTTTTTAATGAAATAACAAAACCAAAACGTAGGTGAGTTACGTAATGTGGCTTAAAAGCTCTGTGCCGAGAAAGAAATAAAGAATATTTATAAAGAAATTATATTTATTTGTGACCCGTACAGGAGACAAGAAAAATAAGCATGAAATTAAAAAAAACCTTGTGCGAGACCAAAAAGGCTCCTATCTCAGCATGTGCAGCGAGATCCAAGAAGGAAATAACGCTGCGCTACGTATTGACAGTTTTAAAGTTCTATTTTTTTTTTAAAGATCTATTTTTTATAGAAATTCATAAATTACAATCACAACGTTTTAAAGCCTACTAGAGACTACCTGTTTTACACAAATACATTAGCTGAGCTAGAGTTTTTATTATAATTTTATTAATGTGCCCACTGCTGGGACACAGATTTCCTCTCTATGAGAGGGAATGGGCCGTAATCCACCACGCGGCAGGCCCAGTGCATTTCAAATGTCTTCGATTTTTGGTTTTAGGACATATTTTTATGTCATTGGACATTATTTTAATGAAAAAGTGTGAAAATCTGATGTAGGACTTTTAGAAATCGATCAAAAACTTGCTACTAATTATTATAAAAAAATATGGGACAGCCCTACGACCAACTCAAGCGCAACATCGGTAGTTGTCCTTTATTAATACTTGTCACTGTCAGTGATAACGCGACACAATATAATATAACTATAACAATGTTTGTCTTTTTGTTGCACAGTGTGGGTGCACCGTGCAGCCGGTGGAAATAAATCGATTAATATTTTTTTTTTTTTTTTTATCAGACAGCTTGACACAATGGATGTAGTGTGATTACTTTGAACCGCTTCATTATAATGAAAAAGTACGGTAACTATAGTTTGTTTGTATTCTAATTTAATCAATCAGGTCTATGTAATAATGAATTTTTAGAGTAGGTTAGTCTAACAAAGGGTTTACATATTCGAATTATTATCAAGTACCTGGGCGACCGAGCTCTGCTTAAACTTAGCTAGATCGATTTATCGCCCCCGAAATCCCTGCATACCAAAATTTCATGAAAATCGTTGGAGCCGTTTCCGAGATTCAGATTATGTATATATATATATATATATATATATACAAGAATTGCTCGTTTAAAGGTATTAGATCTCATTACGTTTGTTATATATTTTGAAAAGTTTTCTATGAGATAGTTCTGAAATATTTAATTTTATTTGGCCATGAAAGCAAGAGAGCTTTAACTACGTCCTTAAGCAGTTTATTGTTGATACATACATGGGTATAAAAAAACAAGATAAAATCAATCATAAAGTCACACGGTTGTCGAACGCGTGAATTTATCGCAATGTGGCATGCAACTCCTATCTTCTTCACTAAAAAATGAAAGGTTTTTGACCTGTACTAATGTTAAAGTTGGCATAAGTGCTTACTTACCTCTATATATTATCTTGTCACAGTTTAAAGCGTTTAATATTTTAGAGAAGTATAATATTATTTCAGTTAGAGTTTTGGACTACCAGTTATTTATGAAGAATTCATTATTTTAATTGTGTTACCTACACATCAGAGCAGTGGTCGCCCAGTAGTAGCGGCGGCGACTTGTTGTTGTAAGTCGTGAGTTTGAACCCAGGCAGGCGCTTTACTTTGTGTAAATTATTTCATCACCACTGCTCTCAAAACGGCGAAAGAATACATCGTTAGGAAACCGCGCCGGCAAGTCCTAGACAAAAAAATCGAAGACATATTGTGACATCCACCAACCCGCACTGGGTTCGCGTGGTGGATTACGGCCCATTCCCTCTCACAGAGATGAGGCCTGTGTCCCAGCAGTGGGAACAGTGAAAAGCCTGATGATGATAATGGTCTATTCAAAAAATCTTTCGAGTTACATTAGAATATTCCTAATTTGCTCCGGTCAGAACTTTTCAATAAATCTTTAGTTTCGATTCAGCAAACCAATAAAATTACGAGAAGAAGCTGCCAATAGATACGTCTGTTGTGAATTCTTCAACAGGATAAGTCACAGCCCGTAAAACATACAGTGGCAGATCGAAAGACAAATGGATTGTAAAACGGTATCGTGAGATTCTGAATCGGAGGTTAATCCGACACTTAAAGCTCCGATCAAATTGAACATAAAGACAACAAAGTATCTAGGTAAGTTCTTAGGATCAACTGTAGTTGTTTCATTTTAGCATGGCTATAGCGGTCAGTGCCCTTGCCTTAAGGTTGCCCTAGTCAATCATTCTTCTATACAAAAGTAGTCTGGCGATTATTCCACTGTTTGACTTATCTTTGGGCGGAAATAAATACCATAAGTAAAGTTAAAATTGGAAAATCGTCACCATACAGGGAGAGATAAGTAGTTCAACAATGCAAATAATTTAATTATGAACGCCTCGCGTTATCACCGCGTAGTTCCCGTTCCCGTGGGAATACAGGGATAAAAAGTCTAAAGCCTATGTCACCCGGGGATAGAGTAGCTTCCCAACGGTGAAAGAATTTTTGAAATCGGTCCAGTAGTTTTGGAGCCTATTCGGTACAAACAAACAAACAATCAAACAAACAAACAAACAAAGAAAAAATCTTTCCTCTTTATAATATTGGTATAGACAAATACATTTAGACTTTTTTTCATGATATCCATATTCCCAAAGGCCTGTTAATACAATTTCAGGCGCTCGTTTTTGTCCTAAATCATCATCCATTTCGCTGCAAATTTGCAAAAGTGTGTATTCCTACACGAACTAGCCTCTTACTGCTCA
Organism: Orthosia cruda; assembly: GCA_964057195.1. Taxonomy (NCBI): domain Eukaryota; kingdom Metazoa; phylum Arthropoda; class Insecta; order Lepidoptera; family Noctuidae; genus Orthosia; species Orthosia cruda. The sequence goes on along the minus strand of OZ059829.1, from coordinate 24,604,625 downwards.
TCACAGCATCTATCTCTTTCGCACGTGTTGTCGTATGAGATAGCATGCATTTAACATTTTAACTCCGCGCACAAAATAGTTCGTGCCGTCGACTAGGGCAACCTTAAGATCACTTCATCTTTTCGTAGGAAATCTAACAATAAAAATTATCGACTTTCGTTAGTCAAAAATGTTGAAGATCTACATCATTAATTCTGGATTTGAGGTATGATCGTTTTCGACGGCATGAATGCAAAAAAATGTCGCTCCAATGACAGCTTTGTTAAAAGGGAAATGGAGTAGTCGTAATTACATTTAAGTTTTGAACGGAATAAATAACATCAAGAATTCAAGAGTCTTATTATTTTACAGGAAGCGCTTTACAGCGTACTCGACAAGGATTGTCTATTTACCATCCTGAACATTCCTGAAAGGACAAAGGCAACGCGCGAAACAACGTACACCCCGCCCAGTTAACGAATATTACGGAAAATACATTTCTGCTAACTCTCCTAACAACAACGCACGTTTGAACAGTCGTGAAGTTTCAACTAATAAAATTTTAATTAATTCCAATTAAATGGAAAGTCTATAAAACTAAAATAAGTTTTTATGATCAACATTATAGACGAAAATGTGAGAATGAGAAAGTGTTAAACGAAAATGTACCAAATTTAAATTTCCATTTTGTAGTGAAATATTTTTCCATTTATTAGTGAAACTTTAACATAATCATTTTCTATTCTAAACATGTTAAACCGTACATAAATTTCACCAAATATTTTTTAACAATGTTTACTTTTTCTATGAATATTAAGCGGCCAATTAACGCTGTAACTTAAACATAATTACTGCTTATAAATATATATTACAATAATTACTGTCTACCCATTAATATAGAATGAGGCCAAAAAGTTCCCACTAAAACTCGTAAAGGCCCAAGTCCACTTAACTGGCCGTTAACGTTAATTAAGGTAGCGTTAAAAAACGAGAAAAAAAAGTTTACATTGTTTTGTATCGGCTACCGAACAGCGGAACTACATTTTATTAATTGGATACTGTTTTTTTAATTACCTGATGGAGAACAGATCTGATAAAATGTAACTCCCGCTCAATTGAGAAAGGTTTTACGGTGCAGCACTTAGGACCAATAAAGTCCAGTTTTTTTATGTGCGTTATTGTTATTAACTTATCAAGATGTTTAACAACGTTTTTTTTTTGTGTTCGTGGAAAGTTTATGTCTTCCTTATGTAGGCACTAGTTAAGTTTACAATTAGGTATGCATAACTTACCATTGTAAGATAAGTTATGCATACCTAATTGTAAACTTAACTAGTGCCTACAAAACTATGTCAGACAAAGCTTTATCAGAGCTTTTTAAGTTTCCCAAAGCTACGAAAATAATATGTGATTCAATAATACAAAAATTAAAACTTAATACAACTAGTAAATACCCAATTGTCACCAAATATATAAAAAGAGCACATTAAGCCTGACTTAAAATTAACAGATTCCAAAACCCTGAAACTTAAGTTACTTTTGCTGCTTCTACATCAACAATAATAATCTTAAACAAAGTTCAAGTCAAAACAAATAAAAAAACAATAGTTACCATTAGTTCCATTCAGTCCAATGAGAAGTAAATGCACAAATACAAGAAACACAAATTGGTTCCTTCCATTTATGGTGTTATCGCACTCATTAACACCAGCATCCACCATACTGCCACCAAATTATGCTTAATTTTCACACCATCGATAATTTACATGTTTACAATTTCACTATTCAGGTTCCACTGTTTATTTTTTTCACTAGCATACTGTAATCTCCATGCTTTTGAAATTCGAAGGTTTAAAATGTCATTTTATTTGAATAAAAAGTTCGGTAAACAAAGTCGGCATCGCGTCGAGAGCTCGGTGGCGCGGTCCCACACGACCATGCGGCTTCGAGTCTTGGGTCGTACTATCGCCTCCCTCCCTCATCTCTGTTTACTCTGTCCCAAATGGGGGGATAGGCGAGTGCTCCAAACTTTATGTAACTCTATTATGGTGTAAAGAACCATTATCACTTGATTTGACTGTCACAGAAGTAAAAAGTATTGTGTTTGGGGCAAAGTTGCGTAAACACGTAAGTAAACAAACCCAATTTGTTCTAAGTCAGTTGCGAGAGTACTTAACACTCGAGAAACTTTTTTATGATCTGTTAAACAACCTTGCCTACTTGCTGTTCTCCACAAACAGACTTTTAAGGTATTTATTTTCACGTTTTTGGTATTGCGAAAGAATCTTGCACTTCGTAACCATGGTGATCATTTTAATTAATACAATTTGTTGGAAGTACCATGAAATGTAGGTTCTGGTTTGATTTTATTATTTTTAAATTGCTTTTTCTCGAAGATATTTTGCAGTAGGTAGGTAATTCTCTATACTGTAGAGAATTAAATGATTAGTACTATAGACTATACATCGCTTCATAACTAACTAAGCATAAAATTGGCCGAATATTTACGGTGGCCGAAGTTGAATAGTTGTAAGTAAAACTTTATCAGCACAAATCGTGGGCTTCAGAATAATAACAATCCGTCAGCCTACGTCAGCAGTAGGGTTGAGGTTCACAAAATCAATGTGTGTCCAATCAATCACAAATCCTCCGATATTAAATTTCAAAGTTCTATACAAAACTTCAACAAAAGCGAACCCATAATCTTTACTAAGTTTTTGTCCAAACAAACCCCCACGATCGAAACTTTGAAGGCCCATTCAAAAAGGAAAGGGAATAAAATACGGCTTATTTCATTTGACGCATTTGTCGAGTTAGCGCAAGCGCACCAGGCGGGCGCCGACAAAGCCAATGGGATCGTATAAAAAACGTTCTAATTTCAAACCGGTCGCCCCTCCGCCGCACGCGCTCCTGCGCATCCCTTCGCCCATTATTATGCTGAAGAGGTCATTCACAGTTCGCACAATACAACCCATACATGCCCGAGTTGCTAATAGGTGAGGCTGGCCGCTCTTCAATCCTTTTTAAACTTTTTAATATATTGAGTCGTAGTGAATGTGCTATACAACGCCTTGTAATGACTGGTCCAAGGTGAAATAACTATGTAGGACGTATGAAATTGTGCCCACACAAGCAATGTTAACGACGCCTGCGATGTAGTAATAAGTCATAATTATAGTTAAATTGGCGGCGGTGCAAAATCCTTGATTACGAAGTCTAAACTTTAGGTTTTACCATAACGGTAATTACGAAGCTAAATTACCGAGCAACCAAGCATTTAAAAGTAAATGAACATTTCTTTACTAGTAGTAGTACTACTAATGCATTTCTGAATACAATTTGCAAATCCACACTCCTATTTATTATACAATTATATTTTTTTTTCCAAAAATGTTTAGGAGGTCCAATTTCAATATATATCCTGGCCGTAAAGATAAAAAAAAAAATGTTGTACCAACATAAAAAAATAAACGACGACATGACGCGCGTAATGGCGCGCAGACTTAACAATCTCTTTAATTAAAGGGTGGCTGATAATTGAACTGGTCCTGATACCATAAGATATCGACACCGCCATGTGATTTTAAAATTTAATGTCATATGCATGCAAATTGGATATCTCAGTCAAGTAGATATACAATCATGCCGAACTCGCAAAGATTAAATTCTTAATGACTCTACTTTTGTATAAGTAGGGTAACGATAAACAATATAAAAATACAGTAGCTTTAGAAAGGTACGCAGCACCTACAGAAAATTAAAGAAATCACCGCAATAACAATCATAAAGATGAATTACGACATTGTAGGAAAACAGAATAAAACCAACAATTCGTGCACTTTTAACAATATAACTTCAAAGTTGAGGCAACCAACTATTTGTAAAATTACCATAGAACACCATGTTATGATAACTATAAAACACATTTTCATAAAAGAAAACACATAAAAACTATAGTGGGCGTTACAATATTGCAACAAAGCAGTAAACAAAATGTATTTTTTATTTCAACATTGAAAACAAGAAGTAAATTCAGTGCATTTGTAATCAGTGGGGAAAACAGTAGCCATACGGATGTCGCCTACGTTGTACGTGCGTGCACTGGCAATGCGAGAAAATGGCCACAGAATACTGAGCTCTGGAACTAGAAGAAAACCTCCCTTCATATCTAAAATAGCAAACCAAAGAGAGGTGTGAGAGCTCGCCTTATTCTGGTCACAATATTTTTATTATCCACCAGTTCAAATCCATAAAAAGAACCATCTTAGCATATATTATAAGTAGCACCATAATAAAAAGACGTTATTATTATTTATCTGGCCTAATTCCAGTGTTGTTGGCATATAAATTGCCTTTTTATTTAGACAGACAGCCCATTCTCGGTTACTAAATCATAATTCGCACGCACTCCCAATTAAGCCAAACAGTTTAGTGAATAAAAAATGCATATTCATTTTCGCCAAGATTGAAGAATATTGATACGACCTTAAAAGATAAATCGAATATATTCGAGCACAGTAGCCTTTTACTATTTATTAAATATTTAAATTTTGCTTCATCAGACTATACCATTGAGCAAATTGAGACATGAATATTCACTTAATTGGTACTTGAATAATATTAACTTGTAAAATATTGACCTACGTACATCTACCAAACATTTTATTTTCTTAAATAAACTGAAGAACGAAACTAAAAAGTTGCTTTGGTTTATTACTCCTATCTTTGTATATAATTTGTTCACCAATGGACTATCTTTGTGCTACATTGTAAGCAGTAAAAAATATCTAAGAGATGAAATTCTGAGAAAGTCTGGAGGTGGCCTTTTCGTCAAATGTCAATCGACCGTGGTGTGAGTATGAGTGTGAACACTGAAATGATTGTTCCTAACACGACCGCTCGTCACCGATCTAAATCTGTTATGATCCCGAGAAAGATAAATGAATCTTTCGCAGAATTAAAAACTCTTCAGGACAAACTTGTGGGAATAATACCATCTACTTTGGAAGTTAGCAACATTAAAATACGCTTTTAGAGACATCAATCGTTGATGTCAATAATAAATGGTTTATAGAATAAATAGCTACTTCTATTGAGAGCAAATAAGACAAGAGCGGTTGCAGTTTACTGAAAGCTGTGTTACAAAGGGGCGGTTGAAACGCTATACGAAACACGAGCCTTGGAAACTATGTTGTTAATAGTATTGACTTGATTTTTTGAGTTTTTGTGGAAACTTGTGTACTTATTCCATGTGTATTCAGCTGACTGTAATAGGCAGGTTTACTTCGTGGCACGTGCTAAGTGGAAACCTAACTGTACTAATAAAATTATACGATGTGTGGGCTAAAGTCGACCGCATATTTTTTTTCAATTTCGTTTTCATCGGTGTCACTGCTTGATTACAAACTTACATCTCAATAAAGCTCGTTCTAAACAAGAAAATAAATTGAACGTTACATATGACACACATAATCTACATCATAATTATTTATCCAAGATTGTCACACCTAAAAGCAGATCAAAGGACGACGTAAAACGCTGCGTTCAAAACGCAACGCTGTGTTCGGCCGAGCTTTTCCCGAACGACACCCATTGATTGATGAACAGACAACTGCCGTGTTTTGCATTCAGCTATTTACGGGTATTTCCTCCGCTTAACCCGTCTAAAGACTGATTAATGGCGACCACCGCTGTCTATTACGCGAGGTGACTGGTGGGTGTTTGCTTCACTGAGTACGTAAGGAGTACCTGAAGGAAGTCTATTTAGAGACATGTCAGGCCAATTTAGAGGTTAAATTCCTTTTTAGTTGTTGACAAAAGGTGAAGAGTTTTTCATGGTGGTGCTATATTTTATTTGTGTAAAAGCGCTTGTAAAGATCTGAGTTAGTCTGAGGAAGGTGAGTTTCGTAATTGTTGAAAATATCGTGGCAATTTATCAAGATTTCGAAAACGTTGTGATGTCATAGCGAAAGATAAGAAGTTATTAATGATGGCAGATTTAAGGCAATAAAGATAAATCATAGGTATCATCAATTTGATACTGGAAATATTCTTAGTTAGAATCTACACCAGAGATTTATTTGGCAGAATTTCAGAAAATCATTGTTTTCTTTTATTCCTTATTTAAATTGACCTTCAGCATTGCCATCCAACGTAGCAATGTTGCCAACGTTCTGGGCACTTTTCACGTTGACAGCGATGTAGACGAATTTTTTGACGCTCAATGACGTCTGGCCTTTTTTACGCGTTCGTAGTTTTTTTTTAAGTGTATATACGTATAGGTAGTTATTGTTAATTAAGTATTTTATACTATGTATATTTATATATTGGTAATAAAAGTACCTTCAGTATTTTGATTTATTTTGGTAGGTAACATATTTTTACCAATTTGTTTGGATATATATGTTACCAAAGGAGCTTTACCTACGCTACGGACAGCTGAACATCAAGAGAACGACCTATAAACAAGTTCAAAGAAAGTGAAACGTGACGATTAAGTTATAACGATTTACAATCATAGTGATGTTCGTGAATTAATGGTAGGCCATCAATTTTGCTGTTATTAATTTCCAATTATAATTATAGTGAAGTATAGCGTAGATCTTGCCTCGGCGCCTGCGCCTACGCTGGCTTGCGCAGACGCCGGCCGAACATAATTTGCAACCTGCTAATAGCTATCGTGAAACTGCACGCTCTAGGATTTGTTGAGCGAGTTGGAGACTGAAGCGATTTTCTTTTGTGTGATATAAAACTGCTTAGCTTGGAAGTCAACGGCAATTATTGTGATGACAAACTAATTGCTAACTCACTTTCTGCTTACGTGTATTGCTTTGTGCTTGCCTGTCCCGGTAATGGGTATCGTTATTTTCCCACTCCTCCAGTGCCTTTGCCAGAAAATCTCCAGGACTGAAGTATTTTACAAGGTTTTATTTAACTTGCAGTGTATGTATGTAAGTGTGTTCGGGTCAAAACTTGCAGCTGAATTTTAAAGCAGTTATCCTCAACCGATTAAGATGATATTTTGCATACACGTTTAGTTTGGATGACTTCGTCATAAGTGACGTCAAATGAAAGGGTTTGCTGAGAAGAATACGAAAAAAAATATTATTTATTAATAACTGATTATGAATACGAATTGTTGAATTTCTGTTAAATAAATAAATAAAATAAAAAACCTTTTATTTCATGCAAAGTTGAATATATACATAGTTTAAAGAAAAAATTAAAATAAATGACGTTGTTTTAGAATTTTTTCATTTATGTTAGAAAATAAATTAAATATATATAATATGAAAAAAATGTTTGTTTACATGAACCCCTCCTCAAGTGAAGGTGAAGGTCTCTTCTAAAGAACTCCATTTGTCTCTATCTTGAGCTATTTGCGGCCAGCAGGTACCAGCTATTTTTGTCAACTCGTCTGCCCATCTCGTGTGGGGTCTGCTTTTAAGACGCTTGCCGTTTGGACCTTTCCACGTTGTTACCCTGCTGGTCCATCTCTCGTCCTTTAGCCACGCTACGTGCCCAACCCAATTCCATTTTAGTTTTTTTGCGTAGGTTAGAGCATCAGTGGCTTTGGTGGTTTCTCTGATTTTTGTGTGACGTATTTTTTGCATTTTTTTAATATTGAGCATACTTCGTTCTCTTCCGCGTTGGCATTTCTGTTATCTAGCCAAAAATAAGGACGCATAAAATTTCCTTGTGTTATTGGTGTCTCTTCTGTTATTCAGAAGCTGACGAACATTTATTGCGTTCTTGAGTTAAAAAAATGTATTAAGAACTACATAACGCTACCTGCTATGATTCTATCGTGCAAGGAGCACGAAAGAATCATAGCACTAGCACAGACAATTTTTAGTTTTTTATTTAGTTAGGGCTTTTGCTTTATCAACGTGTAATTCTTTCTTCTTGACATGGCCATATACTAAAGAAGTAGGAGGAGGCAATTATTTACTGGTACAAGTTACGATGTGCGATTTTTAGCTTACCGCTCGTAACTTACACCACTCATCAATAACAGCGTGGGTTGTACCAAAGCTGATACCGGCCTTTCGCATCGTAACTTAACGCGATTGTACTTTAATTTAAGTTATTTAAGCGCCAACCATCTTGCTTTTGATGTAATTGATCATTAAACTTGTTTATGATACATAATCGTATACACATTGACAATAATCGTAAAAGAGAATGTTTGTGGTGTTTACGATTTATCATTCATACATTTATTTGCTTGTTCCTACTAATATTGTGAAATACTGGATGTTTCGATGTTTGTGCAACAATCACGCCTCAACGGCACATGGGTAGACCCCAGGACCCTAAACATATCTTAGTCCAGGTACTAGGATATGTTTAGGGTTCCCTACACAAAGGGTAAAAACGGGAACCTATTACTAAGACTCCGCGGTCCGTATGTCTGTCACCAGGCTGTATCTCATGAACCGTGATAGCTAGACAGTTGCAATTTTCACAGATGATGTATTTCTATTGCCGCTATAACAAGATATACTAAAAACAGAATAAAATAAATATCTAAATGGGGCTCACATACAACCGATTTTCTTTTCCGTTTTTTGCGATACTGGTACGGAATCCTTCGTGCGCGAGTCCGACTCGCACTTGGCCGGTGTTTTTTTGGAAAGATAATCTGCGGAAGTATTTATCCGATTATGAAACTAATAGAAAAAGTTCAATGGGTTCCTGTCTATCACTAAAAAAATATCAAATCCTTTGGTAGAGGACATAGTATCGAAAACACAAAACAAAGCTAGTTTATAAAAATCGAGAGTTATTCAAGTGAATGTTTGTGGTAAATGATGTTTACGATTTAATTTTGTCGTTCATACATTTATTTGCTCGTTAATCATTTTGAGGTTTTTACGAAGCTATTGCGTTAGTCATTTGTTTTAATACTATTGATTAATGCGTATTAAATTCTGCCCACGCGATTGATATTTGACCGAACACCGGGGTCTGCAAATATTATCTATGCAAATATTTTTTTCGCAATTCTGTTCCCACACGAATTACTAATGCCAGCTGTGCTGGCGTTACTATAAAACATTTAGTTAAATCTAGTAATTGCTGTAGACTTTACTAATTGTAAGTATGTCGGTACTTAGTTTACAGACCAATTCCTACTTAGGTCCTGAACCAAACAAAAAGGTAAAATTAATTTGAAAATAATATTTGCGACAAACAAAACCCACATCAAAAACAATACAACATTAACAAAATGCAATTTATTTGAAAGCCACAATACTTCAAAACTGCAATATACCAATTCAATAAGACCCGCGTCTCGTGCTTTCAACAACAACTTCCAACTTCCCTGCACTACCCCTGTATAATGAAACGAAACAAAGACTATTTCAAGTCCCCTCCGCTCCACTTTTTCGTTCTCGCGAATAAAAACGTCTAAAAATACGTCGACTTGTCGGAGGTACTTTTTATGAGGCTCGAGTGTTAGCAGACGTACTAAAACTTGTTCACAAGTTTAAAGCTTTATTTTAATTTTCCTTGCACACGACGCCGACGAAGCTGTGGAGTTTCCGTAAGAAGAAATCTGCCAAGTGCGAGTTGGACTCACGTGCAAATGGTTCCAAAGTAATAGTCAAGTCAAAATCAAAGTCAAATCATTTATTTCAATTAGACCATTAAAAGGCACTTTTGAATGTTAATTTTTTATATACTTTATTGTACACCACATAAAAATTACAGGACAAACATTTATAAAGGTAAGTGTACAATGGGCGGTTGTTTTCAATATCAAATTTAAAAACTTCGTCAAAGTTTTCTTGTATATTTTAACTAAAGATCAAGTTTAGTATAAACCGCATTTTTTGTGACACTTTTTCTATCCCTGAACCATAAAATATCTCTCTATCTTTAAAACCATTTTATTTTAAACAATACTAAGCTAATTTTTATGTAACATTTCATTTTTCTACATTACTCTAAAGAGAAAAACGTCTCCAATTTCAGAACCCTAAAAAATGTGTAACTACCCCGCACGTGCGAGAAATAAAGCCCGATGTTTTATGAGAACCTCCTACAAATGAGGTAGCTTTAGGCTGTTATCGTAATGTAGATTGCACCGTTGATTACGGAGAAAAATTTTAGGAGCTCCTCCGGTCTTCTTTTTGGTCTTCAGCCTTAACATGTTTTAATGAGTAAGCGGGTGCTTTTACATGTTGTTTAATAGTTTGGATTAAATCTTATGGTACAAAAATTATGTCAACATGAAAATCCGAATGTTATATCCATTGTACGTACAAATTAAATAAGTACGGAAAGATAACATCAAAATCCATCCTTGATTTTACGGACCTCCTTATTTAATTCTTGTCCGATGGATTGAGCATAACCAGGAACTCTCAATTCAATCAAAGTCTTAATAGCTTTGGTGACATAATGACGTAGGTATACCTATGCACATGCCCCAAATATATAACTACCTCTCAAGTGGTTTTCAGCTACGATACATCACTCGATCTCCTCCCTAGGGTGTCGTAAGAACCGTAGAGATTATACATTAAGAGGATGATGGGTAACATGAGTAACATCACATCATACTGCCGGAATTTGGAGTCCCTGAGGATTGATAGGTCAGTCAGCCATCGATTTGGCAGCAAAACGCCAGCAGTGGACTTGTCAATCAAGTTTAACAGATCGTGAATTAAATACAAAGGGATTTATATATCGAGAAAATGTCAACGCTATAGACGAACTACAAAACCAATCTTTTGATAAAATCTTGCTTGAAGGCATCGGCGAAGAAAAGAGACGTTCAAAAGAACTATGTCTTTCAAGAACTATCAAAGATAGGTGAAAGATATACTAGAAGTTCCAAAGAATATATTCAATATGATGAAATCGCACCTATAAACATTGAATTTCTGATCCCTCGGAAAGGACATAAAACATCAAACAAGTTCTGGGAACAAAGCGAGCTCGATGATAAAATGCCTCGAATTATGCAAATTCCGTCGTTCCCTTCAATAAGGTTTCAATAAAGTAACATTGTCTAAAAATTCCACCTCTTTTTTATGCTGTCATGAGATTAAATTGAATGTCTTGTTTTACGATTCTGCTTATCTCATCGTAATGAATGAGAATTATTTTGAGACCTATAATAAAAAAGATTTCGTTTAATTTATTTTTTACGGCTTAATTATAGCGTACTTGTACTTCAGGGACATCTAAAGCTTGATATTGTGCTTTCTTTATTTATCAACCTTTTAATAATATTAGATCATTACATATGAAATTGGCGTTTTGTAAGGGAGGAACATAAAGTCGTTATTTTTTTAATATAATATATGTATTTAATCAAAGTATGTACCATTGCTATCTATGCACTTTTGCCAACTCTAGTTCATTGATCCCTTTACAAAAAAAACCATTTGGACGGGAATCAATAAAATCTTTGAAGGCGCATCGGAGTTGAATTTTTCCCTTGCAAGAAGTTATCCAAACTTCGAAAAAAAATGTTATCTGATGGAGCAAGGTCCGGGGAGTACGGTGGATGTCTTAGACATTCCAATTGAAGCTCCTCTAAATTGGTAGCCGTCTGTTGTGCAGTGTGTGGTCTAGCGTTTTCCTGAAGCAGCAGTGGCCTAGAGCGATTGACTAGCTTTTCCATCATGTAATGGTTTGCAGTTGCTGACAATAGACATTCGCCGTAATCGTCTGGCCAGATTTAAGAAAGCTGCAGTGAACGACAGCGGCACTAGACCACCAAACGCTCACAAGTAATTTTTTTTGTTTCAATTTTCACTTGGGGCAGGATTTGGCTGGTTCGCCAGGGATCAGCCATTGCGTTGAGCGTTTCCGTTTATTGTACAAGATCCACTTTTCATCACAGGTAATGATTGGATTTAAAATCCCTTCATTATTGTGCCGGTTGAGTAATGTAACGCAGCAGTCGATGCGCGTTTGTTGGTTTGCTGCACTCAATTCATGAGGTACCCACCTTTCAAGCTTATTCACATTCCCAATTTGCTTCAAGTGGATTAAAACAGTTTTATTACTAACACCGCAGCCTGCAGCTAACTCGGACGTGGTTTGCGATGGGTCCGCTTCCACAATAGCCTTCAATTCTTCATTAACAACGTTGGTCTACGGCCTTCCACGGAGCTTGTTTGCAGGTCGAAAATTCCAGAACGAAAACGTTGGAACCAAAAACGCACCGTGTTTTCTTTTGCGGCACCGTTACCATACACATAATTAATCCTTCGAGCCGTTTCTACAGCACTGGTTCCACGATGAAACTCGTACTCGTAAATAACGCAATATTTCAAGTTTTCCATTTTGTAAACTGAATGGCTCAAAGAAAAAACCAAAAGAAGAAAAAACAAATGAATTACGGTTTTCCCAAACACAAAAGCATGAGTAAATAGCTGTATAAATTAAAAATTGGAATTCCAAACCAAAGAGGTGATATTTTAGATCAAATTGGCCAGTACGACAAAACGCCAATTTCATAGGTAAGGACCTAATATAAAAATATTTCCAGCCTGTAACTGTCCCGTCTTCATGGTATTCAAAGACTACAAGACCGTTGTCGTACTCTTAGCTAGACTAATAAATTAAATAGACAAATGCAAAATATTCCAAAATATCTGTAACATTGTAATACAAAGCATTCAAGCCAGCCAGTACTGCGGTGTAAATCTTATCCTAACGATGTGTGACTATTCCCTCCCTTTTGTTAAGGCAGCTCTATTTCGCTACCTAAATACTTATCTATACACATGTCAAGCATTGTGCACCGTAGTTAGAAAACAATGGAGTTCCATGCGAGACAGAAAGAGTAAGCTGCTATTTATTAGCCCTGAATAAGGACTTGTATGTGGAACAACACCTCATACTTGAAATTGTAAAGTCGCACATACAACTTAGAATTTATCGCTAGGGAAATCTTGGATTGTATTGCGTAAATTGTTTGTGAAATAGGTTAGGGTTTGATTCAATAATCACAGACCAAATTGTTACAATAACCATCAGGCATTCGCTTGCCCTTGTCTTAATTAATTTGATGTCGTCGAAACATATATGTTTACAAGCTTTTATTTAACTTGCAGCGTATGTATGTAAGTGTGTTCGGGTCAAATATTGTCACTAAATTTTAAAGCAGTTATCCTCCACCGATTAAGATGAAATTTTGCATACACGTTTATTTTGGATGACAATGCATGATTAGCTGAGTGACGTCATTCTAAATCCAATATGGCGGTCGGCCCAAGATTGCGGACTAGTATTTTTTTGTGCACTGCCATGAAATGGGTATTAAATAAAAGAGTTTGCTGAGTAGAATACAAAAAATCAAGTTAAAAAAAAAATATCCTTACTTGTCTGTAATATTTTTCAGTTGTTACTCCCTTTCTAGCCACATTACTGTTCACAAAGTCCTATTGAGAAAAGCTTTTGATAAACTTATAACATCTGAGGAAACAGACAAGAATTTAAACTTTATTCGTATATAATGAACCTTGAAAGCATGCGACGATGTCTCGTTAAATGGAATAAGCATTTCCAATCTTAACATTTTATTCTAGATTTAATTTTTTTAAATCTATTGGAAACGTAATCTTGAAATTCGATTATCTCTATAAAATATACGACATCGTTACCGATTGATTGGCACTTCCAAAGGTATGTCAGATTCAACAGTCATTTCAGAGCCGACTTAAGCGATAATTCAAGGTAGTTAAAGAGAATTCTGTGTATATTATCTTAATCTTAAATTGTAGGAAGTAATCGTTAAAGTTAGCTCCAATAAGATTTTATTGGAGTTTCCAAGTTAAGGAGCGGTAAAAACCACGATTGTTCAAATGCTTATAGATATAAGTTGATACGTTTCGCAAAATATTTGAAAAGTTTTATGAGTTTCAGTTCACGTACTTCTTCTTTCACCACTCTCTAACTCTGTTTGAGTTTAAGTAAAAGTAACTTTGCACTGTTTAGTCCTACTATAGCAGTGAGATTATTTTCATAATATCTTTATTCATCTATCATTCACCAAAATAGTCATCTATATGCTAGCGTTTAACCACTATTTTGCCTGATAGTAAGCGATAGTTAAGTTGTATTTAGCATCCCAGTTAACAGACATCGATTTGTGCAAAGATCTAAGGTTGTCGTCATCTGATATCTTGGCACCAATTCTGATCCAAGACTATCAATTAAACGTCTAAAATGTGCCTATTTTTTTTCTAATGTTACACTTATATTGGACCAACAATGGCCATAGCTACTATTTATTTATTTCAAAGACAAAGACAAAGATATTTTATTTCAACTAGGCCACAAAGCGGCACTTTTGAACGTTAGTTCAATTAAAATTTACAGGGAATAAAAATTGATTCTACCGTGCATTCGGAAAGTAGCTTGTTATGGAGAAGAACGCACAAGAAACTCCATACTTACTCTTTTAAAAAAAAATATGTTTTTTTTACAATATTTAGGTACATAAGTACATACATTAATAAATTTATATGTGTGAGGACAATTTATTTAGGACCTCCAAATAAATATGTACACATATAATACAATGTCATAAGTTTCGATTAGTGCACTCCTTCAATTAGAGGAGGCCACAGCATGCTTCTAAATATTAAACAACTATGTTAAAACTAAAATGAAAAATATAAACTCTACAAAAACCTTAAACACCAAAAAAATAATAACTAAACACCAAATTGAAATATAAAATAAGAACAATCTTTCCTATGTATATACATACATATGTATGTAGGCTTTAAGATTTATCAACTTATTGTTGTTATCTGACCAGAGACAAAATTTATATTTGTAACAAATTTGACACTTCAAAATTAAATAAAAATATAAGAACTTAAAATAATATTAGACACATAATGGAAAAAAAAGCTAGCAAAATTAATATTAGTTCTAACTTCATAATCAATATGCTCAGAGCTGCCACTTACTGCAAGCTACACCTACGGACTTAGCTGGCAGCATCAACTTTACGTATATATAACTAGAGCCCAGTCTACTTCACTAATAGTAAGACTTCCCCCAGTGGTAACATGAAAAACGGTTTTTGCCAGGGAAAGTTTCCTCGTCCGCAATATCCCAGCTAAGCCGGATTTGCAACTCACTCCCGGCTTCTTCCTTTTCTTTTTAATTAAAACACTTTTATAGACACTGGAGAGATTTTAAAATGCAAGTTAATTGAAGTGATACGTGACTTTAGACCCGCTTCGTTCCTTCCTGGATTAATTCTGGATTACATATTTTGCTATAAAAAGTATCGTAAAAGCGGAGATTAAATGTTGCAAAATATGAAATGGATTGTTTTTTTTGTCGACATTAATCCGATCGAGTTTTCCGTTTGGCGGTTTGGTACGGAGATTATGAGCTGTGGTTATGCTATCAAAAAATAAATGAACATTTGGTTCGATTTTTAAAGTAGATGGAAACAGTTCTGTTAGTGGTGTACCAATAACAATGAACAAAATGTAGTTACCGAGTTAAATGCTAACATTTAATCAAACATCAAACGGGTGTTTTGTGCATGTCTTGATACATAATGCATGAGTGCAAAGAAAGGAAAACCCTACAAAAATCTTTAGTATCTTCAAAAATTTAATATTTGCGGTAAACACGAGCAACGCAATGCATCAACACAAAAAAAAAACACTTTACTCCAGCCAAAAGAAGTAATCCTTTTCATATTTTATTTTTCCTTTTTAGGGTTCCGTACCCGAAGGATCCAAACGGAGCCTTATTGTTGGAATTCACGTGTCCGTCCATCTGTCCGTCGTCTGTCATTCGGATTTTACAGCCAAACGATTGAGCTACACAGTCTTCAAATTTTACAGTATTAGTATCTTATAGACCCAAAGCCATACAAACTGTCAAAAAATATTTTTATGTTTTTGAAGGAGGCTCACTTACACAGAGGGGCACGAAAAAAATATTTGACCCACCCTATCGAATGGGAGAATGAGAAGCCACAAAATTCACCATTTTTTACAAAATTTTATTCCGAAGAATTTTCTAACTTCCCATTGGCCTATGAAGTTCAAATTTGGTGATAATGTTTATTGTTACGTATATTTTACTAACAAATACCAATATATTGATAAATCTGATTTTTCTTTGAAATACCCTCATTTTTCCTACTACAACCAACTTAATATTGCGGTCAGGTACGGAACCCAAAATTTGCGAACTCTGTTTTTTCTTTTCATCGGTCTTACGCGACACCTCTCAAGCATCGTACTTGACAGGACACATGTCTTGCAGGGTTTCTAGGTTTTTCTCTAAACGGGAATATTACGAATGTAGAAGGTTGAGACGGATTGAGTCGGGTTATGCCTGCGATTAATCATTGAGCATTAACCCTTATTCGCCGTTTATCGCTCTAAGTACGTGCTTGTAACTTTCTCTCGCTTAATGTTGCGTCTTTATTTGACGAGTTTTATTGTTCGCTTTATTTTCTTTTGGCCAAATATTGAACGAGCTTTAAATAGGAGGTTTATTATTGCTGCACGGATCATCGATAGGGATCTATCTGCCATATGTTGGGGTTCTTTTGAAGACGGATTTAGAATTGTGTTTACATCTATAAATATGTTGATAAAGCAATCAGTTTGGAGCATAACCGTCATGTCTGAATCTTTTTAAGAGAGGGTCGACAACTGCATAAAAAAGGTTAATTTATTACGCTAGCGAAACATGGCAATATAGAAACCAAATTTCGATAAATAAATCATTATACTCAAATCCGTAATCGCAAATTGAAACTTCAATGATCTGTTAATTAAATTCAAATTAAAACTTGAAGATTAGTTATTCATTAAGTTCCTTTTCATCTTCCAGACCTCAAAGAAAGCTGAGGGATAATCGAAGTCAATAAAATTGCCAACTAGAAAATAAAACCGTTCATTATGCCGACAAAAATCTGAAACCACCTAAAAATATATATTTCATTCGAATAGAAATAATACAACCCCATTATAATCCCAAAAAAGACCTACCTTTCTTTTTCATTTCAAAACCAATTTATTTCTTACAAAGACGTATTCAATAGCCCTTTGTTATTCTACCGAATTGATTCGTGTTTTATTCGATTCGTGGATTCTTATCACATAGCGACGGTAATATCTGCAATGGTTTGGCAGATGGGACGTTAGCTGGTCCTTACTAGCCGTGCTCGTAACTCGGCCAGGGTACTTCCACCATGAGCGTCCACATTCGTTGAAATGGTAATGGGTTACGGTCGGTAGTTTGAGTACGTCCGGGAAATATATCGCCGATTTGGCTAGGTAAGATATTTTTAGTGCTCAGATCCTTTGTGTTTGAAGTATTTTTCCGTTTATTTTCTGGAACAAAAATGTGTTTCAACCCGTATTTACTGAAGAGAAACTCCACCATATTGTTCTAAATAAACTAAAAGAAGCAGAAAATAAAAACTATCTCGAAACAAATGAGGCAGATAGGAATCTAGAAGACTTCAGTTGCTAGAATAAAGATAAAACAAAAACACCTTTTTCAACTTTGCTTAAATAGAAAACTTGAAGCCAGAGCTATCTTCTCTGTAAATCTGGCTTCCATCGACTTTATTAAGTAACGAAATAAGAATTTCTCGCACGTAGTACGAAAGTTAGGACAAGTAACAAATGAGACGTGGAAAAATCGTCGAAATATGTGAGTCGAGTTGATTTTCCCCGAGAGCTTTCTTTCTTCTTTATTTCTATAGGTACTTTGATCTAACATGTGTATGGTGTTTCGTATTAATGGCAACGATTTATCCTCTTTTGAAATATCACCTGGAATATTGATGTGAGCTTAGGGAACGGTTATATTTGGTGTTGTTTGATCTCGAATTTTGTGTAGATGTCACCGTGATTTTAGGAGACTTTTTTATTTATCACTTGTTAGACTAATAATGTAACGTGGCATGACATTAAGCTGGTAAGATAATGATTAGACAGGCCCAATAAGTTACCACTTGTAACTGCACCCAGTTACGTGAGAAATATGAAGTATATGTGATTATCAACAGGAAACGTTCAATTGTTCCAATTAATAAACTACAGTCCACTGATTACAGTTAAGTGCATATACATACATTACTCAGCACAGTTGTCAGAAAATGTTTTCCTAATCATAGAATAAAAATCAATAAACCTCCACAAATAGATGCAAATGATCACGGGGATATTGTAAAAGATCCTACTTATTAATACCACATGTAATTGATAGGTTGGTTTAATATACCCTGGGGTTGTATCAATTTACTGGTAGCAGTAGGAGCGTACTACGATCGTCCCCCGGGCTTCTAACCGTATTTATGGGACCCTGGCGACTTTAATTTCAGTTCGGTTTTCTAATCGAAGTTTATAGTAACAACTTTAAGTCTGGCCGTTATTGATGGTGCAGGAAAAGAATTCATACTGTGTGTGCCAGGTTTTAAACCCACGAACACAGACTTCATCGAAACGTGAATGTTAAGGCTATCCAGCTGCTAGACAATACAGACTTAGTGCGTAGGCTAAAAAGAACTTAACCTTTCGAATTAGTGTAGTGTACAAAGTGAATGAATAATAGTGGCAACGCTGTGCTATACATATAACACATGAACATAGTGTTTTCATAAATTATATCAGACTCTAAGAAAGTGCTGCGGACTTGTGTAAAAGTGCAAATGGACACTATTCTTAGTTTTAACATAATCTAAAACGTAATATATTAAGTTAGTGTTAAATTGCTTATTTGTCTTTTAGGCTAGATCGTAATTAATTATTAAGAATTTTGTTCTTACTAATAAAGTACGAAAAATAAAGTTTTATACATTCAATGATATAGTTAAAACAATCAAGGTGCACAGAAATACTGAAGTGTCAATATTTCAGAGATAAATGCTTGACTGCAGCTTCCCCCGAAAAAGGCTCACGAAATTTTGGGTCACATCAATCCGATACCCCAATTTGGGCATGACCGTTTAAACAAAATTAACTTATTTTTGATTTTCAACGCTTTTGGAAGTCGACTTTGTTCATACAAGTTCACTTGAATTCCTTTGAAGTCACGGCCATGCAGTTCTTTCTGTAGAATTTCTAGAGCCATTCCAAATTGGCTAAGGGACATAAAAACCTGAATACCCATATTTTATGACAGCAAATTAACATACAAGGCATGGATTGCAGTATGACGAGAGGGAAACTTTAATATATTTTTATGAAAGGCGTTTTGGCGCGAAACGTGAATGATTAATGGCCGACCCTTCACCCGGGATCCGCTTCCGTCCGAGCTAATTCCGGAAACTTTTCGCTGAAACGCCCGTTTTTTTTAATTAATTAAGCCGTCTGCTCTATATAAAACTCAGTAAGAACCGAGTAATATTTCGAATTGCTCTAATTAACTGTATGAACGCTGAGTTTCCTTGGAAATCCTAATTTTAGATAAGCACTTTCCATTACCCAAAAAAGAAAAAGAGGTCTTATCTTAATTCGTGTTTATTTTTCTTGGCGCGAGTATATTTCTCTTAGTTAAAATATTCAAGAGGACTGGCCAGATGCAACGGAGAAGTTTCATAAATGAATGAATGTGAGCAAGGCAAAAGTGTGTTATCTATTAAAGAAATCCTGGGAAGGAACTAGTTACTTATAATATTAAATCTTACTACGCGTTTTCTTGGCAGTTACAAGACTTAACTGGTAGACTAGGCACTGCCAAGGTTATAAAATATGAACATTGGTGATCGAATGCCAAGTCAAATTTCCATTTTGAGAGATTTGCATAAAAATCCTTTCATACTATCAGATAAACGGCTTTCTCTGTTCTTTTGTGACTGTAATATTAGGTTAAATTTACCTATATCCTTTTTCTACACCTAAACACACCCTATCTTTCATGAACACGAGTCATTTCCGAATACATTGTTACCTATATCCTTTTTCTACACCTAAACACACCCTATATTTCATGAACACGAGTCATTTCCGAATAAATTGTTATTCATCATACATCGCACTCACGTCCAAATTACAGTAGAAACGTTCGTTATCGAAACCGAATCGTATATATCTGTCGTTCTGTATAGCCACACAAAATACAATCATAAACAAAATTTCAATGGGTAGGTACAGTCGCGTTCATAAATTGGACAAACGCATCGTAACAAATGGGAATATCCGATTTATTCCCACCGAAATCGAATCTAACAGCAAATTGGATTTTGAATTACGGCAACGGATAAACAGAGATTTAATAATTTTGTATGTAGATATGCAAGCATTGTATTAACTTTGTTTGGTTTACATTTCACAGTTTGGTTTGTTGTTACTTTGTACCGAAACGGTTTGTTGTTTTTGCATATCAATCAAGGGTTATTTATTGCGTTCGGTTTTATTCGTTGACTGTTCGTGGGATTTCTGACTGTATTTATAAATATTTGGAGCTTGTTTATGATTGCAAAAACAAAAGTCGCATTGACCCGTAACGAATCGAGTTTATTATTAAATTCAGTGGTCGCAATGAGTTTTAAACTTAAGTTATTGGCACCGCATAATGTAACCTTAGCGTCATATATTTAAATATTCAATTGTGCTAAGAAATTTTCAGTCAAGACAACCCCACAGAGCAATAGCAACAGTAACAGAATGAGAGTAGCTACGAGTACCAACAAGACATGTTCAACAGACAGAGTAAAATGCAAAAAGAATGTAGGTACTTCCCGCTCCGTTTTTTACATTTTATATCATGCGGCGTCTAGACAGTGCCGGTTAGCTCTTCAACGCTAAGTTCCCAACAAAATTAATATTTCTTTCAAAGCCTCTGGCGAACTGATAAATGAGCTGTTTATCAAACATCTCCTTCCGAGTAATCACATTGGGATCTGTGCATAATGGGCTACTGCCGCTACCCAGCTGCCGTTCTGCTGTGAAATCATCTAAATTGTATCCCACGGGCACAAATCTCATCTCGTTTTGAACTGGATCTTACGAATTTCAATAAGGATGAAACGCGTTTAATAGCCTTCCCTGGACGCGCATAATTGAATAATGTCTGTTGTCTTCACTTCAATCGTTTCGAGATTAATCTGGAACTTTCATGTTGCGTTGATAGTCCAATTAGCAGTATGGTTTCACATAAGTATAGGGTATTTAATTCACACCACTCACAATCACTGTAACGTGAACTATACAAAAAGCGCCAATCCACACGCTCATAGGTATCAATCCTTTTCTCGTAAACATACAGCCAGTATTTTAGAGACCGACAAGAGAACCGTAAACGTGTGAAAAGGGCCTTAAGATTTGATGTCAGACGCCAGATGGTCACCGAAGATTAGCTTTAACGATTTAGCCCTAAACCGTCCCTTAGGAAGTTTAGGTTTAAATACGCGTTACAGTTTCTTGGGATCAAGTTCACACATTTAAACGAGTTATTGTCTAAATTGTGGTGTTGATTTTACTTAGAAGTTAAAGTTTCATATTTGAGTCATGAATAAATTCTCAGAACTCTTTTCATTTCAATAACTAATAAAAAAAAACATTAAAGAGAATTGAATCACCTAAAAAAGTGTCACGAAGAAGCTTTCCAATTTCAAAAAAATCAAAGAAAAAACATTTAAAAATTCTTTCTTTTCTTCCAATGGCGTAATATTCGTTGAAAAGTAAATAATAGCTGCTAGTTATGATAATGTTGGCGCGGAAAGAACGAGATCGGTCGAGGAAATGAACGCCATTCTTCAAGCGCCCGCCGCGGTGATTGGCGCCTCGAGTTTCCCTTCGCCTATTTACGTATTGAATGTGAAAAATTGAGTATTTATCTTGGTGGGTTTTGTAGGGAAATAATGAAGGTTTGTTGGTTAATGTATTGTTAATTGGCTGTTACCGTTAGTGGTCACTAGGGACCTGGTGCGAAAAGATTTGGATTTGATCATTTGGTAGTCAGCCTGATGAAAAGATTAAAAAGAATGCAAAATATATGACTATCATAATATAATATTTGCATTTAAGAACTCAGTCGCCTTTTGTAAAAACTGAGAATAAAGCTTTGGTAGCTATCAGATAGACACATGTCACCAAACATAGTTTCATAAAGTCAGTATGAAAGATATGACAAAATTTAAAAAATCCGTTGAGTTTTACGGCAGGTCTTAAAATTTAAAAGCATTTTCAAAAACTAAAGATTCGCTTGAATAGATATCATAAAAGTCAGTATTGCACCCAGGTGCAGTGAATATCAACGGTAAAGCACGTGATGCCTTGACAGGATTGGAAATGTTAAAATTGCCATAAACCGTCTAGACGCAAAAAATCGCACGCTACACTTTTTGGCGCCCACTTGCGCTATCTGTGGTCGATATCGCTTTTAATAGACGATTTGCTTTAAAAAAGGCACTAGAGAGAGCAAAATAAAAAGCGCTAGGGAAGTCGATAAGACCACTGTGAGCCCTCGTTATCTTGGGTCATAAATTACCCCAACACCCTCGGGGGTTCAGGTAGGTGCCTCCCAGGCAGGATCCTTCGAAACGCTATGAGGATTCCGGGAAATGAAGTGACTACGTGATCCAATTGCGATTTTAGGTGCATTCGATTTATGTATGTTTTTAGTAGACACGCGACTTCTTCAGACATTTGATAGGTCGTTTGTTTTGACGAGCCGATAACAAAAGGTAAGGAACGTTCCTGCACGAACAAAAAGGAATCGATACCAACGGGACAATTGAACAACATAACAAGCAAAAATTTTAATGAAAACTGTAATCAGATTACTGTTTTTTTTAGCTTATGTTATCCGGGCCATAATAACGAATCGATTGACACCTTATTTATCAAAATCGGATGAATAGTTTAGGCACTACGGAGGAAACACACATACATGAGGATGTAGACTGCTAAAATCATAATTCTTCCTTTTGGCTTTGCCGTAGTCGGATAAAAAAGAAAAAGCCTGAACGAGTTACAATCGATTAATCAGCGATTCAATTCCGTCGTTCGATTCCTGTTAAAATGGAAATAGAAACGGTTTTATAGGACTTATTCCAGTTCTCAAATGTCAAATTAGGGCAATTTTAATGAACATTGGAGCTTCGTTATTGCACGTAGAAAGAGTTAAAATAGATGAATCACTGTAGATAACAGAGCTTGCGATTTTCGAGTTTTAAACGGTAATAAAGGAGCCCGGTAAACTTTTACTTTCTTAAAATCTTTAATGAACACGAAGTTATTTTATAGCTCACTAATAAAAGTCAACTGATTGCCTACATAAGAGGGAAATGTTGAAACTTTACTCCATTTTTATCTGTCTCCAATATAAATTAGATCCGATTTATATTCTGCTTAAAGTTTTGTTTCGAGTAAAGCTCGTGTCAACTTTTACATCTAATTTTTCACAGCACGAAACAATGTGCGGAAGTAGGATTAGAATTAAAGTTAGACAATAAATCCAGCAGTTCCGACATCCGCCCGCAACCACATCAGACAGGCTAATACATATTGATACAATATTGGTGGAAGCGATCCAAACACTTTCTATTTCAGCACCCTGAAAACTGTACCAATCATCCCTCTGCATGATGACATAGGGTGCAGTTTCCAGTGGTCGTAGGCTCGTCTGGCTGTACCAATAAGTTTGTTTAGTTTGAGTTTTGACAAATATCTGCAGGTGACGGGTGTGCGGTTTCCCGGCACGGATGCGTTTGACATATTGCTTTGATAGCGGGTTCTGTACATACACTGACGTCATAAATTATAGGAATTGGTATGAAGAAAGAGGTCAGCTATTTATATATGGGGTTTTTGTAAAGGCAAGCGAATTTGAAGAGGACCCTTTTTATGACTAAAGTTTTTTGGATCAAACTCTGAGCGGTCACACTCAGAACGTATTTCGTCCCGAATTATATACTACGTAGATATATCAGTTTTATACAGATAATTGCCTTTTGCATGGATGTTTTATTCTTGCAACTGCTCAACTGAAATCTCAGAATGATTATGAAAAAAAAAGATAATATTCCAGTCTCCGTCAATTCAGACAGTCATTAACATTAATAAGCCAATTACTGAAATGAGTGAGGCAAAAATTCTTCCCTTCATTTCCCTCCCTGTCTCGCCGAGACACCATTTATTTTTACACGCCTAATGAGAACTGACAATCACTAAAAAGAAATGTCTGGTATCGATTCCATTTGGAAAACAAGCAAAAATATCAATTGGAAAAGAATAATCATAAATTATGTCTGAACTAAAGCTTTTAGCTGATTGAAATAATAAGAATCGCAGTCTCGTTATTAGTGACAAAAGCAAAAAAGACAGACGCTTCTTTTCTTAAAATATTGAATCTGCTTTATGAAGACCGAGTCAGTGGATATTTCGAAGTTCTAAGTTTATCCAAAAACAAGTACTTTAAATATTTTTAAATAAGCTTTTTTATTAAATAATGTGATGAGATACAAACGTGTGTGCAAAATTCCATCTCAATCGAACTCTGCAAGTGGTTCAAAATTAACTGGCAAGTTTTGAGAGAGATTACAGACACCAAGACAGATGTAACTAAATAAAAGCTAATAAATTAGATAAACCTTCGATATTTTTGGAATATTCTTGAAATGATATAAAGTCATCGTCACGAGAAGCTATAAATTTTGTAAATAAAGAACTGTTGTCTAATGTTTTGTGGTACTGGAACGTTCCATGAGTCAGACGCGTTCCAGTGCCACAAAACATAAGACGACAGCGCTTTATATTGCTAAAATATAACCCGACCAAGTGAAATTGCTCGTTAGTTTCATATTACCAAAGACCTTATACTTCTTACTACTAGACTGTGCACTATGGCGCAAAAACCGGTCCGAGCGAGAGGGCTCCCTTTGGTAGTGTGTCCCTTTCTAATGAGGTGACCATGACCAAACAGAACACGGGACAAATTGATTGTAAAAACGACAGTTTAAGTATTCCGATATGTTGATGCTACCTAACTGCGCTACCTAAACCTACCTAATTTATATTTAGGATAAAAATAAGTTTTTATTTTTTTTGGTATCTGCATCACTAACCGTATGGTGTCGGGCGTAGGAAGAATTTCACCATCCCATGTTTGCCCGTGGGTGTCGTAAGAGGTGACTAAGGAAAAACCAGAGAATGGGCAGCAGCGTTCTCTGTGCAACAACCATACTGCGATCGCCAACCCGCCTGCAAAGCACCCCCCATGAATAGCACAAATAAAACATAGTTATATATATACATACCCCGTTGCCCGGCAGCCTGTACCCTCGACTACGGTAGCGGTAGAGGTTACGGTATGGCAAGAGGTGCTAAGAATCCCGGACGAGATCCGGCTACCCCAACTAATACCGACGACTGGACCTGGCAACGTACAACACGCGCACACTCCGGACCGACGAAAATATCTGCTTATGCAGCTTACGATGGAGTATTAAAGGGTTATGGAGTATTTAAGGGGTATTAAGGGCGAATATAAGGGGAGGACACAATAATCCTCAAATCTCAAGTCTCTTCAAGTTTCATTCTTCAAGACCATCATATAGATTGGAACAAAAAGCTCTCTGATCCTACTCTCAAGCTCATGAAGGAGAGGCGTTAGATGACCCTGCAGTCTTCTGACGGTGCTTTGAAATACCAGCAGCTAAATATACCTCAAAGGATCTCTATGATTTCACACATTGTCCAGTTGTGTAGACAGTTGAGAAATAAAACTACACCAATTGTTGCGTATTCCATTAGGAATCAATTTGCAAATAATTTGAACAGCCGCTGAATTCCACTCGAACAAAGTCCAACAAAAAATCCGCGAACCTGGTGGTCCTACATTTAGTATTACCATGCCCAAACATTTAAAAGTACTACTCTTACTCAGTATTAATGAACATTTTTTTAAATACAACGAATTGATTCAATATAGGAACTGTAGAAATATGTATATACTTCTCTAGAAATATGTAAATACGTGTTAAAGTCTATGAATTGTTCGTTTTGGTATAACATAAAAAGAAAATATAAAATTTTGTACCATTTCTACCAAACCCAATGATTAGTTGAGCTAGCAATATGTCAGACAAGGACACACTACCAGCGGAAACCCTCTCGCCAGGACCGCTTTTGGTTAGCTACCGCTTATAAGGAAATAGCTAACCTAGGTGTATGATAATAGATTTCAT
The DNA here is from genome assembly GCA_964057195.1 of Orthosia cruda. Lineage (NCBI taxonomy): Eukaryota > Metazoa > Arthropoda > Insecta > Lepidoptera > Noctuidae > Orthosia > Orthosia cruda. Next base: position 24,578,488 of record OZ059829.1, on the reverse strand, counting down.
TTTAGCTTAACAAAATATTTTGGTACACAGTCTAGTAGTAAGAAGTAAAAGGTCTTTGCATATTACAGTTATTTTACTTTGAGTTGATTGAATTTGGGATTATTTGTTGTTGATTGAATTGTTGCTACGTAACTTAGTGAAGTTCTTTATTTACAAAATTTATAGCTTCTCGTGACGGGGACAAAATTTATACAAGAATTTTTATTACATTCACAAAACCATCTCTGAATGTTTCCTTCATCGTCAAAAAAACTACATCACCCGAAAAACAAAACGCGGTCTCTAATTTCAGCCAAACCAAAACACTGCCGTCCAATATTCCAAAGAAAAATGTAATAAATAATTTGTCACACAGATTGGCCAGCATAGCCCAACTCAACGTGTGACACCGGTCGAAAATGATTGGATTACCGCACTGATCAAATTAGGAATGTCTTGTATTTTCCGCTTCTCTGCCTTCGTTGCGTATCGAATTTGAGGGCAATTTCGGGTAGCCATTTTGATTGTTGGTAATTGGTAATATTAGGGTAAATAGGGTACGGAAAAGCAGATGTTTCTGGTTTACCCAAAAAACCGTGCAAAAAGGTCGGTATTTTTTTTTCATTTTCAGCACGTTTCAAATGAAATACAGTCATATCAAAATTTTAGTATCAACTAGCTGCGCCCGCGGCTTTGCCCCCGTCAACTGCCAACCCTATCTACCTACCTTCTACCTACCTCACTAATAAATAATAATTAATGTAATAACATTTTTTCTAGGGTCATTCTTCCGCGGAGATTATTAAACCGCCATTCATAAAATGACGTCAAATGCACAACGCCATCTATGGAAAATGGCGATCAACTGTCCGAGTATCTGAATCGCGTGTGTTGTGATATTTTACTTCATAATGCCTTTAAATTCATCTAACTTTTGGTAGAATGAACTGAATGCTATGAAACCAAAACTAAGTAATACTGAGGCCTCGGTCTCGAATTCCGCGGGCAGCGGGGCGGCGGCGGCAGCGGAGCGGGAGCGGCAGGATCTTATGCGTATCGTCAAATGGACCGGGTCTCGAAAACAGCGGCGCGGGAGCGGCGCGGCGGGAGCTCTCCCGCGCCGCCGCCGCTGCCGCTCCGCCGCCCGCAAAATTCGAGACCGAGGCCTTAAAGTGTTCGCATGTACACATACGTTCGTTCGTAACACTTTTATTGTGCGTACAACTAAGGAGTGGAATTCCCTGCTGAGTCTGTGTATCCCGACAGCTAAAATCTAGGGGTATTTAAGTCAAGAGTGAATAGGTTTTTTTTAGGCAAGCGTGATTCAGCGTCGACCACCTCATCGCTTACCATCATGTGAGACAGTGGTCAAGCGCGAGCCTATAGACGCTTGACGCTTGAGTTGAGTGTATATTTTTTTTATATAAAAGTTATCTTTATTGGTTTCGTACATTTGACATGATGCGTGCAAATTAAACAGACAAAATTTTCAAAAATGCTGGAAATGGATTCGGTTGGTTATTCTTAAACACACTGGCTATTTGGAAATGTTTTCGATGAACAAAAACGACTTTACAGATTTATTATAAGTATTGATACCGAGTACAGTTAGTTTATGATTTTAATAGCCAATAGAAATCTAATCACAGTATGGCTCGTAATATTTATCGAACAAAGCCACCCCAAGTTATAATAAACCCTTTGAAATTCATAACACAGGCTCAATACATAAAGCAACTACACTGCCTACAATCAGAGTCAAGAGTAGCTTTAAAACGCATAAAGTAGCTATCTAATCGGCAACTTAAAGACATAAATATTTAAAGACACAACTATTTAAAGCCATAATTAATTCAAGGTAGCGTGCAGACGTCCTACCTGGCTGTGGTTCCTGTACCCTCAATTTTAGTGCCCTGTAATATATGGGCCGTAAACTACACTTATCACAACGCACACAAATGCGTCCATAAAATCTGTACTATTACGCTGATATAGTTAAAGTTACGTGAAAGGAAGTTTGTACGTGTTGCATAGAATTTTTAATTTTCACTTCTTATTTTTTGTAAATTACAGCATTTTATTCTTAAAAAAACTCTGATAAATTTATTGAGAACCAACAATCTATTCCCAAGACATGCAAAACCTTTTAAGAATGCAAATTAGTTAAATTCTTAAAGCACTTTCTAACACGACAACTCTAAACGACAACACCTACTCGAAAGTTACGATATTGTAACCCACACAAAACTGTGTGCCTAGACAAAATAACACAAGTGAGCCCGCCACAAAAAGTTAGTCGTATAATAAAGTTCTATTATAAAGAGCGTCTTGGACTAATTTACGACGAGGTCCATGTCGCCCCACCCTCACTAATCCATACTTATTAAGGATAATGGGGAACCAATGAACAACTTTTCGTCCTTTATCTGGACCCATAAATATCGGCTATCACGCGTTGCCGGTAGCAAAGGTGTCGAAAGTGCGATTTTACGGGCCTTTTATTACATTTTCGTGTAATAATTTTAATGTAAGTCACAGCAAAATATTTGATTGAGTTGGTATTGAGACATGTTTACGATTTGTTGGTTGGTCTTGAGTTTAGGAATAGATTTAGGAATGGCGTATGTACCAATGCTTTATTTTTAGGGTTCCGTACCTCGAAAGGAAAATCGGAACCCTATAGGATCACTTTGTTGTCTGTCGGTCCGTCTGACTGTCTGTCAAGACCCTTTTTCTCAGGAACTCGTGGAGGTATCAAGCTGGAATTTATATCAAATACTCGGATCTACTGTCCCTTAAAGCTGTGAAAAATCAAACTTCTAAGCCAACGCAATCAAAAGATACAGCCGTTTATGCCGCGAATTTCCGCAAATTTTCGACACTCGCACGGGAATCAAAACCTACAGGGTACCTACTTCCCGTGAACTCAGAATCTTGAAATTTTGTACGAAGCAACGTCATAAAGCGCAGATAAAGGTAAAATTGCGAAAACCGTAAATTTTTAGTTACATCATATAATAAAAATATTTTTAATAATTTTAAACGTACTACCCCTTTCCTCATGCATGCGTAGAGGTATTACATTGAAATTCATATACTACTCAGGTCAATAATTCCTTTAAGCTGAGGTTTGTACGGAACCCTCGGTGCGCGAGTACGACTCGCACTGCGCCGGTTTTTTTTCTCAGATTAAGAAATAATTTTGTTTAAGAAAATAATGATGAAAGGGAATTCTATGTAAGGAGCTGCCTTACATAGAATTGCTACTAATGTAGAGTAAAAGAAAATCATCATTAAAATCTCTGAAAGTGTTACGCAATTTCAATCGTTCGCAATAGGTATAGTGTTACAGACATGTTGAAAACCGGTAACTACCTATAAGTACCTAATTATACTAAATATTTCGTTAATTCAAAATCGTGCTTAACAAGTCTTTGATTGTATCATAGTGTTATTTATTGGCGACGTTTGTCTTATTGTGTTGGTGTCTCTTTATTATCTAGTTAACCTTATAAATTGATTGCTTTATTCATTAAACAGTCTAATTTTAACTCCTTAACAAAACCGACAGTAAGGACAAATATTTTAAGTACCATCTCTACGTATATAATATATATAACATACTCTACCTATCGTTCTATATGAGAAGAAAACTCGTGAGGCCGAACCTTTTCTCAAAACCGAAGCTAGCAAAGATTAAGTACTACAATATCATAGTATCTCAATAGCAAAATCCCCTTGGACCGTTAAGGCAATCTCTAAGCGAAGTCTATGTTCGACCACCAATACCAATCCACTCCGTCTTAGTAGAGCTTCGGCCACGTTCATTACACGAGGGAGATACTTGCCGCACCTACATAAAATATGTACAGTGTTCTCGGAATTTAATACTGGATTATTACATACTTCCTCCTTCCTTACTGAAGAAAAGGAAAAAAGGAGTATCAAACATAAGGAGTCGCAGCTTGGTAGAAACCTAGGTATAGAAATTGCAATCCGTTTTTAAAACTAAGTTTCCATCTAAATTTTCCTTGACGTTGTTGTTTTAATTTATTGTTTCTTCATCTGTTGCTGATAATTAAGGAAAAGTAAATGAAGCAGATAATAGCGAACCAGGTACTATTTCTAAAGTAGGTTTGGGGGCTTCTGCAAAATAAATCTCATGTGAAATTTCCTAATACAGCCGTGCCAGGCGGTGAGGCGGGACAGGATTGATTTACACATTTTATCACAGTTTGGGAGCAAAATCCGTGATAAAATGCGTGACTCAAACCTATCACCTATAATAAAAATATAAATTCACTTCCAGCTTTCGATAATACAAGTAAAATGATCTAAACTCACTACAATATGCCTTGTCCAATCCAGCCGGCCCATCCAACATCATAAGAGAAAACAACATCATAACACATAGGATGAATAGCCGGCGATCTTTCACCGTAGTCAGCCTGATATGAGGCTGAGTCACAAAATAGATATGGTACAGAAGGATATCTCCATCAAATCGTATCGGATGTTCTTTACGTGTGTAATGAAGAGATCGTACGGCCAATGCCAATTTATCGTAGATACGTAAAAAAACGTTTAAATTCAATTCGTAATATCATCTCAGCGAAAACCAATGGCAAAAACAAGTCAAGTCATATTCACAGCGGATCTTTGTGTCTCTGAAGTTGGCTCTGTCAACTATTGCCCAAGAAACAGTTTAACTGCATAGAGTAAGCGAGATAGGATGATGCGACAAACGGAAGCGAGTGAAAGAGACAGTTATACAGTGCTACCTTCACTTTCAATATTGACACAAAAATTGCTACTGAGCAGGGTCATGCAGCCAATTCAGAGACACAAAGATCCGTTGTGAATATTATAGGTGTTTTATGACAGATTGCGACTGCGTTGCGATGTAAATGCAAATACTCCTAAAAATAGATAGATAAACTATTTATTCAGTGCACACAAAAGACACAGATATATTATCACAATTAAATTATTTTAATTTACATGTAGGTATTTCGAAACAAGGTGCCAACATACAAACAACGACAAAAAGGAAAAATACATAACAACATAATACATACTGAGCTCTGCTCCTATGTATTCTGCGAATGTTGGGTCCTATGCTATTTTGTCGACCCACACGTTGGACGACTGGCGATAGCTTCCACAGTCACTGAAGCCAACTTCTGGAGGGGGCGTCAAACAAAACCCAGTCGCGAGTGCGTTTGCACTCGTTATACGTGACGCGTGTCTATGGGTACATTGCAAAGAGCCGACCTTCTGTTCCTATATATCATGAGGCTGAGTCGCAACGAGGATACACGAGACATATTGTCACTCCCTCGCCCCGGGAGGATTGGGCGGCTAATAGCGAAATAGTGTCACCCCCAAGCTTGTCACTTATCATTTGCAACGCTAATGGAATATTTATAACTAGCTTATTATAGAGTTTAGTGTTCATGTTTTGGATGGTACAAGATTAAGCTTCTACGATTTTTGTTGAATAAATAGAACTTGTGCTTGAGTTGATACGTTAAGTTCTAAATAACCGTCGTCATTTCATTTCTAAAACGAACAAAGAGAAGTGGAGATGTATGGAAGAATAGGACGACGAAAACGCTGCCCGGCTTATTGCTAAGTTAGAGGCATACATATTTTTTAATAAATGGAAATCTTAAAAATATTTCTAAGGAAACATTGGCGTGATGACTTGGAAACGTTAATAGGAGATTGGTCAGAAAAGACAACATAAAGAGCAGAGTAGAAGATATGGCTACTATGGAGGTGACTTTTACCTAGCTAATGGACAAATCGTTGTAAAATAAAAATATAACACTAGATACAATTCTAGAATGAAGTACCCAAATATCCATAACTAAGGAACTTTCCTGATGGCGATAACGCGTATATATAGCAAGAATAGCATCGCATTGCGTCCATGAGAACGTAATTATGCTAAGTGATAATCGCTTATCAGTGTGTTATAAATGGAATCTCGTCAAGCCTTCAGGAAGTTAGCTTAGAGGTGCCCAGAATATGAAACTATTGCAGCATGATTCACGTCAGTAAGCTTGCCACGCTCCGCTATTACACCTCCGCACCGTGACTAGAAATTACAAGCGTGATAACTTCCACTAATAATTGTCAGCAGCTAATTAATATCTTCTACCAGCCACGGACGCATGGAGACCACCAATTTGCGGGCCAGCACATAACGTTTTATTTGATGCGAACAAGGGTTAGTATTTATTATTGTTTACGGAGCACGATGGCCTCCGGGCACAATTCCGTTGAGTTATGGCCTGGTCACCCCCGTGCGACCGAGCGCAGGTGGGCCAACCACAGAAGGTCTCAATTTATTGCTAATTTTATTTGTATAGCGGTTCCTGTAAATTTTATTGTTTTCGCTCCTAAATATTTCGGGCTGGACACAGGCAGTTATGACGATAAACCACGTAAACATTTTACTACAGCAGTTAATCCAGTAATCCAGATATTGTTGATCGATCTGTTTCTGAAAGTTGGGACGCAAAATGGAAGACCGAGTTTTGAATTTCTTGTTAATGCAAATGCAAAATGACGAATAAATTGATGCGGTGTCGTTTAAGATCCCATAAGACGCACTCTTGTGGGCGGGAGAAATATTACACCAGACTCAAGAGCAGTCGTTAGCAATTTTGATGTATGTATGCGAGTGACTTATAATATGGAGATTTTATAGGTAAACTAACACACTACTAAAGACACACGCGAGTGCTTTGTTGAGTTTCATAAAATTCATATCTTTTGGATTTTCCAGAACATAATAAATTATTAAAACACTAGGAAATCATCATCTGCATTATCACTAAATACGCACCTAATTCTCACGGTTTTTCCGGTACCCAAACAGATAAACCGCGCAATACAGCGAAAGTTCGTACAAATCCTGCATTATTAACATAGCCAATAACCATCAAAACTAATGTTGCCGAGATAACGGCCATGTCTTCACAAACATCCGCACATTATCCCAAGACATTTGCAACAACTCCTTTTACCTCACATTTTCCTTAGACGTTCCTTCGGATGCTCAGTTCACCTGAATTTGGACACGAAATAAAAGTAGCATCCATTAAAACAAGCGAAGAACGATTTTTCTCTCAGACGTCATTCCAATGAAATCCGTTATTGGAAATACTCGAGAGTGCTATTAAAAGACCGATATTCCCTTTTATGTTCTCCCTAATTAATTTCCTTGTCGCCTTTGTTTTTTGTCTCGCTCCAAACTCTAACCTTATTGTTACTATCAGGTAATTTATACACGGGCCTAATGAAAATGTATCTCCGCTATTTATCAAACGAAGTGGCGGAGACTTTGGCAACGTTATACCGATGGGAAAAGGTCTCATTTATGGTAACTGTTTCCAAGTTTCGCTGACAAAGGGAAAGTAGGGATCCTTTTTCTTTGTCGAAGGATTTGGGTCATTGGTTATTTCTATTGGGAAAAGCTTCAGGTGGAACGTATGTATTGTTGTTGGAAATAAGTTATTTTGGTAATGCATAGGTTTTGTTTTCAATAAAACTTTCCCTTTTTTGGTATCCACCCAAATCTAATCCGAAAGTACCGTTTTTGAAACATTCTACCAACAAAAAGCTTTTTATTACCTCGTCTTGAACCAGGAACTATCAACTACAGTGTATCAATCTACAGTTCGTATTGTTCATATGCATTTGCATGACTTAATTTATAGCATCGTTAATACCACACAAACACAGGTAAAGCAAGAGATATTACTCTAATAACATCTACAGTGGCTGCATGCTTAAGCAGGGGTCATAAACACAAAAGCCGCGCTTATAGAAAGCATTATTATCCCGACTTCCTCAGAGAGAGGAGATGTTTGCAAGGATTATGAGAAGTCTAGCAATAAAGGGGCGAAACGACACCTGGTAAATATTAAAAGGGGAAGATATAAAGTGAGTGTTATGTTTGACATCAAACGTGACCGCGGGATTATGAATTTCTTTATAACCCCGACTTAAGGTGTCAACGGACCGAATAGAATGGCTTTTGTAAGTAAAACAATCTAACAAATTGGTTGCACCTTACATATACCAGTAGTATTCGTATATGTCAGTGACCATGACAGTTTAAAAACTTATACCAGTATACAACTTTAACAGAGAAATAATTAAGTAAATTAATGAACATAAAAAAATCTGATACTTACCCGAGACGGTGGGGTCTTATTTTTTTTGGAAGGAGGGACCAAATTAATGAACTTCATTTATAACGCCTTATCTAGGACGAGGATTTTTTTTGTAAGACGAAAAAGAAATAAAACAACTGAGCTAGAATACATCAAACTTGAATATCTTTATGTAAAAAGAAATCCTCACTTCAGCTTAAAAAATACACCAACATTTCTTGTAAAACGACGCCAATCTACAAAAAATGACGAACAATTTAATAATTATTTCAGTTTTGATCCCGGGATTCGCTGTGAGCTCTACATTTCTGTGTAAATTCACTGAATCACCTCCGAGTAGCAAAGCAAGGTGAATGAGACGATTACTGCTCACTTCCGAGACGAGACTCCGACTACAGGATTAGATTGAAATTGAATGGTCTTCTGGAAAATGAGAAAAGAAAAAAAGCACGTACCTTCATAATGACTGCGAAAGTGCTTTTGAAGAACTATTTTCAGAGAATGACGGAGATAAAAAAAATACAAACTCATTGGAAAATCGTTGCAATTTTTTTTAGAAAAAAATATGATGTCGGTTGCCTTCGGTGTAAAAATTTAATTGGACGAAGTGACTTTGCACTTAAGATTTACTTTGTTCTTTCAGCCGTGAATTGAACTTCCTAACTACGATATTTGGCAATTTATAAGATACTAGCTTCAACCAGCGGCTTCGCCCGCGTGTATTATACATATAAACCCACCTCTTGAATCACTCTATCTATTAAAAAAAACCCCATCAAAATCCGTTGCGTAGTTTTAAAGATCTCAGCAAACATAGGGACAGACAGCGGGAAGCGACTTTGTTTTATACTATGTAAGGATAAAGTCATTCTGTAATCGCAACTGCTTATAATTAATTCATTTAATAATTCTGGATAGAAATCATATCGTTAACGTTTTCTCATCATGGTTTAAAGTGCTCCCAAGATCCAACATTGTTTTGTATGTAGAGTGTATTCAATAAAAATTTAAGCACATCTGTTATGTCTTTTTTTAATACACAGCATTATCCTGAAGATGGTGTATCTCATAACACGGACGAATAAAGAAGAATTTAATCTGTTGGCTTCCTATGACCATGTTTTAAACAGGATAATTTGAAATTGCGGTTGTAGGAGCGCAGAGGCAGGTTAGTAAAAACACGAATTTTTCGAAATTTGTTTTTTTTAACAAAACTTAGATAGGCAGTAGGCGGCTCCTTCTTCCCAATGGGGATGTGAACGCAAAGCTGAGCGCAGATGTCGCTGTCGGCGCAATGGCTGCTGTCAAATCATTTTTGCTTTATTTACATCACGTTTTTTTGTTTTTTTTTTGTGTTTAAATCCGTCTACCATCGTTATTGATAATATGTATAGTCCCTGGAAGCTTAAGGAAGCAGCAAGGATAACTGGAAAGCTGGAAAGAAAACAGATCTTATTGAAAAGTATATTTTATACAATAAAATATTTTTCATCGGTGATATGTTCTAGATTTGGCTATTTTTTTAGTGGTAACGAGTTCTTTCTTACTTGACTCATGGTAGGAAAATTTACCAAAAATTAGAGAATATTATTTTAATGTGTTGGTATTCTTTACGTTTTAGGTTAGAAGTTTTATTTTATTTTCGGTAATCAAAGCCCTCAAGCTTCTGAAGGCCAAGCAAATGAAATGCCTGCATTAGAACTTTAACAATACATTAATAGCTTTACTATATCGCCGAAGATTACCAAGCAACATAATCAGAGTTACTTTGACAGATACATAACATAACCTATAAATATGTATAGCCTTTTCCCAGATTTTTTTGCGTTGTATCTTTGCGCAACAAATGAATACTGGGGTTGGTAAATCCTGGTACAGCACATAGAGACATATTTCGAGAAAATTAAATTTTACTGAATGATAGGTTACAAAATGTATGAATTTGACAGCTTTCAATAGACATAGCGACGATGCGCCACCTATCGTGATAAAATGGCAGTTCACATCCCCATTATATTAGAGTTAAATGTGTTTACAGAGACAATAAAATACAATTTTAAATCGGCCAAAAATAATGAACCCAAAGTATAAACAAACCAGTCTCGTTCAGCGTATCGATAATAAATCCTGTAAGCCCAAAACACCGTAAACCATGGGTACAGTACTTGCCTAATACGCGCGTTCTCCATAGCACGTCATAAAGTGGAAATTGCCTTCCTAGTTGAATTCATCCGACGCGCGGGGACTGGGGCTCCCTACCCTAATAACATTGCAGTTTCCTGGAAAATTTTAGTGTACCGTGGACCAGCGGGGCGGAATAAAGGCGAGAGCTCGTTTCCGCGAGTTACACCCTACCACGGCACTGGAAAACCCACACTTTTCAACCCAAGTAATATACATTGCAGCCTTTGTTCAACCTCTTTGCTCAAGTCAAGGAGTCAAACACGCAATGGTAGCAAATCATAATTTGAATCTGGAATTGCGGGGAGTGCACAGTAGATGCATAGAATGCTCTTACCGTGAGATAGGTGAAGTTTATCCGCCGGACTAACAAAGCTGAGCATGAAAATAGGTGAATAAAGTACACCCAGTTAATGGCATTTTTGAGATTCGTACAGGTTTTACTCGGATTATACTAACAAACTTGCACGCTTTGCACAAAAAGGCAAACTAGCCGAGTATTCATTATCAAGAATATACATACTAGATAGACCATAACTATCTAACTTCAACTGTATATATAGGAATTGTCTAGCTGCTCCAAATAATTCTGCAAAACTACTTTGGACTTCGAATCAAACTATTCAGCACTACTACTCAACTCCAACGCATAGGCTATCAAAGTCTTAAAGAGTATGCATATTACACTAATATGTCAACAAAGCTCATTTACAGGACCAATCGGTGTTCTTATCACAAAGTTGACAATTCTAAATTTAAACCCTAAAGAAAGACAAAAAAGAAACCGCATAACCAAACCGACTCCCATGTTGTCGTCAAGAGCCTTCATAAAGTCAAAGGTACGAGTTCAAGTGCTCCACAGGGCGCCGGCGGCGACACGGCACAAGGAACCCTGCAGTCGCCGGATTAACTATATTTCACTAACGAATTAATTTGAACCAGCAGCTGCGAAGAAGAAGGGAGTAAATCAAGTTACAATGAAACAACTGAATGAGATGTTAGTGATATTGGGACTTTATTTAAAAGGAATTAAATATTATATTAGCTGTATTGAGATTTGTTCTACTAGATCCAAAAATGTTTTAAACTATTTTATATTTTGTAATTTATTTTTCAGAATTCGCAAACAACAAAGCCAATTTCAAGATAATTTAGATGTTGGTCTTGCTTTTCATAGTGATCCATAAAAAATCCTCAAGGAAATGCAATGTAGCTCGAAGGAACTTAAAAAAACTCTCTGCTTAAAAAAATAAACAGGCATGTAAAATTACAAGGAGGAAAATTTTAGAAGCAAGAAGACTCAAGTTATCCTGGTTGTTGTGCTCCGTGAATCAGCTACTAGAATACAACCTCGTCAAGAGCCAAACCACTGCAGCAAAGAGTACTGCTGCCCTATGAGATAGATGAGATATGCCTCATAGAAACAATTGCATATCTTATTTATGTAGTATTGGTTTTACAATTCAGATGCATTGACAAGATCATTTCCAATATAACACTTATCATCGCCTACAAGAATATGGTAAGCCATCTCCTCATTGACTCACATATTGCGTGGGCAATATTGAAATATTTTATGTCCCTACGTTGCCAGATCGGTATCAGCTATTGGAGAAGTAACATAGATCTGTCGATAAAAATATTCAGATAGTTAGTGATTTCCTCAAGGATTTCGATCTTAAGATATTTGATACTTTACCTAAAGATATGTTTTACAGATATATGCATCCAATCAAATATTCTGCTTGAATTCCTAATATCTTTATCGAATACACTAGAATGAGTATGAATATCCGTTACAAACGGAGAGGTGCACTTTAGTACAGAAGTTCAAAACTTACCAGAAATTAAAGTTGGACGTACTAAAAATTGAATTTTCCATTCAACAAACTTACGACTTCCACTGAATACGATTTCATTCAATGCCGCATTGTAATAGCGCATAACTTTAACACGAACAAAAACTTGGACTTTTCCATAAATTGTATAAACTTTTTTAATACGAGAGCGAACAATAACATAAAATAGATTCGGACGGACAGTCCGGCCGTCCGATTTCATCGGCGTACGTATAATTCAGTTAACCAATGAACCACATGCGGTGCACACGGACACACCGGATTGAATTGGGATCAGGAAACGTATACAATGTTCGTGTAAACTCCCGCAGAGCTATAGAAATTGTTGCAGTGAAAAAAATATTTGACAGGCGAACACACAAAATTGAAAAAAAACGCACATCACCGCACATGGTCCATATGTAGCCAGTTCCCGCTCAATATATTTCTGATATTGTTTGGAATCGAGCACGCTCCACAAATTTATGCTAAACTACCTGTAAACATTCCTTTATTTGACGCTTTATACGATATCCAATTATGCAAATAAAAACCAATACTAACAACACTTATCTGAACCATCTGCTGAAAGATAATACTTATGGGGATAACCGTAATAACTATTTCTGTTTATCACGAATATTCCAATTTGCATCCAACGACTAATTTCTAAATTTCCACCGAGACCACTAATCGATTTATCGATAAAGTAAGATTACTGTTAGCGCAGGCGCACATCTACATAATCGATTCCCGATTAAGTATCGATTAGGATCTAGCGAAACTAACACTGCGATAATCATCTCTAGAGCCTCAGAGACCGGTATAAGCCCGCTCGTTATACATGCACATTACGGCATCAGCACAATGATCATGTAGAATTAAAATTCAAATAGAAGACAAGATCTATAAAACTGGAACATTAAATAGAACAGCCGGGTCCGACATGTCGGCGTTCGTGCGACGTACATAAAGTCATTTTGTTGTGCATTTTACGACATTGAAGCGAGTACTCGTCCCATCTCAAGACTTCTAGAGCGTGCAGACATGTTATAAGTTCGAACATCAATAGTGGTACACATGGCTGAGGTGCAACTTGCAGAACGACCGGCAAATTGTTGTTTCATGTTTCGTTTTCGCAGTGAACACGGCTTTACGGCGGGAATCGGTGAATTTCCCTCGAGTGCAGTAAAAACCTCTCTGTCAGACGACACTCCATCGGCAGTTCGGTTCAGGGTTGATATCGCGACGGCTCGCGTCAAACATCCACAAATCCGACGCTCAAATAACTTTTGTTTTTTATGCGAAGGGACCGGACTGAAGCAACAGTGCCGGTTCTAATGCCGATATCAGGATTATTCGCTCCGGTTTTCCCTTACGTAAAGGGATGCTCACGGAAATGGTCTCATTCCGAAATATTCTCATTACTTGGGCGGAATCTTTTTTACTTTACGGCAGAACGCTCCCCTTTTCTTGTTCAGTGAGGTACAAAGTTTTCCCGGCCCTCTCATCGGCTGCGAAAGAAAATGACTAATAAGAAAAGCAAATGATAGCAATCTGGCCGAGGTTCTCGATCTTAATTAAACTGAAGATGAAAACTTGTACCAAATACAACTTGGCAGTCTACATTAATAAAGCGAACATTATGTTACTTCTCGGTTCTCGCAATAAAAAATATATACCTTGTTGAAAGCGTTACAAGAATTCTTTCAACGCAGCCATTACAAGTAAAACACCAACAAAGGGACACCAATGATTTTTATAGAACTTTCAAAAGACGTAAAAACTGCCGACATTTTCTTGTTTTTATCTTGTCGGGCAATAAATATGTCCACCGCCCTCGCGCGCTTCTCTAGTAATTCTCTTCCAACTACCAGCCTATAAATTCAAAAGATTGATGTTAGATACCTTACTTAAGTAGACACATTTGCCGTGAAACGTAATATGTCGTAATGCCAATTAATCTAGAAAACACATTATAATTTATTTAGAAAAAGTTAATGGTATCACAAGTGTCAACATGACAGATTAGTTGAAAACATGCGGAGAAATAAAAAACCGGGTCTTCTGAAAATTACGACCACTAGTGGACCAATGTGTCAACGGTTACTAATTTCTTCCAAGAATTTATTTATGTATGTTATCTTTTGGGTGATTTTTTAATATTGCGAATGAACTCGTTTTTAATTTGTCATTAAAATGTAGTCTAGCACATTAATAAACAAAGTAGAAGTATAAAATAGAAATAAAAATCTTTCATTTAAAAGAAAGACCGAAATATCATAGAAAGAAAAAGTGTTCAACTGTCACAAAACGACATAAAATATAAGAACATGCTATATATACCATTAACAATAGTATTCGTAGTACTTAAATTAAGTTAGTAAAGACGTGGGGTCTCATCCCATACAAAGAAACCTTTCCGACGTACTGTACCGATTATTTGATTTAACTATCGATATCGATTGATTATTAGATGGTGATCTATCTATCGCCGTGGAACGGAACCGAACGCGATCGATTTACAAAAAACAATCGGTATAATCAGATGAAAAACGCTAGTTACGTGGCACGATTTCTTTGTATGGGTTGAGGCATCGTGGTAAAGACGAGAAATCATTAGATCTTTTCGATAAAAATTATAAATTAGATAAACTTTAGCAGCGTAATACTGGTAGTACTCGTATTATGAATTTCAAGACTTACCAGGAGATAAGTTGTTAATGAAAATTCTAAAGTGAGTAGTTAGATATGTTTTTCAGAAGGTCGATGCGTTACGTGCACCTGATTTAATGACTGTACCCATTTCTCCCTAATCACCACAACCATAACCTACTTGCATTAAAAAATTACGAGCATATTGGAATATCATCCACAAACGCATTCATACTCATTCCTTACTCATCATTATTCCAATAAAAAACCCCATCACGACCTCACTGCATAAACAACGACCCTACAACAGCCATAAAATCTGTTGCAAAATAAAACACCACTTTTTTCGCTACTTATTGATTTAACTAGCGATCCATATGCAGCTAAAACTAGGCACCCTCTAAGTAAAGAGACACCATTAGATGCCACGTGGGACCCTGGGCCCCATCGGGCCCCATGGGGCAAGGTAATGCGTGGTTCCGCTCCACATTTTTACTTTTACCACTAATTGGGGCACCGCGGGGATAAAGACGAAACCCCACAGTCCCTGGGGAGCTGGCGATACAAACACGGCTTTTTCAATGTCACTTTATTTGTTCGTAATGAATATGTGCGTCAGTTTAATATGGATTTATCTTGTTTGTATTTAATTTTAAAGGATAATGGAAGCAGTTTTAATACATGTTACTCGTATGGGTTAGAAACATAACAGAATATCAACAATTGTATTGAACCATCGAACTTTCAGACAAAACCTATCGCAAATTTTGATAAAAGCTTTGAAAACCATTACTTTACTTATGCCAAGTCAAGCAAGCATGATTTGAAATTTGAGTTAAGCTCAATTAAATATTCCAAATCTATGCATAGTTTATAATTTGTTTACGTACGTTGGTTCATCACTCCATTGCGACTTACAGGCACTTACCGAAGATACCTAGTTCAATATAGGGACTTATATGTAAACACTCCAGTGAATACGTAGAGCTGAATACATTTCCAATTACGTATATTCAGACGTTATCAAAAGTAAGTAGGTATCCAACATATTGTTCCATTCAAAACCACATCAATATCTTATATCTAAAAAAACTCTATATTAAAAAGGCCCGAACTTAACAAAATCGAAGAAATCCGCAAAGCTAACAATGGGCCTTATTATCCCATGATCCTTGATCCGTACCATGCCGTACATATCTGCAAAATTTCACGCACCCTTGCAATAATAATATGGAAGAGCCCTTATCTACCCTCGTCGCGATCAGACCGACACGGACCAAGGAAGCAGCGATAAAAGGGTCCCACTATATCATATTGGCACTTTCGACAGAGGATCTTGCAATATTTCGTACTCCTTAAAGGATAACCGAAACTCAGCCCCTCTTGAGAAAGGAGATGATGTGAGGGCCCGCCAATGATCTATTTGTCAGGATCAAAAGCGCGAACCGATACTGAGATATTGAATTATCATTTTAGTTAGTTGGCTACGCTGCGGATTAGGTGTTTTGCTGATCTAATGGCATTACTTAGTGAGGATTTATAGAAACGGAAACCTCACAGATTTTACTTTTACTGTATATTTTTTTATATTTTAAAGTATATAAGAGGCATTATTACACTCTGCATTCCTTATGGGTAAGTTACATAGCAAATCAACAATAATGTCATTGAACCTTAGGACTTTTCGACTCAACTATACTTTTTACATTTTTTTATTATTTCTTTCTTTCTTTTCGTGTGAGGTGTGACCACCTCTGGTGTCAGAGTTAATTAAGCCGCCTCTAGGAAACCCCACGCCGCCTCTGACTTGGCTATTTCAGACTTACATTATAACCAATGATATTCAAATAAACAGATATGTTATGAGCGCGCGCATTGTGAAGACTCGAATAGGTCACAATTGTGACCTTTAGTCTTTAGATTATGTCACGCATGGCGAAGAGCGATAGGCTTTGATGAAACAAAAACAAAATAAAAAAATGCCATCGTGTGTATTTAGAAATTGTACCAATTATAATACCAAAGTACATAAAACAGAAGGGATCTCATACCATATGTATGTACGCAATACGCCTCAATTTACTAATTTATTTCATTTTTTCTTCTAATATTTTGATATTTGGAGGTTAGAAAAAGATAACAACATTGGTGGTCAGAATAATGTTTGTTTACATTCACACGCAAGTGACAAACACTAGCTGTCACTTTTTTTCTTGTTGGTTTTATCAAGCCATCCCTTTCGACTTGTTGTGAAATGTCAGATGAATGAAAAGTGTGTGTGCGGAACACTTTTTTCAATTGTTTTGTGAGTGTATAACGCATCTGTTTATTTGAATATCATTGATTATAACTATATAACATAACATTATAATTACTATTTTTATTATTGTGAATGTTGGATTCTGGGTAGTCCTTTAACAAAATTCTAATTGAATATTATTGTTTCTATAATTTATGTATTTCTTCATAAATCTAGGTCAACTGCATCATCTGAATCACTAATAATACAATCATATTATTCATAATACTTGAAACAATCCTTTGATTTTCTGTACTGAAAACATTCACTACACAACCTTACCGACTTCAGCTTACATGAATCACCCGACCACCTTCGCAAGCCGCCGTCCAGCCACATTAAAGCTCATTATGAATCCCTGTAACCAGTTCCTCATCAAACTGCTGACGTGTAAATGTAAACAAAACAATGACTCGCTAATTCGCAGACGCGCCCCTTGCGGTGAGGTCACGGCGAGGTGTGGCCTGCCAACTTGTATACTTGTATCCAGCGGTTAATGAAAGCAATATCGGAGGGAAGTGACGTTTCTCCGCATGGACCGAAGCAGACGTGCTACTTTTCCATCGATGATCAGCGACTAATTTATATTAAGCCCGCATGTCAACAGCAATAAGCGATTCAGAGCTCGATTATCGAAATGGCAAAATGTGTTTGGGATGGATCACGTGACACTTCTATCGCTCATGTTAATCGATATTTTTGAGTTTTCGGCAATCATTACCGCTATTGAGTGTCAAAAAGACTTCATCGGATTTTTGAAGATCGATACAGCAACTAAATGCGACACTGCACTCATCGAGATTTAGTGAAGGTTTAGCGTGCACATGCGAAACGAGAACTAAAGAGTTATGCAGATAACTCTCAATATCTTCGCAATTTAGACACACAGCAACCGAAGAGTCGCCAAAATGCGGTACAGAATCGACAAAGTCCCAAAATCTCCGATGCTCAAAGTAGCAAGTCTGCTAAGACCCTAATAATATATGATGGAATACCCGTATGTAGGTTTACCTGGTTCAGTTTGACGGTGCCGACCTATTTACACACATTTGAATATTTGGGTACACAGTACAATTAATCTTCTAATATGAATTGATGAGGAGGGGTTACGGGGTATCCACGGAGCCGCTACGGCGGCGTACCAGGATATAATACGATCATGGTTTTAATTATTTGTGTACGTAGCTCAATCAGGATTATAAACGGATGGGTAACATCGCGAACCGTCTGAGATTTTGATAGTCTTTTACTTCAAAGATGTTTTATAAATTGTTAAACGATTTTTGTGCTCATTGCAATGCAATTATCAGATGCGATTATTTGAAAATATTTTTTAATATTTTGTTAAGTAATTACCTTTTTTGTAGAGAAAAAAAGCCATAAATCACGCTATACTTCATCATAATTTAATGCAGATTTATAAAATTATTATTTCTTTACTTACGTGGAAAAATAACGTACCTAGGTACGGTGTGCACTGACGTGCATGAATGTAATTGAAAAACTTTTATGTGATTTTTATTCAAATTTAACGAAACTATGAAATAAAAACAAGAACATCATGTTCGTGGCTATTAATATTTTATGACCACAGAGTATACTTTCAGCGTAGCCAACTAAAATTAACAGGGTGACATGTTTGCCTTGCGTTAGCACAAGGTCCGGCTTAGCATACGTTTACGTTACTCCCAACTGAATTAAGAATGACAATAATAATATTCTAGAAAAGCATTCTGAACGTTACATTGTCATGGATACAACGACTACCCCTTTTTAAAAACCCATATTATATGTAAACTAATTTACAAAAAGGTCAAACATCATAGAATAAGAATATTATCACGTTCTAACGTTTTATTAGTCTCTTTCAAGGAGCACAAAACTGGTTGTGTGCTCCGGGGTATCTTTGAATATAAATCACATAAAATAATTTCCGAGAAATACGAAATCGTTTTATACTTTCAGGATGCTGGCAATTAGTCATCACTCACTCACACGTGATTTCGACGCTTTTGTCGAGGCCAAAGGTCGCAAACCTGCCTGGCACCGTCATATTTTACACAACGTAATATAAATATGTTGCTTTTCATATTTTCCTGAATCGCGTGCCGCGACGGTCGACAACCACGCGAAGCTTTATGTCGTGTTAGAGGTATTATACCATACCAATAGTTCGCGTGTCCCCTTATTATAATATGATTTTAACAAAGCCACCGTAATGCTCACACAATAGCCGCCTTTCAGACGCAAACTGGAACGATTTAGGATTACCTGCTTTGATATCGCAATCACTTGTCTGGCTGTTGGGTGTTGGATTATGTTATCTGGCTGATTTGTGTGGTATTTATGTGTTTTCCTCTATTTGATGTGGAATAGAGAGTATTCTATCTATTTAATAGATAGCATACTCTCTATCTATGGAGATACAAGTGTAATGAAGGATAGATTCAGAGTTGTTGATGCTTGGATAAAAATGACCTCAAGAGGAGTTTAGTGTCTTTCTAGTGGAGATACTCGTACCTAATTCCAAAAATAGATTGCTATATGTTGATTCTTCATCTTTGTCGTATCAATGATTCCTACTTTATATTTGTTTAGACCAAAATTCAGCCACGTCAACAGCGTTAAGGTTAGCCTCGTAAAAGTCTTTCATAGCACAGATGTTGTGAGTTGATGATTTGGAGAGACCTAATTCCAACAATAGATTGCTATATGTTGATTCTTCATCTTCGTCGTATCAATGATTCCCACTTTATATTTGTTTAGACCAAAATTCAGCCACGTCAACAGCGTTAAGATTAGCCTCGTAAAAGTCTTTCAGAGCACAGTTGTTGTAAGTTGATGATTCCTTATTAATTCAGTTTTGGTTTTCCATTAAGGATTGGACTATTACTTACTATAACAAGAAATCGTCTGGAGTATTAACTACTATTGTATCACCCATTAAAGCAATGTTTCTTTCGCTTGTGTGTACAATAGAGAAATATTCTAACTATCGCAAATATTCTGGCAATACTAAATTAATTAAAGCTATTGTCTTTGCAGGTGACAATAGCTTAAGTTATTATATCGAAATATTGTTGCCAAGTGCCACGACTAAAACATTATTGAAATAGAAGTCCCCGAATGAATTATTGCTTTCTGCCACGATCAAACAAAAGAGGTTGGCATCACGCAAAATGCAATATTCCATTTGTTAATTAAACAATAGGAATATTGATTTTCTTTGTCACCGAAATTAACAGCAAACTTCAAATGCAATAGTAAAATTGGTTTGCGAGGGCTTTTGTAGAGCAAAGGCTAGTATGAATGAATACAAAAAATTACATCCGCGTTAGCATCATTCTATATATCTATGAGTCATTCTATATGTCTATGGTTAGCATTTGCTAAGGTAAGACGCTCATCCTCAGTGTTAAATACTTCATTAAATCATTACTTTTTCTTTCTTCAGTCCGATCGAAAGAACCGATGACCGTTGGGGTAGATTTGTTCTTGAGTGGAGACTGCAGGCTAGGTGGAGCGACGATCATGGCAGTTTGGCTGGTACCAGCTGGTTGAGAGTTGCCGAATATCGAAGCAAATGGCGTGCAATTGGAGAGGCCTTTGTCCAGCAGTGGACTGCTACAGGGTGATGATGATGACGACAACACGGGGTCAATGACAAATATTTAAATAACTTTTCGACAATCGCTATCGGTGATATATATAACTTTGTCACTAGAACCTCTGGACCATCACGAGTTTTCAACATACAAGTAATATTGATTCCGTTTGACGACGTAAATAATAGCAGTCGTGAAATAATGTTGTCGCAATATAATTAACGTATAATTTACTTTGCTAGCTCGTATCGTGAACACGGTGCTTTACTAAAACGAAATTATTATTTTTTACTTTTATGCCCATCACGCGACGCCATAAATATAAATCTTAATTGTTGCTGTACATTGTTAAGGCATTTAATTATTTTGATGTTATTACCTTTGTATAGTTTTCAATGAGGACAGGTTTAGTATGTTTTGTTGCTGGTTTTTTATTTAAAATGGTGATGTAATTGAAAGACTCATGCCATTTTCCCACAGAGGTAGGCACAAACTACATAACGCCACCTACTGCGATCCTTAAATATTCCTTTTGCTTCTTATATCTTCACTTCATACGTCTGGCCACACGTGCGCACCAGAGTAGGTACTACGTATCTTGTCACTCTGTAGTGGTAGTCTATAAAAATTTGTCACCGTGAAAAATTTGGGTAAGTACGATGTCAATCCATAGCATAGATAAGTTTTCACGGTGATGTTTATAGAATAAACCGGCTGAATGGTAACTACTTAAACTCTACGCTTTTACTATCATCATCTTTCTGCCCTTATCCCATATTACTTGGGGTTTACGCAACACGTTTTCTGCTTCCATACCGTCCTAACCCCCGTCACGCTATCACTGGCTCCCTTTCCTCACTGTTCATCCATCTCTTCTTTGACCTTCCTGTTCCTCTCCATCCAATCGCATTTATATTCATAACTCTTTTAATAACATGCGTTTCATCCCTGATCACATGACCATATCAGGACAAACGGGTTCCTTTCAACTTTTCTGTCACTGGCGCCAATTTCAAACTTCCTCTAATATACTCATTTCTCATTTTATCCAATCTCATCACGCCGCACATCCAACTCAACATTCTCATCTTTGGTTGCATGTAGATGCAATCTCTTTTCATCCTTTTTTTTTCAGAGCCCAACATTCTGATCCATACAGTATGACAGGTCTAATCACGGACTTGTAGATTTTCTCCTTCACACAAGTTTCATTGACCTGGCGCCATTTCAGCCATCCTGAGTTGAGTCCAATGCGTTACGTCTCGGTCTACCTCACCATCCCATTGGACAAGCGACCCTAGGTACCGGAAGTCAGAACAGTTCTCTGTTCTCTCTCGAGCTCTCTGCTTTTACTATGGTAATACTACTCTGTCATTAAAGTACCGGGATAAGATCAATAATACACGAAATAATAGTTACTCATCCAAATTTATTTTATCACCTTCAAAGTATGTTCCTTCATTAACGATACACTTACGCCAACGAATAATACAATTATCAAAACATTTTTTGAACGCTTTTTCCGGAATCGAGTTCAGTTCTCGCCGCGAATTATCCTTTATATCATTTACCGAATGAAAACGGGTGCCACGAAGTGGTAATTTGAGTTTAGGAAAAAGAAAGAAGTCGGCTGGAGCCATATCTGGTGAATAAGGTGGTTGTTCGATGGTATTTGTTGAGTTTTTGGTCAAAAATTCTTTCACAATGACGGCCTTGTGCGAAGGCGCAATATCGTGATACAAAATCCAAGAATTTTCTTCTATTAAAAAAATTGAATTTGAAACCATAAACAAATCATTCATTCCCGAATATTTTTTGACTGAATGGTGATAAAAAATATATGCAGCAGTTAACTGCTGACCGTGTTGAAGAAGGATTAAACGATTGATTCCTTCCTACTTCTCATTTTATTTCATCCATCATATTTAATACAATATGATATTAATTAACCATTCAAACTGTCAGACCTCAAAAAATCGATTCGCAGTTCCAACAAAGTTGCAACTGAACCGCGAATTACTTCTGAATGCTAATTTACACCTGTCAGTTATGATTGACGGTAGTCCCGAGAACTTAAATTGACTGTCAATGTTTTGACAGCACCATAAAATGATAATGACAGCCGATTAACGTTTACCGAAAGTTCGGGCATGTATAATTATAGGGTAGTTTACAATAAAAAAAATATTAAAAGCTGTTATGTAAGGTATTGGTAGTTTTGAGGTAGTAGAGCAGAAAATTAATATTTTACCTATGATGTCCCTACTTACTTACGTAATTACTTGTCCTTATTTCAAGGAGAAAAATAAACGAAGGATATAAAACCATTATTTTGTAGGACTCAATTTAACAGTTTATTTAAAAAAACCGGCCAAGTGTGAGTCAGACTCGCGCACGAAGGGTTCCGTACCATTATCGCAAAAAACGGCAAAAAAAATCACGTTTGTTGTATGGGAGCCCCCCTTATATATTTATTTTATTCTGTTTTTAGTATTTGTTGTTATAGCGGCAATTGAAATATATCATCTGTGTTGAAATTTGAACTGTCTAGCTATCACGGTTCATGATATACAGCCTGGTGACAGACAGACAGACAGACGGACCGCGGTGTCTTAGTAATAGGGTCCCGTTTTTACCCTTTGGGTACGGAACCCTAAAAATTAAATTACGTACGACGACAAAAAAATAAAATTACGTATGACGACAAAAAAATACAAAATCATGTTGGAAAATTACTTTTTAGGGGCACCTATGATTATCAATAGCAAAATTAAGATTTTGCAACTGTAGGTAGCATTCAACGCATTCAGATGAATGACGATCAGCAATCGCAAAATCTCTTTTTATTAACCAACGTGTTTTTCTATGTTCTACTTTATGTTTTTTTTTTTTTGTAGGTACCAATTTTTTGCGTTATGGACACCGACTTCCAAAAACAAAGTTATTTTTAATTTCGTAATTTTTTTTATTTGGAAGTCGATAGTATTTTTTTGTAAAACAGTTTTTTTTTTGTTAAACTCTCGGTTTTAAACACGAAAGACGTAATACAAGCACGTAGCGTAGGTAAAAATTAATTATGAAGTCGCAATTAGTAGTCTACTGAAATATATCAAAGCCAGTGGACTCGCGTGCGTTGCTGGGTGTCGCAGCCATAAAAATTCTTGCATTAAAATAGAATAATGAACCGAAATAAAGTAGCTGCATTGTTTCCTTTAAAGTTTAAAATAAAGGTTGGTATGGAACTAAATGACTACTGTGAAAAGCTTTATAAAAGGTTCCAGACAGACCCTACAGACACTTTTTTTACTTCCCTTAAGATAATTTTTCGTAAAATCTTGAAGGCACAATTTCATGGTTCAGAGAATATCATCCCTAAGTTTCAACGATTTATTTATGGGGTCGTCCAACTTTCATAAAAAATAACCTTAAGTTAAGGACAAATTCTCGGGGAAAGATATGAGAGAATGAGGACTAAATACATTGTTGATAAATTTAAATAAAATTATTCATTGTTTTATTTTTTTAAAACAAGGTTTTTCGTATTCTACTCAGCAAACCCTTTCATTTGATATCCATATCAGTGCACAAAAATAAGTAATCCACCATCTTGGGCCGTCCACCATATTGGATTTAGAATGACGTCACTTAGCTAACTATGCATTGTCATCCAAACTAAACGTGTATGCAAAAATGCATTTTAATCGGTGGAGTATAACTGCTTCAAAATTCAGTTGC
Organism: Orthosia cruda; assembly: GCA_964057195.1. Taxonomy (NCBI): domain Eukaryota; kingdom Metazoa; phylum Arthropoda; class Insecta; order Lepidoptera; family Noctuidae; genus Orthosia; species Orthosia cruda. Next base: position 24,554,007 of record OZ059829.1, on the reverse strand, counting down.
AAGATTTGACCCGAACACACATACATGCATACTATATTGCAAGTTAAATAAAAGCTTGTAAAATTGAGCAAGAATAGAGGAATGTGAGTCACACACAAAAAACAATTTTTCCGAATCAGTCATTACGTATAATCGTTATAATATTAATCGATTCGAATAATAATCAAATGATACGCAGTCATGTCACTCAGTTGACCGTCAAAACGATAACCCTTCCTCTCACATAATCGGGTGAAATAAAAAATAAACTATTGATAGTTAATGCATTACCATTCACGTATTGGCCCTCAAACAATAACTGACAGCCGGAAGCACAATTAACTATGTATTCGTTGGAAAGAGGAAATATCAATTCGCTTGTACAGGGGGGTCGCCTGATGCCTTTAGTTTAACGGAATGGACAGTTGACTCAATTATGCTCATATTATATGAGCAGTGATATTTTGAGCATATGCGTTGTGGACTTTTTTTTGTGCTTCATTTGTTTTGGGTAGGTTGGCGTTTTATTTTGATCCAATACTGCAAACATTTGACCAAATGTTTTGTTGGTCGTTTGGTCCAACTTTGCCTTGGCACGCCTGGAGCTGGAGCAAGCACAGGCTGCGGCGAAGCTGGCCCGTGTCAGATTAGAGATGGCATAATGTGAAGATGAAAACTCCGTGGACGAAGACCTTGAAGATCATGAAGAAAGAACAGCACAGGTGTAGAACTGGATCGAGACGTCAGTATTGGAAGACAGCACCGCAAGCAGCCCGAGCAGCGAGGTCAGCACCCAGAAGAACCTCAGAAGTTTTTCTTGAGTATTTCATAATGAATGTAAAATAAATGATGCTGTGTTTTTTTAAGTAAATGTATGTGGAACCTGTTTAAACAGTAGTTCTGCTAACTCATCACAGACAAAACCATTACTTTTAGTTGACCCCTACGACTTGCGAAATGACAAACGACTGATCACACAAATTTAATTTTACTTAATTTCCATCATGACCCTTCGCGTTTCGTAACGAATTCACAAAAATAGAAAGTTGAAAGAGTGTTGTTCGGCAATTAATTATGCAATTTAAAACCTCGTTCATCTCGTAATCTTTTGCATTTTAAAATCAAAATACAAAATCCGCAGCTATGGGGAAGCTCGTCAGTTCACGGATCGAAAGTATATCCGCCAATTTATCGAGAATCACCCGTCTCGCTGTGACGGCCGACGCTCTATTGTCCCGGCTCAATCATGCCAAATTGCAGCCCGACGTATGCATTTTACCCGATTTTACATTCCGATAGCGTTCCGATGCCGTTCCCACTGAGATACGACTATCGGAAATAGCGACGGAAGGTAATCACCCTGCCATGGCGTGCATGGCAGGGTGATTACCCACTTATAATTCAGTAACGATCGATTTTTCGGTGATGGATGACTTGGTGCATTATGAATGTGTGAACGATCGAAACAATTTCACAATCGATTTAATTTAAATAGTAAAGGGCAATAACAATGTAACATTTGAGCTCAAACACCGTAACCGCAACAGTACCGAGTCTACGGTTATCCGATGACGTGTCGTTATTATGCCTATCGACCCTAATAATGTAGGTGTCCATTACATTTGCATTTAAAGACTTAATTTCCATAATGCAGCTACAATACCGTTATGGAATAATATTTTGGTGGTTGCACTTGATAATATTTGAGGCATTTTTATCGTGCTTTACATAATCTAAATCCGAATTAAGATTAAAAGAATTATTTTAATAAATTAAACCATTAAGTGTTGAATTTATATGACGACAAATCTAACTGAATTCTTAAAATAAATGTTCATCATTTGGAATTAACATCAACATCTCTATCAAAGTTATAAAATATTCATTTAAGTCAATTTCTACATCCGATAATCCGGCTTATTTTATAGCTAGATTTGTAACTGTGGGTATACATTACAAGATATCAAATGTAAATGCCTTCGGTAACTAATACTTTAAGTCTTTAAAAGTATTCTCCCAGAGTCTCAGCTCAAAAGCAAACATTGCGAAGCGAATCTCAGAGATCTTCAACAAACAAACCGAGACGGGTGATCTCACTAATGAAGTGTTCGCATTTAAAACTGAAGAACATCTTGTGTACACTTTTGATAAAATCAAAAAGAGTACCGCGTTCCTGTTTGAGTTATTTGTCGTCACATTAAACGAGTGTTCGGCAAAAAGTCGACGGAGATCAAAGCGATGACGTGGCAGGTCTGAAATAACACCCAACCGCAAGCACTTGTCAACGAACATGCAAGGGACTGTATTGCGAGATTTACACTTTATGCGTAGGGAATTTATCTGTAATTAAATGAAAGGAAGTCTGTTTAGACTAACCTACTAGAAGTTTTCTGTGATGAATTGCGACCATGATTGTTTTCAATTTGTCATTTGCCCTACAAATGACAAATCACGGTTGATGTCGATATGGACTGTTTTAGTCCTGAACTCCTGAATCGATATCTAATCGTAACCCCCTACAAATGACAAATTGAAAACAATCATAGTCAAAACTTCTAGTAGGTTAGTCTAAACAGACACCTTTTTGTTATCTCCTGAAAACAACAACAAAACAACTATAGGTAGGTAACTAGGTACAGCTCTAACATTATTGTCGTGTCAACGACATTATTGTCGTGCCGTGCCATCATAAAAATGCAAAAACAGATCCTGTAAACATGAAAGTTTACGTTACAAAACAAGGTCAAGCGTAAACAAAACAAAATAGTAGTCACAAAGTCAGGGTAACGGACAGTTCGCTATTTTTGCTGAGAAACATTACACCAACCTTTCTTATTGACCTACACGAACTCGTGCCAAAATAGTGCATAATATTTCACCATGAAAATGTTTATCACGTCTGGAAATAATTAAAAAGGAAGCGACAAAAACAAAGCGATAAATACGCAGAGTAATCAGCGCGCTTCGTGTCATAATGAAAATTGTTTCCGAGTAGTGATACGCATACGTGTAAAAAAGCTTTCATACTTCAGACGCATGAATAACGAGCAGACTGTTGGCATAAATATGGAGACAATGCCGCATTCCACTTTTAGCATAGCACCTTCTAACTTCCATAGTTCTGTGTCGTCGCAAAAGTGCCAAGTCATTTCGCATTCCTCCAACCATCCGTTAGATACCGTCAGTTCCTTTATTTAAATTCAAATATATTCAATTTCAATTAAACGCGTCAATCAATGTTCAATTTAATTGATAGCGATTCAATTTCTGAATAACTCAATCCCGCTTAATTTAGCGGTACTATTTTGTTGGATATCGATTGGCAATTACCTGTGTAGAAATCGAAATGCGATGGTTTTTGTTTGTTTTGTCCCAAATAAATTGTAAGCCTCAGTAGGTAACTTCATCAAAATTCATAAGCTTTCATTTGTATGGTTTTCTTTTTTTAATATTCTTGGATAGAAGTCAAGACAATGGTGTTAAGAATAGTATCTAAAAACAGAATTAAATCAACGAAGCACAAGCGGCAACCATAACTTACGCGTGTAATAATAAATTACGAAAATCGCGTGACACGTTAGAAATATTATATCTATCATAGAGGTAAATTAATCAGAGAAATAATAAACATTCGTAGAGATAAGAGACTATTCATTATTAATAATTCTCAAAGCAGCATCGATATTTATCTTGCCAATGCAGTAGCGGTCAGTAACGCCAATGCTCCGTAGCGCCAATGTTCCGTAGCACCAATGCTCAGTAGCGCCATGGTCACCAGTGTTGCCTCGTGGCTGTATTTTATTAATGTTTAGAGGTCCCAAGTTGGACTGCGCCTAAGCCGACGTCTAGTAGGTGTACAACCAGTAATTATTTTAAATGCAAAGCTTGGTATCGTCTTGTAGGCAGTTAATCTTTGCGTCGCATGTACCTAGATGTAAATTAAACTTCTGGAATCCTACGTATGTAATTAGATGGGCTGAAAACCCTTATCTCAAGTCTTTAGACTTAAGATAATAATTGGATAGCGATAGGCGACATTAATTAATTAGTAAACTATATCTTGCTGTTACCTAGATTGCGACACGAATATTAATATGTCATGTCTCTACCTACATTATAGTGACCCAATTCTGTCCATATGCATTTGAATTCGCATTACTTCTTGTCTACTAATAAAGTCTAAGAGACAGCTTTTGCGATACAACAGGTACAGAAGACGCAGTATTAAGTCATATTCAGATATAGTATGAGGCCGAGGCAAGGTCGAATGGCGTCAAATGGCGTCACAGATAATCATTTTCCTCATAATCAAAACAGTTGTGCTCCACGAATGTGAGAGTGCACACATAACCTCAAAATGTTATAATTTTTGAAAAAGCTTTTGAAAATGAAGTTCGTAGTTATTTCAGTGTGTGTGTTTTTGCTGTGTGTGTGTTTAAATGAGGGAAAAGACTTTACAGTCGGAATGAGGGCGAACAATTTGTTGATATCGACGCAGAAAGTGAAGTATAGGAGTTTACCGCTAATAAGGAGGGACAAGGATTACTCTTATATCGATCCGAAGGAGAGAATAATAAAGGTAATCATTTTTATTTTATCGTTTACAGTGAAAGTGAACATGTTTGTTATTACCCCTTTAAGAGCAGAAACTTTTATTGTAAAGGAAGATATAGGTTGATATCCTTAAAAACTTATATAAAATTTTATTTATTAAATTGAAAACTAAATACACAGTACAATCGTTGCCAAAAGTATTAAATCTCAGGTCAATGGATAAAATTACATACGTATAGACCGAAACAACGCCAGTGAATTGCAAAAATAGACGCCGAGATATTTTAGACGATTTTGATATCATAGGAATCGAGACAATTGGAACTATTCCAATTATTTTACAAAATTATGAATCCCTGAAATAACCTTTATATCTTCCTGACGGCCAAGGAGACTGAACGATTGACAGATATATACAAATGTTTTAAATTCTAATGTTCTCCCTCCGAGGGCAATACTAATGCAATGCAGATAGATTTCTCAACGTTTTGTTTTGAGCGAGACCTACGTCAGTTAGGCATTTGACTAAATTAAATTGTACAATGGGTCTGACACGATTACCTCATTGTGCACTAACACGATTACTAAGACTTTGTTCAAGTTCAAGAGAAATGACAAGAACTCTTGAACTTGGCTCATCATCTTCATCATCATCGTCAGGCATCCATTCCCGTAGTTATTTTGGTACTTGTTAAATTTTCATTTGGACTATAATATGGCTTGATATTGGCCACTCCAAAATTATACACGATGAAGTTCATACGCACGGATTTTAGAAATGTCTACGTCTCTATTTTTTCTGTTATGTAGGTTAACGTCGCAGTCAACGTTTATATTATGCTAAGAAAGCGGATGTTTACAGTTGACAAGCTAGAGCCTCAATACCTATTGTTTTCAATTCACTCACACAACGATTGCGTCGTGGACCATTCATTTATGCATAGTGTTTTATCTCGTTTATATTCTTTCTAAAGGAGCAAACGCAGTCTGCAGTCTCTTAGCCGAGATTCAGTATTAGGGGTAATTGCTTAGCAATTGATTTATCTATATTACGATTATAGTTTATGCCTGACATGGAAACCTCTGCTACCTACACCAGCATTTAGTGGTAACGTTCTCACGATATTTTGTATTGAGATTTATTCTAAAGTTCTTTATTTGCATGTTTAGATAGATTATGGCTCTTATCAAAACAAAATAAATAAAATAAGCCTTTATTCAGACACAGAATTTTTACATAATTATACTGAACTTATTCTAACGCCTCTGGTGAGTCAGTGACACCGACAACCCGGTCTCTTTGTCCAACTTTGGCAAAGGCCTCCTCCATTTCTTTCCACTCGGTTCTGCTTAGCGCTTTCCTAATCCATGTTTTCCCTGCTATGGTCTTTATTTCCTCTTCTCACCTTCGAAACTGTCTACTTCTTTTTCTACTTCTTGGGTACCAAAACACAAATTTTTTGTCCCACTTTTCGATGACTCTTATTATATGGCCAGTCCATTTCCACTTCAGTCTTCTAATTCTCATTACTACATCTTCAATTTTTGTGCGTTTTCTGATGGTTTAATTATTTATTCTATCGGATTTCCTTATATTCAGCATGCTTCTTTCCATTGCTGTCTGACAGGTGTACAGTTTCCTGTATTGTGCTTTGGTGAGTGCCCAACTTCAAATCTGTTTTAAATTATTGTGGTTAAAAAAATAATGTGGCTTTTTTAAGAACTACATAATGATGGTATTTGATTAAATCCATGAGGCAGTAGCTACTGTTTTCAATAGTTTTTCTATTGCATCATTCATATTTTTAAGCCTCTATAAATCAAACACTATTTCACAAATTGCGTCTATTGAAGCCATCAAAAATGTATAGCCAATCAGAAGATAAAACTTTAAAAGCTTTCATCCACTATCCGAAATCCGTTGCCAAACCAGCGGAAATAGCATGCAAACACATCATCAAAGTAAACCGAACCGAACGAAAAAAGCATGATGGGAAAAAAGAGAATATTTTTGTGAAGTAAAACTAGTGGTTTCCCACTTAGCTTTGATGAAACTTTGATGAACACATAGCCGACAACACGGATCGCTAGCGTGTCGCAAATTGCTTCGGAAACGATGTCGCGTGTGCATATTGAAATAGGCTCTTCGAAATAATATATTTATGTACACATGGCGGAAGAGTTGGATAGGCAGATGAAATAGAAATGGTTGAGATTAAAGAGTTGGTACCTCTTGTTTTTATCGTTTTTCAACACCGACTTCCGAAATGAAAGTTATTTTTGCACGTTTTAGTGTTTATTTTTAATAGTCGGTATGATTTTTTATGAAAAAGTTTTATGCCTCTCTTTTTAGTTTTAGATACTCTATCACTTAAAAGGAAAGCAATTCCTTTAGTAAGGTACCTAAAGGATTGATATAATACCCACTATAATTTACACATTCGTGCTTTTTGTCGCTAAGGAATTCGGTTGTATGTTCCATATCCTGAAAACTGCTGAACCGATATTGATGAAACTTATTCTGTTTCCTAAGTTGAGAGATACTTTATCCAATAAAAAAAGAATGATTACGATCCGATAAGTAGATTCGGCGAAATGCGTGGACAAAAATACATAATACAAGCAAACACTTTTAAAATTTGGCACACGTGTTTAGAAGGCCTTATAGAGTAACATATGTAAATCCTGTGTAATTCCAACAATATTACATACATACGTGTCGAATTGATTACCTCCTTCTTTTTCAAGTCGGTAAAAAAAGAAAGATGAACCAACACAATGATGAAACAAAAAAAGATTTATTTAAAGGATATAATGATGACTAACTTGACTAGCATGACTATCTTAACTATCATGAGTAACACGACTATATTGACCACCAACTCTCTGCGTCTGCTTGAGATAGTGCAGCGATTCGAACGCTCGTCGACCAGGATATATGACGGACCTAAGACTCAGTTAACATTAGAAGAAAAGTAGATACGCTTATTGATTTTAACTTTAGGCTTTGAGTTAGGGCTATTTCCAGTATTTCCACATAATCGTTATAATGTTGGTATAGGTAAAACGACCCTCATCTATCATGCATTGCACAGACAATTCATTTATATGCAGCCAAGCAAACAACACATAAACAAACCAATGAGGACAAAACCTTGGACTATCAGAACATGCATAAATCTAATAAATTCAATTGTTGTAATTAGCTGCCTGTATACTGAATCCTTTTGTTTAAAGTACTTACTAAGACACCAAAGTATTTCCAGACCCTTGCTAATCTTGTATTGAAGAAATGTGACAGCTGTTGAGATTCTCAAGAAGGTTGTAAAAATAAGAAGGGATTTGTAACCCGTAGGCGCTTTATCAACAAGCCCTTTTTTCCTTTTCGCTGGGACATGCAAAATCTTACTAAACATCTGCCGTGAAGAGGAAAAAAAAAAGTTTAAGAAACACCGCATTTAGAACTTGAGGAGGATGAAGCTATTAATAAAGGAATATTTTAAAAATGGAATATTTTAAATAATTTAAAAAATTAAGCTAAAACTGACGCTTTAATAAAAAAAAGATTATGATATTTTCGGCAACATGATGGACATTCGTTGGCCTATGGAAACTGTAACAAAGCTCGCTGTTCCCATAATCTCTAAGTAGCTTTAAAGCGATAGGGTAACGACCTTTCACGCTACGGCTCAATTCTATTGTGATGCCACTAGTAACTGAGCCATACTATTCCCATAATGATATTATAATAATACACAACTGGATCAACAGAACTGTCTCCCTATAAATATGAAGACATTTTTTTTTTGTCATATTGGCCACTACTTAAGTGATCACTATATTCACAACTAACTTTACCGTTTTTAATTTCCGTGCGTTCAAGCGTTTTTGCCATACCTATTATTGGAATCAAATATAACAGCTCACAATGTTAGGACCCATATGGTGATAGGCAACTGGGCTTATCCCAGTTGTAAACGACCCTTTGTGCCTATTGGCCTTGTTTGTTTTGTCTCCTGCTTGGTATAGAGGTAAGTGGCAATTTGTATTTTTCTACTCCTCCGTTATGTTTTCTAATTAATTTCGTTGCAGGATCCAAAACTGTTAAATTCATTGTCCAGGACTTCGTCGAGCTTCATTGCCTCAGCGCTTTTCTGGTATTCGCCACTGTTGATTCTGGCTTTCAGGAGTTGCAGTGGTTTGGGAATAGTGCGGTGGGATTGTCCCAATAAAATAACTTTACCCAGCGGCTTTGCTAAATATCGTCCCAGGGTAACATACTACCGGCATAAAGTATCCTAGGTCCTAAGGCCATGGTCTATCCGTGTTGCAAATTTCGTCTAAATCTGTACAGCCGTTAAGGCGTAATTGATTAACAAACATCCAAGCATACTATAGGTGATTCATCACTGACAGCGACGTTTATGGCGTCCTAATCAGTTATATTTCCAATATATTTCACCTTTTTAAACGGTTTGCCAAATATCTGGATTCCAGTCTGGCCAAAGTCTATCGAACATCTGTTTAGCACAAAGATTGATTTCCCGTCTGACCCCTACAACGCGGCCAGTAACCTTACATGCATCCAAAATATACCAGTAGTTTGGGTCAACTTCACAAGACCTTGACCTTGGCGACAATTCTCTGTGCCAACTGAAAATAACGTTTTAATGGACCTGAGTAGGCATTTACAAACGTAAGAGCATTTTACAAAACTAAAGGATGTCAATGATCCCGAAAAGGTTTTGCAATAAAATCATTGATCCCGAAATGGTTATGCAATAAATTCAGTGTATAGTTACAACACCTTGACAAAACGATTGATGGAACGAAAAGTATGGGAAAGTTTGTGTGACAAATTGTCAAAGCGTATTTATTGTTGTATATGGTTGAATGAATTTTCAATAGACAGTCGCATCACTTTAAATTGTGAAGCGTCGATAATTTATTTCCAGAAACCGGGAGTTAGTGGAGTGGAGAATAAAAAAACCTTTTTAACAAAAAATAGAACCGACGAAATAACAAACTGCAAAGCACAAAATAAAAAAAAACCGGCCAAGTGAGTCTGACTCGCGCACAGAGATTTCCGCATAAACAGCTACGTTTAGCAAAATAAGTAGGTAACATTATTAAAGTTCCTAAACAATGAAAGCACCGAACATTGCTCTAACGAAGGGACAACATTAACTTCGCCGTTCGAAAACATCAATATACGAAATTTTTACTTTTCGAAGTACATTTTATAAGTTGGTCGATTATTACTAGTAAACTTGTAAAGACTAGTTAGCTGTGATAATATTCCTTTTAATTTCGTTATAATATACAACTGTCGAAAAAAATTTCACATTTAGCTGGCATGGGGCGAGGGACACTTGTTTTAACAAAAAATTGCAATTTAAAGCTTAATATTACGCAAACACTTTATCGGCGTGATTAATATGTATATCCATGTCACATCATAGCTTTTTAGTACTGAGTCTAAGCTGCGGACAGACGGACATGGCGAAACTATAAGGGTTCCTTGACTACGAAACCCTAAACATAAACTTTTCTTAGACTAGCATTTTGAGTTATATTTACTTTTTATTTTTCTGTTGGTTATTTCGTCAGTATTTTTTTTGATATTATTTTTTCAGTGCGATAATTATCGATAAATCCTTTTGTTCACTTTTACGGGTGGATTTTATTTATCAGTTTTAAATGAGACCAATTTTGAGGTATTCTCTTTCCGATAAAAAAAAGAACTATCGAATCGGACCATATACGGTCGGTTAAAAGTTATTCACAAGTGTCTTAATCTTTACAAGAACGATATCAATCATGTTAAATTAATTGTGTTTCAGGGCATCATCGCTCGGGATCTCTCGCGGACGGACACAGAAGTGACAGTCACCTCCGGTGGCATCGGCGCAACGAACGTGACACTTCACCTCCAGAGCGGTCGAGGAGAGGAACTCAACTATCTCATACTCATATTTAGCAACAATATTAAGTGAAATATATCTATTTTATAAATTATACTTTTATACGTTCTATGTCCCCATATTTAATTGACAATTCTGTCGTTCACTCTGATCACAAACAAGTTTATGACACGGAATTCGAGATATTATCAAATAGGTCACAGTGAAATATTATTTCACATAGTCAATATTCATATTGAAATTGTTGAACGTTGATTTATGGATGTTTGACTAGTTAGTTAGTAAACACGAAATAACAAGCGAAGCAATTTTGCCTCAAACAAAACGATTATTTTTTTACTAAACAACAAAAAATATCAAACAAAAACATCAGCAGAGATAAAATTAAAAAGCAATCACAATTTACGAACATCTGTCTAAAAGAAATATTTCATTTTGTTACGTCAAGATAACTCAGAGGACTCCCAACAAACAGAGGAGACGCAACAATGAAGTGCTTACAATTTCTGATATGATAAGAGCAACATGACAATCAGAGAATACAATCTTCCAAGAACAGCAAGCAATTTTAACAGAAATGGTACTTTGAAAGAAACGAAGCATTTCAGATAACGATATTTGAATTATGTTACGAAGACTAGGTTAATTTAAGTCTTTTCAAAAAAGCTTTCGCTCGACCAAAGGTAGTCAGTAAAATGTGCATATTATTGCCAACTATTAGCAGTAGCATATCACTGAACAATTAAACATTAAATAAACCAATTATCATAAAATCGTACGAACATGAACTGACACTATTAAAAAATTACACTATGCTTTCAAAAGAGATCGGCCTTCCATTCTGAAAAAGTAGAGAAAATATTTATCCACACACACGTAAAAAAACATGTCCAAAACTCCAAACCCTTGTTTGCGAATGCAACAGCCAACAAGATAACAACATCAAACAGAGAGTAAACTAACGAAGTGCTGCAGACATCTCCCATTCTCCCCTAACACAAATCAATTTTAGCGAATTGTCAGTGCACAGGGTGTTTAAACTAAGGGAGAGAGGGGCTAATGGAGACACACGCATTAAACCGGGCCGCGTGCAGCGACAACATTGACATAGACCAGGGGGCCTAATTAGTTTAAGCCTGTGGTCGGCGCCCCGGAGATGGACGACAAGGATTTAGAGATAAAGGAAGTGACCTATCCTTGGCTGCGTAGTATGTCCTACTGATGGATCGACGACCTGTAATATGAGACTTTTTTATTTAATTGATTTAATTGGATGTTCGACGGCATCTTATGGACGCAGCCACTATAGGCATCTGTAATACCAGAAGCATCCAAGAGATAACACTGAAATGTCACCTGTAATTACACCGGCACCCTTTAAACCGGAACATAACAACGCAAGCAGCGTTGCTGTGTAAGAAATAGGTATGGTTTTATTACTTCTTACTTCTTCAGACGAGTTCCTTCACAAGAAGCTTTACTAAGTACTACTAAAAACTAGTAATTAGACCTGATCGTTATGTGGTATTTAGATAAAACAACGTTTTAATAATTATGCTGTCCGTTGCTACACTGGCAACATAACTACATGATACAATGCTTGGGTAACCTATTAGGTTTGTAAAAAAAATATAATAGGTTATCCAAATATAGAGGAATAAATAAATCCAGTCTAGGCAACTCTATTAGTATGAGAAAATTATTTGAAACTTAGAATAACTTGCAACATCAAAATGGCATTGATTTTAAAATTAGCCGTAAAAAGGCCATAATAGCCAATATCTTGAGTAAGTTGATTTGTTTAAGTTCCGCCCTGCAAATGAAAGCAATAACAAACTTTGCATACATAATATATCAGGCATATCAATTATAATCATATTAATCAAGCAACTCTGTTATCGGAAGTGTCTCGCAACGCAATAAGCCGTAAACATAAATAATTGATCAAGAAATATACGCAGAAATGTAACTCTGTACAAATCATACAATTTCACATACATAATTTAAAAAACAATATCATATGCGTTGGCATTAAAAATTTTGATATATGTGAGTAAAAATCATTAAAAACTTCCTTACCGTAAAAATCTGTAAAATAGACGTCACTTCTAGACAGACGGTACTATATCTTTGCTGTGTCCAGTAGGGTGTCGTACTAGCCTTCACATTTTTATCCAGGGATCAAAAAGCGCCCACTATTACAATTTCACCGCATTACCGTAGTACAAAAGTAATTCAATTCCGTGTCTGTTGGTGGTTTCAACGTCCAATTCATTAATGCGAGCTTAATTAATTCACAACCACATTATACTATCGGTTCATATAAATTAAACGAATTAAGTACTCCACTGATAACAAAACTGGGACTTGATTATCGAGTTTCGAACAGGAACGCTAATTTTACGAGTTATATGACGTGCACAATGGGCTGGGTCTCCTGTGTTTTGACGTAAAGTTCGAATGGAGCACTTATTTCACCTCAATTAGCATTAATATCAACATCAAAATTGCTGGCCAGAAATAGTGGGACCGCAAAATGAAGACATAACACGAAGATAGTAATAAAACGTGAATTCAAATGTGCTAAATAAATTCAGAAACCTTATTGGTTATATGCAAAGTTATAGCATTTAAATACCAACATAAAGGCTGAATGTTTTGATTATGAATGACTCATACTTTTAGCAGGACGTAGGTATAAAGACAGAAATGATTTTATAACAAAAATTAAAAGCATTAAAAATAAAATACGTACATCAAAATAAAATGATGCAGGTTCCCTGCAATATATTTACGAACGAATCGGTTTTAAAATTGGTCGTTTTTTCCTTTTTGCTTGGGGCTAGCTCGGGAGCGAAAGATGAAAATTTGACAGTAATGTAAGCACTTTCCTGCGGTAGACGCACTGTCATAAATAAAACATGGACACTGGTAATGCACTCTTTGCTTCCCTTGAATATTTCGCTACGCTAGAATAAAATGTTATGTGTATCGACGCTAGTAAAGCCGTTTCGAACACAGCAAATATTTTTGATAGATCTATTGAGTAGCGATATAAAAGAGTACTTTACTAGATTAAAATCGGAATGCCGTTATTTTTAGTAAACTTTTCTATTGGTTTTTCGACCACCGTGCAATGAAACCTAATATGTAATGGAATGCATGGCATGACTGTAATGGATAATCGTTGTAAAGTCATCCAGAAGTGCACTCGGAGCGCGCTCATTTACTGGTTAGTGGTTATTCTCTTTACAGAAACTGAACTAATTTAAAAGAACAAATAGAGTACAAAAGTCTAAGACGTCGTCGTGACGAAGTTAATCTTGGATTGACACTAGAACAAGAATTGTATTTGTGTGTTTAATTCCACGAAGAGAAGTGACTCACAATGCTTGTAGGCGACAGACCAACACCCTGTTTATGCACTTAAAGCATTTATGCACTACTAATGCAATAATGCAGCATTGCTTTACGTATCATTAAATGTTTACAAGCGGAATCGTGTCGGCTGACCAGTAACACACCCAATAAAATCTTTGGTCATACATATAAGTTCTAAGTTCGCAAATGGCCGGAAGGACTAACAAAATGAAGCAAATATTTCACATAAAGCCTCTGTTAGACCCACATAATTCTATATTAAAAGCTAAACAAACGTAACCATTTTAAATTTAATTATCGTAAATAATTACGAACATTAACGTTTAAGGGCAAAATGTATCACCCTCTATGCGGTAGGCCCTCGACGGTGTTTTGTCACAATTCTAAACCCGTTAAAATTTCCCGACGAGCTACTGAACAATAACGGTAACTTAATGATAATATTATAATTTAAGCGTGACCAAAGGGAGGTAAAGTTTTCCCTTCGTTTCCCCCTTTACCGAACTCAGGGTGAAACTCGGTAAAATTCGATTTTGATGCGTCCCATCAAAAAGTAATTTCCCATGGAAACAAAAGCCGCCAAGAAAATTTCTAATTCGATCCAATCTAATTCCAATTACGTACACCCTGTGTTGGTGCTTATACGGTGAAACACACGTACGTGCGTGCTTAAAGATTTACCCTCTCTAGTCTATCGATCGACAACCCTAGAGGAAGTAAAATTGAAAGAGTTCTAGTAGAAAAACATGGTCCTCATCATATCATGTTTTATTTTTCTAACAATAAGATTAAGCTTTTGATATTCATTAGAAACATATATGCAATCTACATAAAACTATTGTAATACTAAGGTTGCTTTTCCATCAGAAATATGCTTGCTGCGAGGATGTGAAAGCGAAACGAAACTATGTGACCGTTTCCACTAGAAACTATGTGATAGCTTAGCACATCTCTGGTGCAATAATAGCCTTAGGGTGCCTTTCCGCCAGAGATTTGCTATGCAGCCATGCTGCGCGAATGTAAAAGCTAAACTACGAAACTATGTGACCGTTTCCAATGCTGCTACGCTGTGTAGCCGAGCAAGTAAGATGTGGTACAAAGATGCGCTTGCCGCGTGGTAGCTGTGCGAGGAAGATGTGCAGTTCGAGCTATGCGATGTATCAACAGTAGAGAAGACTAGAGAAGGCTTGAGGAGCGGCTGTAGGCCTACTCTGCACATAGCTAATAACATCAATCGCGCATCTATAGCTCCCATCCATACCCACGCATCCTTCCATATAAAAAACCTAGCTTAGTTGGACCCGTTTCCACCAGTGCTGTGCCATGTGGACCAATGAATATAATTGGTGGATATCAAACGCATCCATAGCAACGTAGCAAAACACATCTCTGGTGGAAAAGCAGACTTATGTATTTTTTTTGTAAATAATAATTCAAAATAGAAAGAAAAATTACAAGGCTGTCAATAAATTAACAATTTGATTGATGACTGTTGATAATTCGTAGTCAACTGTTGATTAAGTAGACCATGCAAATGCACTTTAAAATAAAGAAAATAAATAAGACCAAAAATAATCTACTAGAGTCAAGCAATTTAACATCTAAGTAACTGTTGAAAATACACTTAGAATAAGGCAAGGAATGATGAAAGATGAATTATTATTAGGAGAAATGATTTCCTGAGTTTGTTTATGAATAAGTCAGTCCAAATTGATTTCTGTCAATAAAACATCGATGTTATGTTTTTGGGCCTATCATATTTGTTGTTGTGGCTAAATTAAGTTAACAAGTGTTTCAGTAAACACAACCTACCAAAATTGTCTGTGCACAGTAGACAATTTTGGCTGATTTCACCTGGGCAGTTGAAGGGAATCCTATTTGTAAACGTAAGTCACCATTCTCTTCAAGGTCCATTTCATCAACGCGATGCAACTGCACAGAAGCACACCTCACTCCCGTTTGCATCACGGAAAATACGTTCATCAATAAAACTATATTAACCTCTCAACGCTGCGTGGGTGTATTTTACAATCCCATATAAAACTATCAGGTTCCGCCACCTCATTAAACAGAGAGTACCTTACAGACTACTCGTAAATAATGAGGGTTATGACCATAGTTACCATAGAACTTGTCGCTAAGCCTCCACCAGTTGTTATAAACCGCTTAAGCAAATTGTAAAAGTTTTATACCCGATAACAAGGGTTAGTGTTTCCGTTATGTTGTCACATAATATCAACAACAGGATCATAATTTTCGTGCTAATCTTGGTATTAAAGGACCAGGATATTAAAGAACAAAGGAAGGAGAGGCCCTTTTTTAACATTGGAAATTTATTTTAACAAAAATATTACCAGACCAAAAGCCATCTAACCGAAATTGGAACTGGCAGGGCAGATGAGAAGACGCATTTAAAGTAGATTAAAATTAAGAAAGACTTCCAGCACCAAAATACTGCAGATATTTGTGGCCATCAACAAAGCCAATGCCAATACTGCAGCATGAAATTAAGATATGAAAGACATGCCAAAACAAATTCCGCATATAAATTTATGCTATTTCCAGAAACAAGGTCGGGTTTATGACGTCTTTCATATCTATAAAATCTAGGCAAATTGTTCACGTGTAGATATAAATAGGAAGAAAATCGAATATATTCTCTGTATTGTGCCAGCTTTCTAATATATCTGTCACCATAAAAATAACCTTAATGGAACAGGGGAAACCAAAAAGGCGAATTGAGGGTTTATTACAGAACATTTGTATTTCATTTTAAACCTACTACTGAAGAAGGGTTGTTTTGAAAGATGTATTTAAGTTCTTGCTACATTGCCTAGTGGTCGCAAGCCCGTCAGCGGAGCATGAAGTCTTGGGTTCAACGCCGGAGTTGGGCAAAGTGTCATTGGGTGTTTCCATTTGTCATTTTTCAGTAGCAGTCCGGAGTCGGGCTTTGTGCCCGGTTGAAGGCAATAGGGACACCCCTATTTAACTGGTGAAAGTTGGTTTACTATAGGTTTACCTCTACCTAACCTAACCTTTCGGGAAATTCAGGCGTGATGTTATGAAGTTATGATGTCATATTTATCCGTTTCGTACGTCACGTATTCCACAAAGTCTAAATATTAGAGTCTTCAATCAGTACGTCCTACCTGTTATGACTTACGGGGCCGAGACGTGGACACTTACGGTACGGCTGGTCCATCAGCTTAAGGTCGCTCAGCGAGCTATG
Organism: Orthosia cruda; assembly: GCA_964057195.1. Taxonomy (NCBI): domain Eukaryota; kingdom Metazoa; phylum Arthropoda; class Insecta; order Lepidoptera; family Noctuidae; genus Orthosia; species Orthosia cruda. Next base: position 24,536,940 of record OZ059829.1, on the reverse strand, counting down.
GAAAGGGCGAGGAGTCTCTCTGAGGGCTCGAATCCGGAACGAGGTGATCCGCCAGAGAACCAAAGTTGTCAACATAGCTCAGAGAGTAAGCAAGCTGAAGTGGCAATGGTCCGGCCATATTAGCCATAGAACCAATGACCGTTGGAGGAGACGTGTTCTTGAGTGGAGACCGCGAACTGGCAAACGTAAGGTAAGATGTCCTCAGAAAAGGTGGAGCGACGATCTTCGCAGGTTGACTGGTAGCAGCTGGATGAGAGTTGCCGAAGAAGCAAATGGCGTTTAATTGGAAAGGCCTATGTCCAGCAATGGACTGCTATAGGCTGATCATGATGATGATGATAATTTATAAGATTAAAAAGACTTCTAAACCAACAACAACAACCAGTAACATGAGCACAAAGCTCAAACAAACTACAAAAAAGCCAGTAACAACCTTCACTTAGTCGGTAACAAGCGTGCAAATATTAGCACAGTACGAACTAACTCAGACAACATTTTGTGTCGAGCGTAATTTACTTAGTAGCCAACGTTTAATTACTTTACTGCAGCTAAATCACATGTTAGACTTGTTCTTGTAACGTAATTGCGATTATTTAGATTGATTTAAATCGTTTTTATTTCGCTTACACCGTGGGAGTGATTGGGAATCTAATTGGCATGCCAGGACGTGTCTCTAGTAAGTGATATACCGAGAGGTTTATCTACATGGGATTATCTTAAGAGAGTAAAAACTAGTACTAAGTACTACTGGTCATAATAAATTTATATGTGTTATCTTGCAAAATAAGAGTGCAATGGACATATTTTCTTTAGATGTATATGAAAACATGAAGATTATCCGTAATATTTATTTGCCGCATTATTCACAAATGTTGCAAATAGGTAACAGAATTACAAAAGGAACGAAGTTTATGCCTTAGAAAATAATATACACTAATTCTGAAAAAGAAATACATAAGTTGGACCGCTATCATATCTGCTTCAACAGATAACAACATTAAAGTTGCCCTAGTCGACCATTCTTCCATACAAACGTAGTCTAACGTTCAAAATAAAAAAAAATATCGATATGTCACATCATTATCTAGCCCTGTATGGAAACAAAAATGTAAAATATATTTTAATGTTATGAGCGTCGAAAGTTTCACATTTCAACACTAATTTGATCGCATCTTTGGGCGCAAATAAATACCATAAGAAGAAGGAAAATTGGAAAACTGTCACCATACAGGGATAGATTAGTAGTGCAACAATGCAAATAATTTTATTGTGAACAGATATATTCAGTAGTTCTTTCATTATATCCAGACTATCTAAGGTCTGTTTATAAAATTTCGCGCGCTCGGTTTTGTCCTAAATCATCATCCATTTCGCTACAAACTTGCAAACGTGTTCGTACGCGAACTAGCTTCTTACTGCTCATCACAGCATCTATCTCTTTCGCACGTGTTGTCGGTTGATATAGCATGCATTTTAACCCCGTGCACAAAATAGTTCGTGCCGTCGACTAGGGCAACCTTAAACGTTACTGATGTAACTAAGATTTTTCTCTTAAACATTGACGGAACCGAACAAAATTAATACCTCACCAGCATTTTTTTCTAATCATTACAGCAAAGCACCAGCTAAGTTCAACAAAACACGAAACCCAACAAGAATATTCTTGTTCAACATTTATCTAAAGCATTTCACTCGTAAATCTTCCTCGATACATTTTTAATTGATAACTTTCCTATACAAAAGATATTTCAATATCAAAGGGCTCATTATTTGGGCTCAACAAAACGTAACTGTCACTAATTCATTATGTTCTATCTCATTTTAATGGAATTCTATAAAAAATAGTTGCCGCAATGATTTATGAGTGTTATCGTAAAGTCGGCCTGTGTTTTTTTTTAACTTGCGATAAGGGAAGTAATAGAGGAAGCAGCCCGTGATTTATTGTACAGGTCAGTTAATATTTTTTTCAATGAACCACTGTTTATTGGACACGCAGGCATAAAAGAATTTTCGGTTATAAAATTAAAATCAAAGTCATATTTATTTCCACCCACAGCTTACTGAACGATGCATATTTTATTGTATCTGATAAGGTCTGATTGATTTTTGTTTACAATATTTCCCAATGTTCTTCCATTACTTCGTTGCTTGAAGTAGAAGAATAATGTATTCCTGCGTGGGTTCCCAACATTTCGCGACGGATGTCTTGACATGCTAAAATGGCCGCACAAAAAGACGGATTATGATAATCGCCGTCCAAATTGGGCACGTTTAACAGAGAATGTAGCTAATATATTCACAGCTGCGTTTGAGTGCAGGTAAACAATAGGTTCACGAAGTTGTATGGCAAGTATTGCAAGCCGATGAATCATCAGAACACCCTCACACTTCCGCACGTATTACTGCTAATTAAAACCCGGAGAGAGACCGGCGTCCCGGCTGTCGAGTCCCTAATAGGGTTACCAGAAGACAAACTCGAACGCCCGGAGAACTCTCAACAAAATCTTTCAAAGTTACAATTGTCTTGATAAAGTTAGAATGGGTATTTTAAGTAGACACTACTGCTTGTTTTAGAATTTAACTGTGCAACATGATTTGACAATCTGCCAGACCCACCTGTTCAACTTTGTTACCGTACTTACAGCACACATTTCTAAATCAAAATAGCTCTCTAAGCTCTGGACTTGGAACCTACAACTGCTTAGAGAGGGCCATCTGGCGACCCTGCCAGATAATTAAAATGCAGCAGTCCTGGAGTAACTTATCGCCCCCAAACGTCACTTGCGCCATAAAACTTATACGAACACGCCTGCGATGACGCACGGACAGCTTAATGGAGGCAAGAGAATTCGGCGACGATTTCTGAAAGTCGACGATAAATAATGAGAAGAAAAAATGGATTTAGTGGCCTATATTTGCATCTGAAGACAATTATCTGGAGAAACTTGGCGAGATATTTTGCAATGCTGAGTGGATTCGATATGAATGTGTTTTATAATTGAAGGTGGTTCGGTATTTTTATTACGTAATTGAGTACTGAACAGTTTAGTCTTAGTTAAAGCAATATTTTATCTAACTTTTGGTTTCATCCAGCGCATTTCGACACCTTAATAAGTTCTAGTGGTATATATAAGTTCTTGTGTCTATCTTGCGCTCTTAGTGTTTCAAATTCATTCGTCATTACGCAGTTGCAAGTACTGCCAATTTGCGATCCAGTCCCTTGGCTACCAGTATGTTAATGTGAAGCGGTTTCGAAAATAGACGCATTCTGACGAAGTTCGGACGTTCAGGGAACGAACACATGGCGTCATTAGGCCGTCTGTCACACTGATAGAAGGATACAGTTACGCATATACATATCCACCCTACAGTAACTAAACTTACATGAAACTTCCCTAGTAGGGCTGCCATCTATAAAGCTAATAACTTGGGACAATGAGTTTCGAAGTTATGAAGTAGCGATTGGATATTAATTTGTTCCACGCACTTGAGTAAGTATTATATCGATAGGCTATATATCAAATATATGCGTGCCCCATTTTGGGAACCTAAAGTAAGTTTATAACTTAAGCTATAAATTCTGAAGGGAGAGAAGTTAATATCATTTTCTGAAGATATTAAATTTAACTCGATATGAATATGATAATATCCAAAATGTGGAGCTAGAGTATCTTAACGACCCTGTTTGGCTGCATGCGAATTAAAAATAGCTGGTTTTGTATTGTAAGGATAATTATTACCAAAATCGCTAGCCACAATAACAAAATTAGGACAACGATGTTCTCATAATTCAAATTAATGAAAACAAATAAAAACGTTGTTATGACAGAAAATATGAAATTGCCCTCGATTAATAATGCGATGCAAATAGATCCAACTGGACATGAAGAAATCCCGACAGATGGAAACCGTACTTATAGAATAAACTTTGCGTTTAAGAAAGCCGCCGAAGCTGTGGGCGGGCACTACACTTCACTACAGGCACCGCCTGAGTCACTAAGTGCTTCTCCAAACAACGACAATAACGCAAACGTGACGGTTTGCGTAACAGTTACGTGTGAAAGTCCAAATCGGTGTACTGATACCGATAACCTAACGTTACTTCACTTAAAAGGACTGGTGATAAATAGTGAGAACACTTTCAGACTAGATAAAGCGCTTTAAGTACTTACTTAACGCTTTCACAAAACATGTAGTTCCGAACTACTATCGCGTAATAAATTCTTCGGAAATAACAGATAAAACGACTAAAATATTCTTCAATAAATCTTCTTTATTTATTTTTTTGAGTTTTAGTATCTTCTCTATTTATTTTTCTATCTTCAACTAATTCGAAAGGAAGATTCGACAGTCGTAAAAAAGTAGTCAAGTATAAGGCCAGTGTTTACTTTACAAGTTTTATGACTGTTTGAATTTCAATGTAAGGAGCAGACAGTCGAATGTGTATGAGGAAAAGGAGACGAATATTACTTTGAGACGACAAAGACAATGTAGAGAACACGAATAAATAAAAGACATCGAAGGTTCCGTCTAGTAAACAAACATCTTATTGTAACAAAGTTAAGTCGGTCCGTCAATCGGTCCAATATATTTTATTCATGAAAAGTATCCTGCTGAATTCACAACACTTCTTTGAATACGGTTATTCTGTCTCCATATATTTTGTCTGCAGAACAAGACACTTATTCCGGAATAGATAGCGGCTACATTTCCTTTTGTCTCCCAAGTCCCAAACCTACAGTGACTACAATGAAAGATTACCATAAACACCCTTGGTTATCGTGGGAAAAAACATGCATTTGTCACCGCAAATACACTATGTTATACTTACACAACTTTTCATTTTGGACCCCTACACGAACAGACAAAACCCATTAGGTGTGTGATAATGCAAGTTCATCGTGGCACAGGTATTGTTTAGTGTTGCCAACGGAACAAAGCCGTTGGGTTGCCGTCTCATCTACGGACCTATTACGATCCATTGTTGAGGAAGCATGTACAAAATTAAAATGCAGCATTGTCTGAGCTCGCACGCCAACCTATCGGTGTTTTGTTTTAGTAAACAGTGAGATTAGTTGCTTCGTTTGGAGACATAGTTCTTCGTGCAATGGTATTTGGTAAGTTATGGTCTAACGCAGTCTTAAATTTCAATTTTCGCTGTGTTCAGCACAAGAAAACAATAGGCTGTCCAAGAATACTCTTAGGATTATGGCCACTCATAGCCAGGCACTACGAATGGTACCCTAAAAGCTTTGAGTATCAACATAAACTCTAAGCGCATGAAGAATGCACGGTTATAAAATATACAAGAATTACAAGCAGTCTATAAGGTTAGCATGCAAGAACTTAACAATCAATACACAATTTAAATTTTAAGTGCGAAAACTTCCCTAGTAACGGCATCGTGCAATTTTCTTTCGACCAACTTATAAAATGTGAACTCCCCCTCGGCCGGTCGAGCAAGTTTAAATTGCCCTCTTCTTTTTTCACTATCTTTCCTTCCACTCACTTTTTCCTATTTAAACTTTTCCGTTTTATTTTAAAACCGACCACGACTTGTAACAACGTACGATTTTTATCGCGTTTTGTGTTCGAAACTAGATGTTTATAGAATATTCAGCAGTATCGTTTGTCCCTATTATGGAGTTGAAATAGAGCTGGTGCTACAATGATTGGGAAAAGGCTACGGTTTTGTTGTGTTTACTTAGTACGATTGCATGTTCGTAAAAATACCAAATTTAACTTTGTTAATCTGAGCTGCCATAACAAGCATACTCAGATGTCGAAATTTTTTGAAATTTCTTAAAACAAATTAAGTTCCCAGTGAGTTATTATTGAAAAAAAACCGGCCAAGTGCGAGTCGCACTCGCGCACGAAGGGTTCCGTACCATTATAGCAAAAAAAACGGCAAAAAAATCACGTTTATTGTACGAGCCGCACTTAAATATTTATTTAAATCTGTTTTTAGTATTTGTTGTTCAAAATCAAAATCAATTTATTTTTATTTTACATAGGCCTACATGGGCACTTATAAAACGTCGACCAAAGGTGCACGGTTCGGGTTGGTCGTTTCCTATGGAGAAGAACCGGCAAGAAACTCCATGGTTACTCTTTTAAAAATGGTTTGGTTTTACAATATTTCCATGTTAGAGCATTAGTACTATGGGGGGACAACGTAGGCCCGACAATAAGTCGTAAGGAAAGAAAAAAAAAGTTTATATAATATATAACAAAGTTAACAAATGTTAACTAACATCTAGAAGGCCTACAATGTTCACACATTCACAAAATAATCGGTAAAAGAATCTATACAAAGTTAAAAAAAAAAAAAAAAATATAACTAACAAGACTAAATTTAACATGTGGCACAAATGTTGTTATCAGTTCTGTAACTATTCTTTGCAAAGGGCTATAAAGATGATTGCGAACTATTGTAAAAAGTCCAATTAAAAGAAGAAAAAAAAAAATGAGATTGAGAATAGTTAGAGACATCCACATATTTGTGCCGTTTATGAGTTACCAGGGAAGTCGCATGCGCAGAAGGAGCTAAAGCCAAAATTTTTATCTTCAACGTAGTCCTTGATTTTATAATATGCTTTTTTAATAAGGACACGTTTGATGTGATTTTTGAACTTTCCATCGGTCAGTTCTATAACTGACTTTGGCAACTTGTTATAAAAGCGTATACTGTTTATAAGAAAAGACTTGCTAGTTTTAGTTAATCTGAATTTGGGTATTACAAGTTCGTGCTTACTGCGTGTATTTAAATTATGTAAGTCGCTTCTAGTTTTGAAAAGCCCTCGATTTTTGCGGACATACAAAATACATTCCAAAATATAAAGTGAAGGCAGAGTCAGTATTTCGATCTCTTTAAATTTATCTCTGAGGAACTCGCGAGGACCCATTTTATAGATCGCGCGGATTGCCCTCTTTTGTAATATGAAAACTGAGTCAACATCTGCTGCTGATCCCCACAGCAGAATGCCATAAGACATAATACTGTGGAAATAAGCATAGTATACTAACCTAGCTGTGGCTACATCGGTTATGTGCCTTATTTTCCTTACTGCATATGCAGCTGAACTTAACCTTCCCGAAAGAGTTCTAATGTGCGCGCCCCACTGCAATTTTGAATCGATAGTAATCCCTAAGAATACAGTTTCTGTTATAACTTCAAGATTTTTGCGGTCAAGATTTAAGTTTAGGTCACGTTGTGGTACATTTGGTAAAGAGAACTCAAGACATTTTGTTTTTTTCGCATTCAGTAAGAGATTGTTAGCTGCGAACCATTTTGAGAGAATAATTAGACTTTCGTTGACATGTAAGACATCCGTATCTTTCCTATCTATTTAAAAAATTAGCGAAGTATCATCAGCAAATAGAATTATATCCGATAATTTGGCCATCATAAAGGGGTTATAGCGGCAATAGAAATACATTATCAATACATATCATCAATTATTAATACATTAACTGTCTAGCTATCACGGTTCATGAGATACAGGCTGGTGACTTAAAGACAGACAGAAAGACAGACAGACAGACGGACCGCGGAGTCTTAGTAATAGGGAACTCTAAAAATACCCTTATCAACAAAAAATGTCTACATAAGCATCACGAAATCCATAAAATAAAAAATAATGGATTTTCATAATGCTCTTGTAACTGTGGTGAAAATTTACAAGTTTATAGGTTCGCGTACTACACCACAAGCGTCTTCCAAACAATCCAAGCTCTACCAGAAATCAAACACTTATTAGCAAAGTAAAGTAAACAACTTTACAGTTGCTATACCCGCACTCGTGTAGAATAGTCGTTAGATTTCGATTGCTCTCTTCTCGAGCACTCTTGATTTAATCGTCGAGATTCGAGCATTAACACCGAGTAAGGTGCTTGAAGAGCACTTGCGAATATGTTCCGTTAGTCTTTTTGTACGGAGATGTGGTTCTTCTTAGAAATACTTTAATGAGACGTGTGGATTTTGTGTGAGAAACATTATTATCATACACGCCTCGTGAGATATGATTTTTAATGTTGACTTTGTATGTAGAGACACGGTTGTGCATTTTTGGTTTAATTATTGTTGACCAACATGCACATTGATTGAATAACTTGGTATTTAAAACTGATATTACATATCAGTTGAAGAAATTGATATTAGTTTTTAAGTTGCTAAAACTAGCAAGCTTAACAAAGAAATTATGAAGCAATACAACGCAAAATTATTTGCTCAACATCCACTTAAGCAGTTTAACTCAAAATCAACATGCTGTCAGTATCTACCCACACTCGATGAATACACTCCAGTAATGCTTTTCACTTAGTCAAAACAAAGATGGGTATAATTTGTTCGATGCGTTCGCTAAATGGACGCAAACTGCCCGAGGTACAGTAGATATATTTTAAGGGAGAAAATAAAATTTTAAACAAAGACTCGTAATGTTAACCCTTTCTGACCCCACACGGGTACAGTTTGCAACCATAACATAACACGAGCTATAAAACGTGTGTATGAAATCAGTGGGACGGTGTTACCCCTTCTGTAACGCAGTCTTTCCCTAAAATAAAAGGGTCCGTGAATAATAATGTTCTCTTGGAGATATTGGACTTCCATTGAACTATCTCGTTTTAGTTCACTGATGGGCAAAGAAAGAAGAGTTTCTTCTTCTTTCCTTCTTAGTCCAATGGTTGGCAGAGGCATTCATAATTACCTATCGTTTTATGTCTTCTCCAATAGCCGTTTTCTACAATATTCATATAAAATGCATTTATGGATAAAGCATTAGAAAAGAAAATCAATTTAAATAAAATATCTAAGTTGGACCGTACCCGGTTAAAAAATCGAATAATTTTCCTATTTTTTCACAACGCCAAATCCAAATTAGGAAAACCCAGGGAAACTTTTTCGTGTGGCAACTCAGTGTATATTGTACCGAGTGGCACCACAATTTGCGTATCCACCTTGCCGTCAAAACTCGCCGGTTGCCATGGCAACCCCCTCTGCGGTCCGCGCCGTGCATTCAGCACTGTTTTGAAATTTTCCCTGAACTCGTTGTTTAATCCGTATTAAAATAATAAAACGGCCCAATGTTCCGCCTCTCTGTGTACTGGCCAACGTTATTAAATTGTTAAAATATCTGCCATATATCCGGGACGTCGAAATGAAAAGCAGGTTTTATTGGTTTGCTATTTTTAAAATGAGTCAACAAACGAACGTGTATTTTATTCATTTCACTTTGTTTGGTTCATTTCATACACACAACAAAATGTGGTTTAGATAGGTAGGTATGTCTTTAATTTATGGTTATTACCAAGCGAAATAAAATCTTTACACTCTTTTAATTTTTACTACAGACACTTTTAGACACGCGAGAGTATTTTTATTACCGTCTTTCCAAACATTTGACTGCAGAACTGCAGCTTAGAACTTTGTACCGGGAATGCTTTGGATAAAGGCGAAGTAATTTCGTCGACAACACATGGTGCATAACAATTGGTGTTAGAGAACAACATGAGCGCTAATACGAGGGTAGGTACAGTCGAAATAGACCGTTAAACTCCACGGTTCGAGACGAATACGCTCCAAAATACGCCCGGGCGGTAATAGAAATGCTACAAGTAAATTGTTATTGACGTGTATACTGAAACTTGCAGGTGATTTCGAGAAATAGTGCTGTGTTATTTGAAAAGTTATTAGAGTTGGGTTGAAATATGTACTTACCGATGCCTAGTCAGCTGTTCAGAACTTCAGACGCGCGTGAATAGCCACAGAATTTAAGGGTTAAATACGATGGTATTGACTTTCGAAATATATGTCCATTGATTATCAAGTAAAAGAAATACTTTTACCATTAGAATGAAATATGTTACCGAACAGGATACATTCTATCAAACCAACTTGTCTTGTCTGATATATATTCAACTTCATGAAAAAGTAAATTATGTTACCCCACCTGACTTCTTCAATATTTCAGAAAGTAGCCTCTTTATGACACCAAGGGGTGGTGAAAGCTGGGGTGACTTATTCGTAGTCGGGATCACAGGGTCAAGTGGGAGAAACTGCAAATAAATAGAATACCTTGTTGACTGACGTATCACATTTGAATACCCAAGTATAAAGTTTATAGGAAAACGAAAAGATGGAAGGATTGTATGAGGAATATTATAAAGGAAAAGAGAGAATGGATGAAAACTTGTTGCGCCGCCGACCCACTTAATATGGCTCAAGATCAGGAAGATGATTATAATGCTCCTAGGATAGTTAATATCGGATATGTCTTTCTGGCAAATATATCAAAATTAACTAATGCAGGACAGTCTACTTTGATGATCAATTTTATCTTCTTACTGTCATAGAGAGTTACAACAAACAATGAAAGAAGCATTCATGTTTTGACTAGGTAGATGTAGCACGGTTGATATTATTTATTTATTTGTTTACCCTCGCACTGGAACGCCTTGCAGCAATTACACCAATGGAGCACAAACTTACAAATATTGACTATATGAGTCCTGGTTTCCTCACGATGTTTCCTTCACCGTTGTCAGCGATGTCCAAGATAAACTTAGAAAGTACATATGAATTGAAAAAGTCACATTGGTACTTTCCCGGATTTGAACCTACAACCTCTAGTACGAGAGGCGAGGTCTTAGCCACTGGACCACCACGACATGTCATTATGTCTCTTGCATACAATGATGATGTACTATGGGCCACAGCTATATCTGACCACTTTGAAAACAAAATCCCGTGCACAATATGACCACAGCTGCGTCCGCCCTTTTTTGGTCGACCATAGCCAAATGACTTGTTTGTTTTTTTGCAGTCTTTTTTTATTACAAACACAAGGGGCTGACAGGTACTAGAGAAACAGTCACCCGATGCTGCGATGCTATTGGTTGATGAGTATAAGTCGGCGTTAATTTAGCGGGCGAGCCCTGCAAGCAGAAATAGTCCTTACGGTGGTCAGATGTAGCTTTGGCCGATTGTACTGTACTGTACGGTTGTCCAAGACTGCAACAAGTTTTCGTTGTCATTTTGTTGACAAGACGATTATCAAAATATTTAGTTATGAAGAGGATGGGTATTGGACACCTTTGCTTATATACGTGACTAAATTAATATAACAGCACCTACGAGTACCTACCTCTACTTGCTCAAATCATGTTTTAGCTATTAACGCTATCAGACAGTAATGACACGATAGATGTCCTTGGATGCTTTACGGTTCTAAAAATACAGTCCTGTGTGTGTGTCAGACCGAAAGATGGATAATCAGACTGCAGCGTAGACAACTGTTACTTAGTCTTCAGAGTTAGTTCTATTGTTACTTCTTAGATTCAGCTGTTGGCACCCTTTGGCGAAGGAGCTGGCTACCTACAGCATCGACACAGTCGATTATTTCCAGAAAACTATTTTGACGCGTGACGTGTTCCAATAAAAACAAATGAAGTTATTTTCTTATCCTCTTCGGAATCACACGCAATTGTGATGTTGTGAGTACATGACTACGTGGCGCTAATGCATGTGCTTTCAAGTGGGTTCGACGCACTTTATATCAACTCTGCGTCATTAGGAACAACAGCAATCAATTTCGTTAAAAAAAAATCTTTTTAAGTCAGTGAAACAATTTGAGCTGGAACAAGGACGTTATCTAAATGGTTCAGTAATTTAATCACAAAATAATGAAAGTTACTACACGGTCTTATTCTATGGGAAATCCCTCAGACTTGGCTTCATTTGTTGATGTTTTATTTCAGAAGTGTTTCAATGGATAATTATAATTTGGTCAGGAAAAAACACTTTGTTATTATTATCCTCCTATATCCTATAGTTCAATACTGGATAACAGCCTCTCCAATAATAAAATCATGGTGGTTGACTGCCCTTAAAACATCTGCACCCACCGAATACCTCAAACAGCATACCTACATCTAGTTAACCTTTAGCAACAAAGCCGCACCTTCGCGCAACAAAATCAAAATACACGCGCATTGTTCAATACAATATAGACTCCACACAATATCACACATACCTGGTACCAATATTTCCTTTGCTATCTCTAAATTAAGGATGTAACGGAGATCAGAGTGCCGAGTTGGTGCCGAGGTGCTGAATAGGAGGTGGGAAAAATAAACGAAAATGGATTTATTTATTTATTTTCTAAGAAAACAATTGCCCTATTGTCAATTAAAGGGCTAATTAAACTATTTCACAAAAAATATACATGTTGAATTGAGAACCTCATCCTTTTTTTCGTTGTTTAAAATGACACTTTTTTGGCTTTGTCACCTTCTGTGCAATTTCTTAGAAGTTACGAAGTACTGGACTTGGTGGTGACAATGACATGAAAGCTTTAACCTTAATCTCCGTGGGAAAGCCTTTAATGTGATCCACCACCCAAGGATCTTCGCTTAGAAGTCCTCCAGTGCAAATCTGCTAAAACCTTGCAGAGGCAGTGGAAAAGTTCCGATACAACCCTACTCTAAATATATTGATATAGACATGTAATAAGGCGAACGCGACAGCCGGCGGCAAATGCCAAAATACGTATGTACCACAGGGAAATTGTACTTTTACATAGGTACAGAATTTTCTGTGGTTTCATCCAGTTGTCAAAATGTTGTCCATTTGTTTGGGATGGAACTGAACAGAAATAATAATTTAATACTGTATTGATACTATTGATTTCGTGTTTGCAAACTATTGTCAATTTTACTGAGGTGGATGTAAAATGCACCACTGCAAAACTTTCAATAATTTCCTAATAATATGAAGGTACCTAAATGGAAACGTCTTGTGGACGTGGTTCTGAAACCGCAATACTACAAGAGCTATGATTATTGAAAACCTGCACAATGCCTTTTCATTTGCAATACTGAACGCAACTCTTTTTTATATTTTTTGTTCATCACCCCCCAAAAGAAAACCCAGACCCGAGGTGCTAAATTCTATGCAAAGGCACAATTTACACTCCGGAAAATAATAGGCGCAACAAAATTACTCGATATCATTAAGCCAATCCATGGGAAACATAGCTATAAAGGCTACATTACACCTACCCTACAGCACACTGCAGTCAATCGACAACAGAGCTGTGATGGGTCGTTAAACTTCACGAGGCTATCCGTGGTGCCACCGTCAATCCGGAACTAGTCTCGCCGTGTAATGGTGCATTAGGTTTAAAATGTGTTATACATTGTATTAATTGTTGGACGTTTATTTGATTTACTGCGATTAGAACAGCCAGAGAGAATAAAATGGCTCGCCAAAATTCGAAATAGAGTTGCATCAGCATATTTTTTGACGCTAACACTAGCAAACTGTGCAAAATAATGGGCAGTAAACAAAACTAAATGATGCGAAAAATTAGCAACTACAATGATTCTCCCTTTAGTGACAGACCTAAATTATATTTATGAAACTAATGCATCTTACATAACAGCATATCAAATCAAAGACCTCAATAATTGCAAGAAATCCTTCAAGATTAAAGCGCTAAAAATAACAACATAACATCCTGCAATCACTGCCAACGTTGAAAATCTCAATGAAAACAAAAACATTTTGTAACAAAACTTTAATCGAGACCTTGAGGTTCGCAAGAGGCAAGAGGCAGACTTCAACCGACCACTCGACGAGGCAGAGAACCTCAAGTGGTCTTCACATCGAGCAGCTGTTACGACCGGCTGCTCCCCATCACACGGAGAAATATACGTACTGTTCAAACAAATGTCTCTAAAATATACGGCCGCACCGACCGATAGAAAAATAATATTGGCTGTTTACACTGACTTGTACAAACATTTTTATAAGCGGTTTGTTAAATTAAAAACACATTTTTGGATGCGTTTCCAGATTTGAATGGCTGTGTGATTCTGTTACGTGGGAACAGTTTTGAATAATATTGAAAACGTACAAATGAAAATAACCATCATCTTGAATGAGAAGACTAACTAATTTTATGAGCATACAAAGATTTTACACATCATCTTGTCGAGAAATACAATTTAAAGATATAATCATTCGGGATGATGACGAAATCAAAAAATGTTGAAACCAAAACTGTGCAAGAATAATGGGAACCTTTGAACCATCTAAAAGAATTCTTTTGTAAACCAACGATCGTCATAATAAGTTATGTAGATACGAGAGTGCACAGATAAAACGCACGTGTATGTGATAAAACAAATGACAAACGTTAAGAAATTACGACACTGGCACTGGCACAAGCAAATGTCGCGAAGGAATGCCAGAAAATCAAATCATAATCCAAGATGTGGCAGTAAATACAAGAAATTTTGGATACATGCCTATCAAGAAAACTCTTTCATAATTGTGTAGTTAGTTGAAAAACATGATGCGAATAAGATTTGTGAATCGTTATCGTGAGATGCACAAGATTTAGCAACACAGACATACCTAGCTATAGTAAGATATCTTAGGAATATATGAACTTATTTGTTTTCACTCAGACCCCTCTTGGGCGCTGTGAGTCAGGTCCAGACAGAATGATTCTGGTGGAACATAATATTTGACGGCCATTCCAAGTTCTGACATTTGTAAACGAAAAGGTCCGTCAAAATATTGTTTGCAGTAGGGGTTGTACCGCGTCATAATATTTGCACCAATTTCAGTGCAACAACCCTCAAAAGAATTACGGCATGTTCATTTTCTACGAGTACTTTGGTATTGTAGTCTTTAGCGACCTTCCTGATCGGCTCGACGCGATTCGATTTATATCACACCGATAAGCGATTTTATACTAAGCGAAATTGCAAATATGTCCACATGGACGCAATGCCATGAATGCATGGCATTGCATTCAACCGATTTGCACTTAAAATTGACTTAAAAAATATGTGAGCGATGTCGCCAATCAACGCATTTTTTTTAACGATATTCTCGGGTTTGACCACTATCTCGCCTGATGGTAAGCGATGATGTGGTCGACGGTGAATTATGCTTGCCTAGAAGTAACCTATTCACTCTTGACTTAAAGTCCCCAAGTTTGTAGCTATCAGGAAACTGAGACCCCGGCAGGGAATTCCACTCCTTAGCTGTGCGCACAATGAAAGTATTCGCAAAACGCTTTATACAAAGCGTAAAGTACGTATGGGTGTGAGATGTCCACCATGTATGTACCGCCATGTAATTTGCGTCGCGCCTTCAGTAAGGTCCCTTACAAGAGCTGTACATAGTACATACTGACCTGGTTTTTGTAACATGCTCTTAAAATTCCCAAAGCAAAAATAAAACAACCTACAGCGATCGCCAACTGATGTTGTATACTAGGCACGTCAAGGCTTGCAAAACGAAACTTGAAACTTGGTGTGTTCGTACTTTCGTAAAGTCGTAGTAGATTCCTTGTAATGCACTGTGTACCCATTACTTGTTTGCTTAAATTGCTTGTTTGAATGTCTTGCGACAATATTTACGATGCCAACAGGTGACTATCAACAAAGGTTTGTTGCGGACATCGGATGTACACAGGTGTACAGTAATGTTGGTATCAATCTTATGCTTTTGGACTGGAGTACGAATATGGTTTTGTTGAAAATAGTAGCGTTTTTATGTTGTATTACAAGGTTAGGCAACAAACAACATATATACTTAAGTGATTAGGTGTAAGTGAAACTGATTAGGAAATATTTTGAAGACATTTTATTCATGAAAGTGTAGTTACATGAAGCTATCATTCAAAAACTCCGAATTAGTGTTCTTACATACCTTAAACAACCAAAATTTGGTTCAAATAAATCTCACTAGATGGCGCGATATGCACAGATTTGTTATTGAATTGTGTGTAACATTAACATTTTCTGGAATTGAACATAAAAATTGTATTTTCTTGTTTAATCAACTCTCCTAAGCACAAAATTATGGAATATTGGGTTCTTAATTCATTTTTCAAAGATTATTTGAACGGATCATTTGAAATTGATGCCAATAGATTTCTTTGCCGTTTTAAATTTTGAGGCATTCCACTCGATTGTTTAAACTTGTATTGTTAACATTTTGGTGCAATGAGACTGTAAAAACTTGCAAAAAAATACTATAAAACAAATCGTCACTGTATTTAAAGAAAAAAATATTCACGAACCGAGTAAACCCTTTACGCTTTCGCTGCTAACACCATCTATCTATCGCTGTGGAACGGAGACGAAAAAGATCGATATAAAAAAATACAATTTAATCAGACGAAAAACGCTAGTTACGTCGGCACATTTATTTTGTACGGGATGAGGCATGTATGCTAGTATTATATTATCTGTGCTACCACACAGTCTTTACCCCAGGAAATTTTTCGAAGAACACTTCATGGTGTTGCTCATGCCTGGCAGCTTGTGAATATTATATTATTTGTGTGGGGATAGTGTTATTACACCTACGTGACCTACGTGTGTATTAAATTTTATAGTTCTAAATACTGTTAACAATTGTTAATCTTTCTATGAATAAGTTACGGTATGCTCTAGCGGCACCTGAAATAATCAAAGACGTGACAGTACTGACATTCAAATTCCATTTATATATGCACAGTGTGAAGTGTATGAACCATCATCATCAACATTTATGGCTACTATTTTCTGAAGCGCCATCGAATCCATAACAATTTTAATAAAGCACTTCTGACGAAAAGTTTAATGTAAGCGATGCCACGAGAATAAATTAGCTTAAATTTTAAATCAACTGAATTCTTGGTCGTACTGACACATGACAAATGACGAGAAGAACTCTTCAAAGCTTATATTAAATTAAATCAAATTTCTCCATGCTGATCGTTTACATATGGGACGACGGATTTAGAACGTAATAGATTACAATAATAGTGCTATGCTAAGAGCATTTTCAACACTTCCAATAATAAAAGCTATAAGATTAAGAACATTTTAAAATCCGAATACAGTTTATGGATCATGTGCAACTCGTAAAAACCTTCATGAATTACATGGGATTAAGCCGAAAGTTATAGTTCTGCGGTAGGTCGTACACCCGTCCAATACGAATCACTCAAAACGAGAAACGTACATGCGATTGTCTCCCTTATATTCTCAGAAACATCGTCTAAAATGTCGTGAAGTGCTTAGTTTAATGTGAATGTATACGACAAATCGAAACAACGTTCCGTGAAGTGCTAATCCGAAACATATGTGACAAAAAAAAATCACTCGAGATAAGGGTCAGTTTTAAGAACACGCCTTGCAGCGCATACATCGCGCTATAAAAAGAGCATTGGATCAACGGATTGACAATGACAAGCGTTTAAGGGCCGCGTTTATTTATTTGTACAAGTATTTCCTTTTAGCGACGCCGTAGAGACAAAACAAGGAACTTTTAGATAAGCATTGTACGTTTGACAAGACAAGCGAAGCTATATTATGGTAATAACTTTGGCTCTAAGCGGAAAGCCGAGTCAGACGGTTAGTTACGAACGAAACAGGATGTATTAAATTAGAAAATATATCTCTTACACGAGCATTCTTAAATGTAAAGCGAAATGTATGAAAGTAGTAAACTTTGACGATAAATTCAAGTCAATGTGTCGGGCTTGCGCTTGTAAAACTTGAGTTACTTGTAAAACATCATGTATTTAACATCTTGCTTGGCGGTGTTTTATTTTATAGTACGAGTTTCTTATTTTATGTGAATAAAGTGCGAAACTATGAAAATTAATTTTAAAGTAAGACAACTGTCTGCGGTGAAACTTTGTTAGAAACTGAAATATTTTAACTGTGAGAAAATGTTGGCTTAGTTTTTAAATGATACGATTTGTTGTTTGGAATTATACAGTCCGATTTGTACGCAGTACGCACCAAATGTCTCAATCTATCTTTATCAGCCGTAAAATTTAAATTAAAAACACACATATAGTTGAATGTCCTCATAAAGGCGCACTCATGTATTGGGAGTCGGGACAGAACACAAAAACTATCGAATGTGTAATTGAGTCGTCGTGAGTCACCCTGGGCGGGTACACATCTGCTGTGCTACGTATTGGCTGTATAGAGGTAGGTTACTGGGTGAACTATCCTTTTCCAAATTAGTAAATATAAAAAAACCGGTAAAGTGCGAGTCGGACTCGCGCACCGAGGGTTCCGTACAAATAGCTACATTTTCGACCTAAAACCTATAGGGTACTTCCGGTTGACCTAGAATTGTCAATTTTGGTTAAAAGCAAGGTCTTACAGCACAAGTAAAGGGAATTACGAAAACTAAAAAAAAGTTTAAAATGAAGGTAAATCTTGGTAATTACAAGTTTTCGCAAAAATCTAAATTAGCCCATATCTTTTTATCATGTTGAATCAGGACCTTGATTTTTATACACCTAATAGGGGCTATAGTCCTTAGTATCTAGTAAAAATTTCAATTTGCTAGGTCCTCTCAGAAAATCGGTGGTGACAGACGGACAAGATAGTGATATTATAAGGGTTCTTTTTTTTACCTTTTTAGGTACGGAACCCTTAAAATGGACGAGAATTAGGCCAGGTATACTGGACAATTGGGTATGGTACAGATATATTTTTTTATCTTTTCCAACCGACTTTCCAAAAAGGAGGAGGATCTATGTTTGTCTGTATGTATGTTCTTTTTTTATATATGTTCACCGATTACTCCGTTAAATATGGACCGATATTGATTTCTTTTTCTTGTTGATATTTATACTCTCAAAGTGGTCCTATTATCACCAAACCAGAATTTGAAGAGGGGATCCCATGCAAATTGAGGGAACCTCAAATTTTATAGGCATACGTAAAGCGATTTTAGTATTTACATCAACAAGGCAAACATTTGCATTCAGAGAGTATCATTTGATGAAGTGGAACTGATGAAGAAGAACACAGATGGCCACTGGAACTTCTCAATGATAAGTATATTTTGGGTATGAGATATCTCGAATAGTTAAATTACTGTGATGAAGCAAATTTAAATAAATGGTTTTGATGAAAACCATCGACATGATCTGGTGATGAAGCCAGAACTCTGTAATAAAACAATGTTACCCAGTCGTGTTAAGACTTGTTGGAATTCTTATGAGAAGCCTTCTAGCTATAAATAATTTTCAAGGTAATTTATAGTACCAAAACTAAAAAGAGAGAAATAAAAAAGACTTTTTAACAAACAAAATAAACCAACTTCCAAAACAAAATACTACAAAACGAAAAATAACTTTCTTTTCATATCAAAATCGAATAAATATAGGTACCAAAGACACCGACTTCCGAAAAGAAAGTTATTTAACGCTTTGTAGTAATTTGGTTTGTTTTGGAAGTCGGTTTTTTTTTAACTGTATCCTTTGTTAGCCATTTTACTAAACTGTTTTCAATATTTCTGAGCAGATCGTTACCTACTTTTGAACTTATTGTAAGTACTCCACTAGCTTATGTCTTAAGACAAATTAAAAACGAACTACCATAAACGACCAATAATATTTTCAGCCATCCGGATCTATTCAGATGTCATGAGATAACACAAAGACAATAAATTTTCTTTGTGCGGAGTATGTCAGAAAACACGTGTTACGTCATTACGTGTTATACATCGATATAATTTTACCCGTAAGTTTTTACTGAGTTACCCAGAAATACTAACTTATCTCTACAAGCAAAAGTACCGACTACATAACGATGTCCTTATAAATTATCTAATAAAAATGCCCCAGTATACTACCACAGCGCAACCTCACCTATTCCCCGAGGTGCACTACCGCGGTTTAGTTCCGGTACTTGCGTAGTCTTTTGTTTTGCGCCCTAACCGCCCACAGAGTATTATTTAGCTAAAACCAGGGGAACGTTTTAATGGACTACACAAAACTAGAAAACGAGGGGCCCGGAAAGATTAGATTTCTTATCAACTAAAAAAATCTTAGCACAAAAGTTTACCCTAATACAAATTGTATTGACTGTTTGGTCACCAAATATTATTAAATAAATTTAGGGGAAGGTTTTCGTGGCAGTATTGTTGTTGTTGTTTTTTTTATTTCTTTGATGAGACGGCCTCAGCATTCTAGCAAAATACTGACACACTTTTAAAAGCCTATCATGGATTGGTCGCTTCTATTTTGAGATATGGTGTTGTTTTTTGGGGACAGTCAACTAATAGAGAACTTGTATTCAGGATGCAAAAAAGATGTGTACGATCAATGTGTGGTCTAAGAACAACGGATAGTTGCGTTCCTTACTTTAAAAAATTAAAAATACTGACTTTTCCGTCTTTGTATGTATTGGAAACTGCATTATTTGTAAAAAATAATCAACAGTTATTTCAAAAATTTGCATCTATCAAGAGAACTCCAATTCGTGCCCAATATGAGAACTTGTTATGTCAATACAAGTGTAAAACTGCTTTATTGAAAAAGAGTTTCTTTGGTATTGCTCCAGATATTTATAATAAAATACCTGATAATATTAAATGTATGCTACTAAAAAAAAATTAAAAAGTCTCTTCAGGGGATATTACTAGAGAAGTGCTATTACAGTGTGGATGAATTTTTAAACGATATTTCGCTTGTATAGAATTCTAAATGTGTTTTTTTTCTGTTTGTATTACTCAAATGAAATAAGAAATATGACATAGTGATTTTTTATTGAATTTAAATTGTGGAATAGTTATTTTTAATTGAATTTAAATTGTGACAGCGATTTTTCATTTAATTTAGGTTTTGACATTGTAATTTCAATTTAATTTAGGTTTTGGCATTGTAATTTCAATTTAATTTAAATTTTGACATAGCGATTTTAAATTTAATTTGGGTTTTGAAATTGTAGTTTTAATTTAATTTAAGTTTTGACATAGTGTTTTTTTATTGAATTTAAATTTTGACATTGTAATTTCAATTTAATTTAAATTTTGCAATTGTATTTTTTTTGTATTAAATGATAAATGATAAATGATTTTATTTCTGTAAGTTGGTTTATACAAACACTTTTACATGTCGAACATATTTTTTAAAACTAGATGAGGTAGGCGTTTCCTGTCTGACTACTCTGAGAAGAAAGGCCGAAACAAACTCAGAGGTCACAGTCTCTTTTAAAGTCCAGACAAAATATTGGTTAGATCATGTGAAGACCATGTAGACTGATGTCTGAAATGGTCTTTTGAGGAAAGAACCAGCCAGATTGAGTGGACCTGTCCAGTCAGTGCACGCATTTGTCAATAACCGAGCAGCTCAACTCAGAATTTAAGGAGCTCAACGATTCGACGAACAATACCAAAGAAAGGACATTCGGGTAGGCCGCATAAACTACTCAAACTGCCAGACCATGATTAAAACTAAGATAAATATAAATTAAAATAAAAAAGAATGATCCACATAGTCTTCACACTCACAATAATTAATATAAAATAATATAATACTTTAAAAAGTAAATATTCTTGTCATTGCAAGAAAACCATAAAAACAAAAACAAAATTCACGGTGCAAAATATAATAAAAAAAACAAAATTAATTGGAGCAGCTCAATCCCAAGCCTTTTTGTCTTCAAGGTAATCTTTAGTTGTATAAAACGCTTTCTGGCACAATTTACGTTTAATAAAAGATTTGAATTTATTAAGACTTAGATGTTGTACGTGGCTTGGAAGCTTATTATAAAAGCGTACACATTGACATCTAAACGAGCCACCTATTTTCTTGAGCCTTGTTGTAGGTACTACAAATTTGTGTTTATTCCTAGTATTTATGTTATGGATATCACTGTATTTTTTAAACAATTTTATATTTTTATGGGCATATAAAAGATTTTCATAAATATACTGAGAAGGCACAGTCATTACATTAATCTCCTTAAATTTCTCTCTGAGAGAGTGTCTTGGGCTTAATTTATAAATTGACCGAACAGCTCTTTTCTGCAAAACAAAGATAGTCTGGATGTCGGCGGCATTTCCCCACAACAGAATACCGTACGACATTACACTATGAAAATAGCTAAAGTATACTAAACGGGCTGTCTCTATGTCAGTTAAATTACGAATTTTTCTAACAGCATATGCTGCGGAGCTTAGCTTCTTTGACAATTTATCTATATGTGGGCCCCACTGAAGCTTAGCATCCAAAGTTAAGCCCAAGAATACTGTGCTATTTTCAGGATTCAATTCTTCGCCCTTTATCAACACATCGGTTTTCACCTGCCTAACGTGAGGTAGGGTAAACTTAATGCATTTGGTTTTTTTTTCATTAAGAAGTAAATTATTAACATTGAACCAGTGAACTACTTTTGAGATCGCGCTATTTACATCGTCAGTAACCAGCTGCTGACGTTTAAGTTTAAACAAAAGTGAAGTATCATCCGCAAACAACACTATATCATGGTTATCCTTTATGAGGTAAGGCAAGTCATTAATATAAATAAGAAACAAGAAAGGACCAAGAATCGAGCCCTGTGGGACTCCCATTGTTACCATAGATCCAGGAGATCTTTTTCCATTAACGTCAACGGTCTGAATCCTATTCCTCAAATATGAAGTAAGAAGATCCAGAGCGCTGTTCCGGATCCCGTAGTGGCGGAGTTTCCTGATTAGCGTTTCATGAAAAACACAATCAAATGCCTTGGACAAATCACAAAAGATTCCCAAGGCATCGCACTTATCTTCCCATGCATTATAAATATGTCCTAAAAGTTCAACACCGGCATCAGTAGTTGAACGACCCCTTGTAAAACCGAACTGTTTGGTATGTAATAATTTATGTTTATTAAAAAATCTTTGCAATTGCTCTAAAATTAATTTCTCAAATATTTTGCTAAACGTAGGTAGTACTGAAATAGGTCTATAATTTGTAGGGTCTGATGTACTACCTGATTTAAACAAAGGTATTATTTTACTATTTTTCATAAGGTCGGGAAACTCCCCACAGTCGATACAATTATTAAAGATAATAGCTAAACTAGGTGCGACAATGTCAATAATAGACTTAGCAACTTCTACAGAATGACCCCACAGATCTGCAGTCTTTTTAACATTTAAAGTGTGAAAGGTTTTAATTATGTCTTTACAAGTAATATGTTCAAAAAGAAATTCCGAATCGCAAACGTTAACATTTTCTTTTAGCAAAGACTCAGCAACAGAAGGTGATGAGTTTAAGGATTTAGTCGTTGAAACGGGAATATCTGAAAAGAAATTTTCAAAGGCCACTGCGACTTGTGAGTCTGATTTTATGATGTTGCCATTAATAGACAGGCCGTAGTCAATATTTCGGTTACCAGATCTTCCCGTTTCACTATTAATAATATTCCAAGTCGTTTTAATAACATTACTACTGTTTTTAATCTTTGAGCTCAAATAACGCGACTTGGCCAAACAACAAACTTTTTTAAATAATTTTGAATAATTTCTAACATATAAATTAAATTCAGCAGTGTTTACATAAGTCCTTTCACTGTACAGCTCATAAAGCCGTGTTCTACTCTTATGAATACCAATGGTAGCCCAATCACTGAATGATGCGTTACTATTAACGGAGATAGTCTTGGGAATAAAGGTCGAATTAAATTGTTTACAGTATATACTAAAAAAATCATCATATAGATGATTAGGATCAGCATCAATTGACAAAATTGGTAATTTATTAATGAGTTTAACTTTAAAAGCTGCCAAGCGACTTGCAGTTTTGGGGTTAACAGTGATATCCTTTTTAGCCACTTTGTTGCTTTGGTTTGGTATAGTAATCCTCTGCCCGCAATGATCAGAATCTAGTAAATTTATAATTTCTTTGTGGACTGGTATAACATTAGTATAAATATTATCTAAGCATGTAGCACTAGAAGAGGTTATTCTTGTAGGCTCCAAAAATAGGTTTACAAGATTGTAGGACTGAAACAGACTTATTATTTTACTACAAGAACCTGAGTTTTCTAATAAATTAACATTAAAATCACCACAAGTGATAATGGATTTATTCGAGTTACAAATCTTGTGTAACACTTCATCCATTACCTTTTCGAAGCAGTCATACAATCCTGAAGGGGGTCTGTATACGCTTAATACAATAAACTGCTCCAATTCTATACAAGCTATTTCAACTGTCCGCTCAACAGATAGGCTCACAATATCCTTACGGTCTTTAAATTTAAGCTGGTTACTTACTAAAATCAATGAGCCACCATGTATAGCATTAACTCTGCTGAATGAACTACCAACCTGGTGATTATTAAAATTGAACAATAACTGGTGGCTTTTAAGCCAATGTTCTGTTATACAAAGAATATCAATACTGTTAAAGTTCATAAATAATTCTACTTCTAAATCTTTGTTCATAAATCCTTGAATATTTTGATGCACCAGGTTAATACTATTTACCGAATTTAAACTTTTATTTGATTTTACTTTGCAATTTTTATGCTGTATGCTTTTGCAAGAGGTTGTCCCTATTGTCCTAATTTCTAATTTAAATTACTATTAATATCAATTTCTGATACCAAATTATTGGCTGAATTAAATAACATTCCTTGGCATTGCTCAATAGAAGCAAGTTGTTTAGCCAAATTCTTGGCTGTAGTAGAAAAATAATATGATAGCGACACAGCTATCTGTCTTTTATAATACTTTGAAAGAAAGTACCTATCCATGAAAAATTTATCTTTTGTCAAATAAAAGTGATTACCAACATAATTGTTAGTGTCAATTAAATGGAATAAATTACTACTATATGTTAAATTATGTAATGTCCTATTCAATTCATACCTAAGTATGTTTTCTTCCTGTGGCAAACTTTGGCTGTATGGGAATGTGAACATCACAATTTTTTTTAAACTAAGGTTGCACAAAGAGTTATAATGTTGGAGTAATTCTCCTTTGTTCACATTGCCCCTATTACCAATAAATATTAATAATGTTGTATCCTGGTTAAAATTGCATTTTATAACTTTTTTAATTATGTCAAATAAAGAACAACCAGGCATACAGTAGTTCATTATTGAGTGTCCTGGATATCTATTTGTCAACAAGTGGCCTAGATCCTTTCCAATTTCATCACAAAATAATACTATTTCTGTATTTACATTATTTTTAGGCAAACGGTTAGTAATTTCTAATGGCAAACTTGCACTAGACTGCGGTATGGTGGCATCACATATTGTCAATGAATGGTCCGGTGTGGGTTCAACAGATGGTGGTTGACAATGATCACATTTGTTAGTTTGTGAGCTTACCAGCTCATTCATTGCCAATACATATTCCCTCATTTGGTTTTCAGAGGCTGTATATTTGATGGTCATAGAAGTAAGTTTCTCCTGTAGATGGTCAAGTTCATACCGCAAGTCTTCTGTGTCAGTTTGGTATTTCCTAGTACTTTTTTCTAAATTAAATGAATACATATCTAATTGTTTAAGTAGATTCAACCTTTCTCTATTAAGTTTTACATTTTTGATGAAAAACCTTTGTTTTTTGATCATTTTCTTAGTTTTAACTATGTATTTGTTAATTTTAATGTACTTTTTTATTTTATTTTTACTAGTGACTACCCTCAATGATTTAATTGATTTTGAATCATCATGACCTGTTAAATCTATTGTGTAAGAGGGATTTATTGCAGTAACCATTGACGGGGCAACAGGCACCAATTCATTGAATAGACTTTGATTCAACGAGGCAGTGATGTTATGATTTGTAGTTTCAAGATATTCAATCTGACTTTGAGCCTCATGTAGCTGCTGTTGTAGTAAATAATTGTGACTAAGAGCTTGTTCATACTCATTGCTACACTGGCTGAACCCGTCCACAACAACTTGGAGCCTGTCCCGGGCTGCTATGGCATCAGTGTGTTGAGTATATAACTGAGCCATTTCTGTTTTCAGTTTGCTATTCCTGTCAAGGACACTAAGGAACTCTATTTCGTTTTCATCTTTTTCCCTTATCAGTTGGTCACAGAACTGCTGAGACGCCTTTAATTCGCTCAAAGCCTGACTGAGTTTGGTCTCTTCTAGGCGAGCCCGCGCGCTGCGAGTCATAATCATGATTAAAGAGAAGAAAGAAGAGGTCGGAAAAGAGAAGTAGAATGAGTAACAGATGATTAGTTGAACGGAAAAATGAAATTTAGATCTTTAAGAAAGAAGTTCTGTCACCAAACTAATTAAGGTTATGTTTACGTTTTATAGGTCATTGGCATCAACTTGTCACCGTAATAAAAGTGATCCAATTAATTGTTAACAAAATATTAAAACGCAAACAATCCAAATTCAAGTAAAATATGTAGTATTGTACCTGATACCGAGGCGAAAAAATAACATTCGCTTGAGCCGGTAACTGTCAACGAAACACAATTAAATTTTAACACTTATTTTGCACTAGTAGTGTTTGTATTTAACACAAAACACTTAATTACGTTTTAAAACTAGTTAATAAATTGGAAATAGGCCTTATTATGAATGAAAACTAATATTTAAAATTAAAATTATTAGGACAAATTCAAATCCCTGTTGAATTGTTTGTCTAGTGCAACAAATTTTGTACGCCATAAATGGCAAAACATGTAGCCACCTCATATATATATAAGACCATGTACTGTACTCATGTTTTACAAAATAAATATATCTTATCTTATCTTAGCACAGATAAATAAGACATCCTTACAATACTCCGCATCCCCGCTCCGCATCCCCGCTCCGCATCTTGACAAAACTGTAACAAATCAGAAGTTTTTTGCCTCTGGTAAAAGAATTGCGCATGGGTTTCAAATTGCTAAGGAAATGAATAAAGCAGCATTGCCATGAATAATCTGTTTTATAACGATATTGTTAGCTCCTGTAACAATAGGTATTTAAAGCAATTAGTCACTCGTCAACGGACGTAAACTATTAAAGATTGCTTTTCCTGTGGTTCCTGTGTGGCCATGGTGTGAAGGCGTCAGATATTATGGATATTGTACGGAAAATAAAAGTTATAAATATTAATAATCAACCAAATAATTTGTAAAATAATGTTTCCGTGTAATTAAATTAAACTTATCTTAAAAATTATTGTAGAACAAACTAGATTCATTTTAATTTTCGAAGCAGCTAATAAAATTCAAAAATAGAACAAATTATTTTACAGCCTGAGCCAGCCGTAAAATTGCGCCCACATAAATAAATTAACCACAGAATATAAAAATTAACGCGAAACGCGAGAATGTCATCCGTTGTAATATCATTGTACGTTATCCCATATGCGGGTAGGGATGGCGATAATATAATTAACGCGATTATGGTACGCCCACCTCCCCATTGTTGAGTTTTAATGTGATGTAACTAATCGATGCGTTAAAGCTCAAAGTGATAATTAAGTTATTGAGTTTTACCAGCTAGAAATAAAATAAGGCTGCTTTTACAACGATGAGTCATTTTTGATTATGCAAAAAGTAAAACACTCTTGCAAAAAGATAAGATGATTAATGGTTTACAGCACACGTTAACTGCTGCGTAGGACTTTTTGACGTAGGTTAAAACGCTTATCTTACTTTACGCCCATTTTACCTTAAGAAATGGCGCTGAATATATCTTGCTGATTGACGCATGTTAAGTTTAACGATTAAATATGAAAATGTTTTAAAACAGTCATCTCATTTTTGTTTTCCGTCCGCGATTTTTGGAGTCTCAAAAACAATTACAGGCGAAAAAATAAAGCGATACAAAAGAAATAGGTTATATAAAACAAAATAAATATTAGCTATTGTAATACGAACAGGTGATATCAGAGCCTTCCAAAAAATAAACCTTGCTTATTAAAAATAACAATATAAGGTAGCGAATAATAGAAATCCCAAAGGTATAAATTATATTGTGTGATAAACATCTTTGGCTCCCGCATTCGAACCCGCAGAGTGTCCCCAAAACCAGTGTGACAATAATATAATGAATGGCATTGCCACAGAAAAAAAACAATTAAGAATGCAATCTCTAATGATGGTTCGGGATCGTATTGATGGAGTATATTTCCTGTGACAAAACTTATGATATAGGATAAAAAACAGAACACAGGTAAATACTTAGCAAATAATGAAGGACCATTGATTTTGTTTTTATGTTTGACTTCGTTCAGTAAATTTTGTGAATGTTTCTCGGACCACCCAGTGGTGAAAAATATATATACAGAAAGGTTTTATAAAATTGGACAATATATTCATACTCATACACAATGCAGGCATAAACCAACGATCTTTAAAGAAAGAGCACAATACACTACGAAAAATTATACCAAACATTCCAGAAAACACCGATTGCCCTAGCATAAGAGTCACTTAATAAAATTTAAGCGTTGAACAGTTTAGCTGTAGAGCCCATAAAGAAGTCGATGGGCCGGAGGACGCTACAATGACGGCGGCCGTCCCAGGACATTCGGACCAAGTTTATTTTACTGTTCCCACTAAAATGTGCAGTAAAAACCCGCCCACGCGATGTAACACCCATGATATTCCTACTGACCTCTGCCCTCGTGTAAAGAATATCCCAGACGCATAATCCTAAGGAAACTTTATTGTCACCCGATAATTTAATACCGATTCGAATTTAAGAATAAAAATGTTCATGCTTTTCAAGTACAGAAAAGTAAATAACGAGGATTTTAATGATCTCCCGACTTTTAATACGGTCTCCCTCGTATATCTTCCCCTTTGTAATTTTGTATCCTTTTTCGAATACAGGGATGTCTGAAGAGTGATTCAATAAAAACTTTTTATTGAAGCTGCCTGCAATGCAGCGGTTATAAGCTGGCCACACTCCAGTTTGGTGTTGAAATTATACTGGCATCTTAGATATAAAAACTTTTCCATTTTGTGGGCCGTACGGTGGACGTCATTTTTGTCCAAATAAAGACAAAAGATATGCGTTAAACCAGCCAGTTTCATTTTAAAATTGAATCCATTTTCGAATTAAATACAATTTCTCATTTTTACGTTGGCAAGAATACAAAAGTTAATAAGCCGAACAAGCATCGTTGGCTGCATTCTAAGATAGAAGATAGCAGAAATATATTGTTTCTCAACAATAATTCATAAAGTGATTGAAATAATAATAATATACTGCTTGCATGTATTCTTGTCAATTACTTGATACATCTGGCGCATTACTCACTGTAACATGACTGTCCTTTCACTGACGCAGTAGGTAACTCAGATATGGTTATTGGTGCATCTTTAGGGCGGGAGCTTTATTGGCCTGAGTCGTTTAACTTATTTAGTTTTATTGGCCTTACACCGTTTATCGTATTAAGACAATCCAGTTATGCCATCTCACATTCCGTGGGGTGTTTTGATAAACCGTTCAATTTACTAAAGGATGATACTTGTTTCTAAATGGATACCATTTCCTCTAGATGATGATAGTGGGCGGTTCTTGTTGCGGTGCAGATTGAAAGTTAGGTAATCCCTAGCTTTCGCTTATTATAGCTCAGGCTAGAGAAAGGCATTGATCGCTATCGAATAGATATCTATTTCGATTATAAAATCTGAGAAATTCTATGTAATTTGTACGTATTGTGCCTCAGTCTATTGTGGCACTTAATCATAATTATTTGCGTGCGAGTCTTCGCTAGTCTTGCACCGTAATTGTAACTAATGAATGTTCATGGCTGGCTCCTAAGGTATGTATTCTTCATACACAGGTAGATAACGAACCCCGTGCTGTGCGACTAAGTAACATGTCCGCACACCGCCTTACCTACAACCTACAACTAGCAGGGAACCAGTGATGAGTTTTACTTTTTGCTTAGGACCTACTTCAGCGGTAGTGCTACAATTCCAATAAATTTGCAATTACCTACGTAACAAGAGGATGCTACTGTCCAACATTATTCAAATCATTGAGGCACCTCTTACGAAATCCACAGGAAGAAGTCTCTGTATTTTATCTGACGAACTTGGGTGTTGTCTGTGGGTTGGCATTTCCTGGCCCCACGAATTCTAACTGTACAAGGAAAATAGGCATTAAACAGCATCAGACAGATTAACAAAAAGAGCTGGTCAAAGATAGAATCAAAGTTGTTGACATACCTTACGGAATAAGCAAGCTGAAATGTAAATTGACACTATTACCCGAAGAACCTATGGCCGTCGTTGACGTGCTCTTGAGTGGAGACCGCGAATCGGTAAATGTTAGGTGGGACGTCCTAGGCTCGATGAAGCGATGCTTTTCGCACGATGGCTGTTAGCAGCTGGATATGAGTTGCCGAAATCGAGAAGAATGGCGTGCGAATGTGCGATTTTCAAAATACTTAATAATATGAAGGATATTGCTATTAACAAAACAGTTGAAAAAATTGTTTCGAATCCTGTCAACGAGATTTCGAAAATCACTACTTTGGATAGTGGTTCATCATTTTGACTGACCGACTCATTGGCAGTTCAAAATGTGCCTATTCATGCTTTGAGTTTGTATGCCAAGCTACAATAAAAGTGCTGCCAAAGTCAAATAAATAGTCCGGTTACCTAAAATATTGTATTTCCTTCTTTTATAACAAAATTTCAATAGAGGTACAAGTTTACGAATAATAGTCGACCAACTTATAAATATGTACTTGGGCAAGTAAAAATGTTATAAGTATATTGATGTATGGGGACTGGGACAACAGTTTTAGAACGGCAAAGTTAATTTTGTCCTTTCGTTAGAGGAATGTTCGGTGCTTTCATTGTTTATGGACGTTAGTACCTAATGTTAC
Organism: Orthosia cruda; assembly: GCA_964057195.1. Taxonomy (NCBI): domain Eukaryota; kingdom Metazoa; phylum Arthropoda; class Insecta; order Lepidoptera; family Noctuidae; genus Orthosia; species Orthosia cruda. Next base: position 24,506,315 of record OZ059829.1, on the reverse strand, counting down.
CTATTTATTTTAGTGAATGTAGCTGTTTATACGGAACTCTCTGTGTGCGAGTCAGACTCGCACTTGGCCGGTTTTTTTTACTGCTAAAAACGGTGGTCCGTGGAGTTTCTTACAAGTACCTTCTCTATAGATCTACACATTGGATAGTGCTTCATCATTTTGACTGACCGACTCATTGGCAGTTCAAAAGTGCCTATACAATCTTTGAGTTTGATTGCCAAGCTAAAAAGAATCAATATCTAAGTCAACTCCATCTGAAATCCTTATTCCCGTCAAGCGCTCATGGCTAATTAATAACGGACGAACGCAGCAAATGCACGTGACACAAAATCAATATGGCTGTGATGGATGGTGCTGAATTTTAATTAAACCTACATCAACCTGTTAGCTGACAAAATGAGCTTATAATGGCGACGCAGTACGTAGCACGTGTCTAGCCATTAATCTAGGCGTAAATATTGGATATTTGTCATCTGATTTTACTGGCAATGAGTCGGTTTTTTGTAAAAGAGCGCAGTATTTGATTTCCATGCCGTTTTTTTTCGTGTAGGTCCACTACCTACCGATTACTACCTTTTGGTTCTGACTGACTCTTAAAAAAATGTTTTATGTTGTCATATTTTTTGGCATCATATTTTCTTTAAATATAGATTGAATTGAATTAATTGATTGATAAAATTTTTTCGGCACATCATTGTCGAAATGAGAATTAGGTACTAAATTTTGAGACTCAAGGTCACTTTTTATATGAATATCGCAAAGATTTGATGTACGAACCTTCATTTTGCCAAGGTTTGCTTCAGTCTGACTCTCCAATTAAATCTTTTATGGTTCGTCTGTATACATTCTTCAGAAAGTCAGAACTAGGGTGGCGGCATACGAATTAGGTAGGTACTAACTTTTAAGGTTCAAAGATACCTACTTGTATGAATATTGCGAAGATTTTATGCACTTAGCTTTTACTGTCTCAGACATCTCTAAAGATGTATATAAAGAAGTTCAACGACTTGAAAAATGATTGTAGCTCAGTTAAGTGGATGCTACTGTTTAGGTCCAGACCCTTGGACCTGCGGTAAGTTGAATTTAGTACATAACCAGGATTGCTCGTAAAACCTATGGGACATGTAGTTGAACATATTCCACATAAAATAAGACCACAACAATAATAACCACGTAAAGAAGTCTTACGACACAAAATAAAAATTTCCCCAGACAGAAACAAAATATTTTTAACAACCTGCCAAGAACTTTACGTCAACAACCATTAATTAGAGACACTAAAGTATTCATTACGATCACAATACGACCATCCCATACAAAGTAAAGGCGAAGTATCTAACAAACTGACCGACAGCGGTGCCCCCTGCCGTGGCGGAATGAGCAACCGTGAAATTACTCGTAAAACTTGCATTAGTGAGGCAGTTAATAAAGCCAATGAACCATGTGGTCCTCTCATAAACCCACACGAAAATTATTAAGTCCTTAAGGCACTTCTTCCCCGCAGATATAAAAGTCTAAATGTGGATTATTAATAGCTATTACTTTAATATTGTCATTAAACTTTATGAATCGAAGCTCGAAGCTCTCTGGCGTTCATTGATCAGTAAAATATAAAATTAATATTATTAAAGGTCTATTAATTAATTGTGAACAGGTATAAACACAGCACGGTACTTTGGTCCATTGGCTTGGTAAGCATTTCTTGTAATGGCTTTAATGAGACAAGTAAAATGCTAATAAAATATCAATTAAAAAAACCTTTTAATAGGCGTATTAGTTTTATCGACATTTCAAATCTCCATACACATGTACCGGTTTATGGATCTCTGTTATGAGCTAGCGAGCATTTTGCGTAATGCATAGGTATAGAAAGAAATGAATTCCATTTGATGGTGTTTTGCCGTTTCATCCCTCATAATTTTATTTATTTTAATTTATTTATTAAGTTGAATTTAGTGCAACTTTGTTAATGTATATAAATCTTTCATTTCTATTTTTTTTAAGTTACGACAATGTTTTGTGTGCACGAGTTTACATGTAAGTGATTGATACACTTTATTCTGATTTGTTGCTTCTGTTTCATTTGCATAAACCAGTGTATACAACTATTGGTGAACCAAATAAATAAATATAAAAACAAAATATATAACCACCAGAATTATAGCAGTGATAACTTTTATAGGTGCTTTGGTTTGTTACTTAACTACTTACCTAATGGTACGGGATAACATAGGTTCCTGCTGTTACTACCAACAAAAACATTTGACACACGAATCCAACATCAAAAGCTTCGTTATAAGCTGACATATCCATAATTACAGCCCAGTATTCCATGTATTCTACAATTACACACTCCTTACTAGCTGCCAACCGTCTCACTGTCCGATCGCTCGACAAAGGGGCCCTGGACACCATGACATGATGAAGTGTCACCTCTCCATGATAAACGATAAACCTCGGGCGTCAAATGAGAAATTCAATTTCTCGCTCCCGTTACTCCGCTTAGCTGCCAGCGCGATATTTAAGATCAATCAGAACTTACAGTGATTTTATTTATGTTGTTTTGTTACTTGAAAGGCGTGGATAAAGGGCTTGAAGCTTAGAAAGAGAAGTGGTTTTGTAAACGCTGCCGTTTTAGGAGTCTGTCCATTTACGGAGGAATGCCTAGGTAAGGGACCTGAATTTATTTCAACAGCTAGAAATGCTTTTGGCACGTTTTTCGAAACTTTTACTTTGAGAGTGTTTTAGAATTTCTCTATTATTATCACACTCAAAGGTTTGCTGGAAGAAAACTTCATTTTGGAGTTAAACTCGCCTTTGTATCTACAATATTGATTTCACCTTGTGTAAATGTAATGTTTTTTTTTAGTTATAAGCTCGCGTTTGACCACTATCTCGCCTGATGTTAAGTGATGATGTGGTCGAAGGTGAAGCACGCTTGCCTAGAAGTACCTATTGACTCTTGACTTGAAGACCACTAGGTTGTAGCTATCAGGAAACAAAGACGCCGGCAGGGAATGCCACTCCTTAGCTGTACGCACAATGAAAGTATTTTCAAAACCCTTTGTGCGTATGGGTGGGATATCCACCATGTATCGATGGCACATTGCCGTACGTCTTCAGTCCGATGATGGAAAGAGCTAGGCGGAATCAAAGGCCTAGATTGGCATTGCCCCATTTAGAGTCTGCCTCCAAAGACAGGTTCAAGCGCTCAACCATGGCCTCCCAAAGAGACCGGATCTGAGGCCTTGTAGCCCGTGCGCAGGATATGTATCTTTCAGCAACAGTGATGTCGTCTGCATACCAAATGGTTCCGGGTTTCAGGAGTTCATTAATGTGCAGTAAGAACAATGTCGCCGAGAGCACTGACCCCTGAGGGACTCCGGCGTTAATACCTACCTAACTGACCGGACGAGCAACCATCGATAACCACTCGGATGGACCGATCCCTCAGGAAGTCTGCAATCCAGTCACACAAACCACTAGGCAGACCGAAGTATGGAAGCTTACCAATAAGGCTCTCGTGCCAGATCCTGTCAAAAACGTTCGATATATCAAGGGAGACAGCAAGCGCCTCCCCGTGCCTCTCGATGGCCTCACTCCAGATGTGAATGGCATATGCTAGAAGATACTCAGTAGACCGATTTCGGCGGCAGCCCTATTGGCTGTCACTAAGGATGTCGTTGTCTACTAGGTATGCCAGGAGCTTATTATTCAATACACTTACAGAGAATGGACGTTGCTGATATGGGGCTGTAGTTGGCTTGCTTCCATGCCTTCGGCACTTTTCCATATTGTTCCATATTGTTTTAGTGTACAAAAAAGAAGAATTTGCATTTTAAATACTGAAGAATTTCTCAACTGATTTTCGTCGTTTTTATTTTGATTACTTCAATCTGCTTAGCTTTTTCCCAACTATGTTGGGTCGATTCTAATTGGATTTAGCTGAGTACCAGCATTTTACAAGGAGAATTTATATTTTATATTTAAATATATATTTATTTATATTTCTTTTTCGTTTTTATTACTTACTTTAAATAAAATGGAACCAGGCGAACCACACGGACGATCCAGGACAGGCTGTCTAGGAAGAGGAGCGAACTGTGGTTAGAGAAGTACTCAGCATCTCGTGACTTCATTAAGCCCAAGGAGCATCTTCCCCTCGGTCATGAACTGCAGTGGCCCGTATGGAAGGCACTGAATCAGTTGCGCACCCAGGTAGGACGCTGCAAATATAATTTGGCAAAATGGGGGATTATTGGTCCATTGCACGCTGGGTGCGAGTGCGGTGCTCCTGTACAGACCATGCCCCACTTGCTGGAGTGTCCCGACTATCCATTCACTTGCACCTTGGATGACCTGTATAATGCATCTGACGCTGCTATAAACGTGGCCACCTACTGGGCTAAAGAAGAATAAAATGGAAATCTCTAAACTAATTTCTTCTAGTAGAAAGTTAAAGGAGATTTTTTTATTACTCAAATTGGAATGGATCTGCAATAGGGGTCACAATTTGAAGATAGATAAGTACCATTTCGGCAAATCTACTACTACTTGTAGATATGCCTAAAGTCTTAATGAATAGGTAAGTAATTGGCAATTTATGAACCAATTATAAGCATTCCAAACACGAAGTGCCCACATAAACTACAAACGACAATGAAATCCAATTAATTCGGGACTGCATGCATAACACAAGCAAACCACATGCAACTTGTATTCAATCAGCAGGTCCGAGTACAAATTAGCTAGCAGAGGTGGAAATATGCGGACCATTACATTGTTTAAAAAAAACGTAGATATTCGCGAACTGGGTGATCCCCTGATCCACCGACTGCACTGCATGCTTTTTATTGTTTACAGCTTTTTAGTTCGCTTCTTGAGCAGCCGGGTTTTTGATTTATATTCGCCATGTTTGTTTTTTTTTAACTTCACCTATCTAAGAACACTTGGGCGGTCAAGTCGTATCTAACGATGTCTTAATTATATAAATCCACGCAAAATACTCGCGAAAACCATAACCCTTTCCTTGCAGTCGAGTAAATACATCTAATTTTGGACCTCCCATATGGTAAGAAGAAACTTAGATACCGACAGAGCTTCTAAGTGCTTGTTTCAGCTGCACTTAGGAAGCTAGAAGAGCTGCACTAAACTCCATAAGAGGTCCCATGTTCTTTATTTATTACGTTACTTATAACATGGAAACTTTACAGAAACTTAGCTACGGAGTACCTACCTAACTTATATTTTAACATCATCATTTAGTTATGTTGGTTTAAACATAATTCAAAGAACTAAGTGAAAAGCACCGTTTCTGGCAAATGTTGAAAATTGCCTCATTAATTTTGCCACTACTATCGTTTCAGAAACCATTATTTTCTTACACAGCACAGTCGACAAATTAATTTGACCAAAGCAACACCTTGAGCAAACAAAGGGTATTAAAACGAAGAGTCGTCCATTGATTTATTTGAGACCCCCACGGTTGAGTAGCGACGTTTATGTTTCTTAACATTATAACACCGAAACCTGAGGACCGATGTATTCATAACTTCCTTTGTGGAGTCCATAAAGCATCGTAAACGCGTATTGTTCAAGAATGCGATTATATTAAAGAAACTTTATCGAGGCTAGTGCCATAAAATGTGGAATGTAGGAGTCGCCTAGTTCCACTCAGTAAGAACTGCAGCTATTGAGATAAAAAGTAAAACTGCACTTATTCCAAGTAAATGGTCATTCAATCTACTGGGAATAAGTGCAGTTGTTTTAAAGTTGAACGGCTGCAAGGAGTGTCGATAGTTTCTTTGTACACTTTGTTTAAATTTTTAAAGAATTTAACTTCGTAGCAGTTAAATTCTGCAAAAATTGAAACAAAGTGTCGTGTCTGCAAAAATATAGAATGGTCTGCAAAATCGCTTTTAGTTTTTTTTTTCATTCCCTTTTAATAGGGGGCTGATTAGCCTATGGTCAACACTCCGAATTGGTTTGTTGTGCCTGCAAGCTTCCTCTCTGTGAGAGGGAATAGGCCGTAATCTACCCCGCGAAAATTTTGGTTCTAAGACATGCCGGTTTCCTCACGATGTTTTCCTTCACCGTTTGGGAGCAGTGGTGAAGAAATAATATACACAAAGTAAAACGCTTGCCTGGATTCGAACCCATCCACGACCTACAACTTGTAAGTCGCGGCTGTTACCCTGGGCCACCACTGCACTTCGGAAAACCCAAATAATTTACCCGACTTGGGATTTTGACTACAAGGTCCTGCAAGATAGGGTACTATTCCCAAGTCTATTTCCAAGCGCTACTTTTGAGCATAATCTAAGCCGTAGCCCTTTGCGAGCACAAGAGTCAAGAAAAATCTAGTGACTAGACCAATGAAACAGTCAAATGGGAAGTGACGAAAATCTCTATTAGGTTTATTTATTTTTTTATATTCTTCATAGCGTAGTCTTAGATTTAAGTATATAAATGCTACTGTAATTTTTCAAGCACAGTAAGCTGTCGTACTGTGCTTGCCAGTAATAAAACGAACAACAAAAAGACGGACCCGACGCGCATCCGTCAGCAAGGAGTGAGTAATCTGCGGCAAGAGCTAGAGTGCAATAAGATTTATGTTTATGATCCACCACCGTGTACACGGGGACATCACAATTTATGCGATAACACTGTTTTGTCTTCACGATAAATTAATAGTCCACTTGCGACGCGACACAACTTTTCCATCCACGGCTGTCAAAACGCGGGACAAAGCTATAAACTGTGTCAAATTAAAAAACCCTTTGAACTCGCCGTAAACATAATCGTATAGTACTAAAATAAAAAGACTGTTCTGAATGCAAGACATGTGTCCACATGTTGGTAAGACTAAGAGACAAACCGTGTATAATGTGATAAAGTGGCTGGCTGGATACCGTTTGGATGACGAACTCCTATTTAATTGTGTTGAAAGAAATAGTTCACTTTTATTTTTAAATTCAGGGTGCCGACTGCCGGCTAGAGTCGGCAGGGTGTTTTCGTTTGGTCACAGTCGTGATTGTTTTTCTCATTAAATCTCATAGCTTTTTGAAATGGGAGTTTATTTTTTGTGGCTTTGATTAGTTTTGGGGAGGCAAGATGAAAAATTTGTCTAATGCACTATTAAGGTTTCGTCTCTATGTCATACGGCCTATTGATGATCGTTTTACGTAGGTAAATCATATTTTATAACCCAGTTTCTGAAAGTCTTCATCGCAAAGAATTGCTAGCAGTTTGTGAAAAACAAATTCCAGCGGCGATAATTAGACATCTCTCCTCTGTCAGACAGACAGGCCATCTGTCTCCACCAGTTTCTGTCCTGCACATCCCTTACGACCGTGTAGAATTTTTGGTAATTGGATAGCTCTCTGAAATCATCATCATCAATATCAGCCGATAGACGTCCACTGCTAGACATAGGCCTCCCCCAAGCGTCGCCGATTGATTCTGAGCGTTTCGCATCCACCGGACGCCCACCTAGAGGGAGGACTTCCAACGCTACGTCTTCCGATACGCGGTCGCCACTCTAGAACTTTTCGGCCCAACGGCCATCCGTTCTGCGAGCAATGTGCCCTGCCCACTGTCACATAAGTTTGGCAATTCTTCGGGCTATGTCGGTAACCTTGGTTCTCTTGGGGACTGAAATAACTACAGCTAATAAAAACACATGACTTTCAGTTCATTAGCCTTTTAGAAATGGAGTGTTGGATTCGCAGTGATGCCACCCTGAAACCTATACCTTAACGTCGCCGATGTAGTTAGCATCACCAGTGCCCCTCTCTAACCTGCAAAATGTTCCCGAATAAGAACATTATCAGTAGATAAGTACAGGCTGTTTACTCTAATGATGCGCCTCCTCGTCGCCGGGCCGAGATAAATCGAGACACTTGAGTTTGAGACTCTCCCACGACGTGACACGCGCACCCTGACACGCCAGTGTCAACAAGGATATCATATCTGTTTTCTTTGTCCCTTTAGTGCTTTTTTGTTGGGACATTATCGCTATAGAGGGTGAATTATTAGCGTTAATTATCTTAGGACAGTAAATTGTATGGAGATTGCAGATGGCTTATCCTGGATGAGAGAAACACAGGACGGATTCGTTTGATGAAACGTGGGGGAGGCCTTTTTCCTCCATAGACTGAATGATGATGATTTTAAAACTTATATGCCTACAACCTGCTTTTCAACTTAATACTTAGGTAGATACCTAACCTTTCGTTTAGTACCAGTTGGCTAATGAGTTAGGTATTTAGATACAGCATCCCTAAAGGATCAGATGAAGGGCACACAGGGCGCTTAGGTTGGTTTACATAAACTTGAACTGCAACCATAATTGTATCTTGTAGGTACTTAAAATAAACCATATTCAGTTTGATGTTAACCAAAAGTCGTAAACAAAAAAAGTGGGGTTGTTTGCTCTCACATCGGTCGGCAGCTAATCTGTAAACGGTTATGATTATGAATTTATGAGAACCCAGCCATCGTCACCGTTCACCACACTGTTTATTATTTATAAGATTACAAAGAAGTAACAAGTAATGACAGAAATAGGAGTGCAGTCATAGAGCAGTTCGTTTGTTGTGACGTGTACGTTTCTAATATAACAAGATCAAAGCGATTGCAGTCCATCTTACAAGGTAGAATTATAGAATACTAGCACTCCGCCCGCGACTTCGTTCGCATGATTTCAACTAAATTAGGTATATGCAGTTAGTGAAGGCGATCAAAAATAAGCTATTGTTAAATCAATTATAAATGGGATATCGTAGATATCTACGGTTTAAGTTAGGCTTTAGAGGACATAGAACCTCCTCCTTTTTGGAAAGTCGGTTAAAAATCTTATTCCTTGGGCAATAATATATTGCTATCATTATTTTTTCAGAATTTCCCCCAGAAGATGTTTTAGGTGTGTCAACGGTTTTTTGAAGAATCTTACGGCACTAAGATGACCTCTTCCTCGATTTGGAACTACCGAACTGGACCGTTTGAACAGTGTTGTTTGACGGAGATATCGGTGAACATACACAAAAAATAATCAAGTACCTTACTAAAGGCAAATTGCCTATTAGGTCCACCTAAAAAGTGAAATAAAAAAAATCTATTTTTCAAAGAAATACTACCGATATTTAACTAAAAACACTACAAAAGGCAAAATAACTTTCTTTTTCGAAGTCAGTGTCCATAACGAAAAAAAATAATACCTACCAAAGACAACAAAATCGAAAAAAAAAAAATCACTTTGTAGTGTTTTTAGTTGGAGGTAAGTAATATCTTTTAGTAAATCTCTTTAAAGGTTAAATTGCCAAAACTCCTTCCTGACTGCTCATCTACATCATTAAAAGAAGCTATGTGTAATAAAATACTTCAAAAATCTTGATCACCCCCTAAATAGTATTTTGGGGATAGTTCCGAAAAACGAATAACTAATAGCAACCCACATTATTTATTAAGGTTAGTATTTGTGCAAAATTTCAAGTTTATTAAGCCAAGATCTTCAACCAATCATATTTTAGGAAAACCGGAAAACTTGTAATGACAACCTTTAATTTAAAATCAATAAAAAATATAAAATATTTGCTGTTAGTATTGATGCCAAGTTTCAAATATATAAGCCCAACAAATTGCCACCTTTAACCTCTATTAGGGGTAGAATTTCCAGAAATCAATAAACTCATTACTTTTTTTATTAATCAAAAGCGTAAACTTACTATTTTAGATATTTTACCTTCCAAACCGAAGAAATTTCATATATAGTTTCAACCCCTTCTTTATTCTCCTTAGGGGTAGAATTTTTAAAACCTAATAATTACATGAATTCTTTTTATCAACTCCAACTCTAACTTACAAACTATAGAAATTACATACAAACTTTCAACCCCCTTTTTAGCCCCGTCAAGGGTGGCATTTCCGGAAATAATTAAACTCATTGTTTTTTTTTTAATCAGGAGCGAAAACCTACAATTTTAGATGTTTCACCTTCCAAACTGAAGAAATTTCATATAACGTTACAACCCCTATTTTATCCCCATATAGGTAGAATTTCCAAAAACTCATAAATACATGGTTTTGTTTTATCTACCTGGAGTTTAAATCTAAAATTTCACGTGTCCAACTTTCAAACTGTAGAAATTACATACAAACTTTCAACCCCCTTTTTACCCCCTTAAGGGACGAATTACCAAAAACCAATAAATATATAATTTTTTTTTATGAACTAAAAGCGTAAATCTAAAATTTTACGTGTCCAACTTACAAACTGAAGAAATTACATACAAACTTTCAACCCTATTTTACCCCCTTAGGGGTCGAATTTCCATAAACCAACAAATTCTTTTTATGAACCAAAAGCGTAAATCTAAAATTTCACGTGTCCAACTTACAAACTGTAAAAATTTCATACAAACTTTCTACCCCGTTTTTACCCCCTCACTGGTCGAATTTCCAAAAACCAATAGATGAATTAATTATTTTTACCAACCAAGAGCGTAATTCTAAAATTTCAAATGTTCATCTTACAAACTGTAGAAATTACATACAAACTTTAAACCCCCTTTTTCCCCCTTAGGGTTGGAATTTAGAAAAACCAATAAAGACATTAATTATTATTATCAACCAAGAGCGTAATGTAAAATTTCATGTGTCCAATTTGCAAACTGTAAAAACTTCATACAAACTTTCAACCCCCTTTTTACCCCCTTAGGGGTCGAATATCCAAACACTAATAAATACATTAATTCTTTTTATCAACCAAGAGCGTAAATCAAAAATTTTTCGTGCCCAACTTACAAACTGTAGAAATTACATACAAACTTTCAACCCCCTTTTTACCCCCTTTGGGGTGGAATTTCCAAAAATCCTTTCTTAGTGCTCACTTACGCGACATGAGGAACCTTTCTGCCAAATTTCATTCTTCTAGGCCTAGTGGTTTAGGCTGTGCGTTGATCGATCAGTCAGTCAATCAGTCAGTCAGTCAGTTTCTTCTTTTATATATATAGATAGATAATAAAATTAATTTGTAGGTATAGAAGTACCTACTACCTACGGTATAATAGTACATTATGGTACAAGTGTGTAATGTTGGTGATTACCGCTGAGGCGCCATTGAGACCCGAGCCGTTAGGTGAGGATCTTAAGAGAACCGATGACGGTAATCATCAATACACACGTGTATCATACTACGTTTTTCAACAGACTTGATGTCACAGTTTGATTACAGGTGTCATTATGTGCCTAATTGCGGTGAAATTAGAGCCACTTTATGAGCAAGTGTGTTTAAAATTAATTTTAGATCCTACTATCTTCTGCCAGAGGTATCTCCCGCGTGAATGTCGAAAATTCTCAGGGAACATATTCCCGGGATAAAAAGTATCGTATGTGCTATTCCAGACTATAATCTATCTCTGTGCCAAATTTCATCCAGATCCGTTCAGTAGTTTTTAGTTTTTGCGTGATAAAAATATCCACTAGTAATAATTTCATCTGCTGAACTTCACTTTTTTTTTTCATTTTTTATTATAGGCTCGCGTTTGACCACTATCTCGCCTGATGTTAAGTGATGATGTGGTCGAAGGTGGAGCACGCTTGCCTTTAAGACCCCTAGGTTGTAGCTATCACTTGAAAAAGTCCCGCCAAAAACCCAAAAACTTTTTTAATAATCGTGTTTTATTTTATTTTTCTTTCGCGCGCAGTGGTGGCCTAGTGGTTACGTCTCCGACTTATGTGTCGTTAGTCGTAGGTGAAGGGGTTCGAACCCAGACAGGCACATTACTTTATGTAAATTATTTCATCTTTACTGCTGGAAAACATCGTGAGGAAACCGGCATGTCCTAGAACCAAAAATTCGAAGGCATGACTGGCATCTACCAATACGCATTGGGTCCGCGTGGTGACTGGTGGATTATAGCCCATTACCTCTCACAGAGAGGAGGCCTGTGTCCCAGCATTGGGAATATTAAAAGGCTGCTGATGATGATGATGACTCGTGTTTTTCAACCGGTTTCAAAAAGGAGGAGGTTCTCAATTCGACTGTTTGTTTGTTACGCGATTATTAGGGATGATGACAAAAAAACTATTTAGTCCGTCAGTTAGATTACTTAAAAATAATGAACACTTAGTTATATTTTTTCCATAAACAAAAAATTACGACGATACAGTGCGTTGAAATATTGTGTGACGTCATGCTACACTTTATACTGCAAAGTGACGTCACAAGCCCCCACTCCTGAACTTTGATGCGTTTTATCTATATCAATTTTTATTTATTTGATAAAGCAAAAAATAGGTACGTGTACAATAAATATTATTCGATAATCTCTCTGACGGACTAAATAGAATTATAATTTTCTAACCAGGAAACATCCCTTTTGATGATTCTTTTTTATTTGAATGCTATGTTATCGTTTGAATGCTATATAATGCTATGCTTATCTCATGTGATCAGATTATTTGATCAAAATCTGACGAGTAGTTTTTTTCAATTGAAGTTTCTGAACATAAACTGATTTTCCAATACACACAACGCAAGATTTTTTATCTACTTTTTACAATTTCTAGTAGAAAATCTAGCTTTTCCCATAATTTATATAAAACTGTGTGCATTAATAGTACATTGTGTATTAAGGGCGGTAAATGAGGGCTTTCTGAGTCGAGGTTCGTAATTCCCATACCGCCCGTGATACATACAATGTTTTTCATCACATTTGCGAGTAATAATTATGAATTATAGCTTTAATACATAAGTCAGCACAGCTGTTATTACGAAACACGTGAACTTTTTTTTAAGCGGTTGGCGAACTTTTGCCCACACCACAGATTATACAGTGTTTCGTTCAGAAACTTTAAGGGCAAATACTTACGTAGGTATACAGCCTTGACGGAGTGTAAAAATAATTTCGACGTTTTCATAATATATAAAAAAATCGATTATTAAGAACATTAGTTGAGTATTTACGTAACATGTAGCGAGCTTGCAAAGAAATTCCTGTTTAGATAACATTTTAAGACAATTTTTCAATTGCGTGTAAACTCCTTGCTTGAACTTGCATGACCTGTGTGCTGTGCCACAAATTAAAAAAATATTACTTACCGCCCTAGGGTTTCATGACAAAAAGAAAGCCCGAGGGCATTACGGCCAAGTTAACCTGTATGTTTAGATACTTTTACGTGCAAGTGTGATGAAAAATAATAAGTTGGTATGGTGATGAACGTACAATAGATAGTTTTTTTTTTTTTTTTATTTAAATTAATTTGACACGAAAAAGGGCGGGAAACGGTTGAAGTGGAAAGGCGCGTTTTTTAATTTATTACTTTGAAATTCAACTTCTCGTGTTTATTGTAATTGAATTCTGTAAATATTCGTACTATTAGGTCTAATTTGGTGTATATATATATTTATGTGACATAAAAATGGGGAAAAAGAGGCGGAGGAAGGATGAGCTGGAAATTCCTCCGGATCTGAAGCAGCATTCGCAGGAATCTTCGGACTCTGACACGGCGGAGTCCACGGTGTCGACGGCATACTCTGTTAATAAATTTAAAGATGCCACTGATAAGGAACCTAAGGACAATAAATATGCCATATATAAGGTAAAGGGGTATACGCGTAAGTATAGTGAAGATACGAAGCAGGCAGAGTTAATCGTTTTTCTTAGTCATATGGACGAGAATAAGTTTTTCAACGACAAAGATCGTATGGCCCTTTCCAAGGGCATACGAGAACATGGAGTGTCTGGTGTGATGCACTTGCGCACAATAAACAAATATAAGGTCGGTGTCACATTTGATTTACCAAATAACGCCAATATGTTTCTAAAAAACAAAAAATTATTTGATCAACTTTCTCTGAAAGCATCTATCCCTGCTGGTGACACAGAGGTTACTGGAGTCCTTACTTCAGTCCCAGTAGATATGTCTAATAAAGAGATATTTTCATTAATCGGCAGTTCAAAGAATGTAATACAGGTGAGGCGTTTCATGCGCAGGGTCAGAGGTGATGAAGGTAGAATATCTTTTGCCCCTACCCAGACTGTTGCTGTGACATTTGCATCCACTATTTTGCCAACTTATATTTATTTGGACTCATGGCGTCATGAGGTGAACAAATATATCCCACCAGTGAAACAATGCCTTAAATGCCTGCGTTATGGGCATATAGCTAAATTTTGTCGAAATACTGAAGTTTGTTCAATATGTACTGAACATCACAATTTCAAAATGTGTGTTGTTGCCCCGAAGGATGCTAAGTGTGCAAATTGTAACGGCAATCATATTGCAATCTCTTCAGCATGTCCAATAAAAAAGCAAAAGGTAGAAGAAAATAAAATTAAAACTAAAAATGCTACATATTCAGATCTTTTTAATGTAAACTCTTTTCCAGCTTTAACATCACGCAATCTGGACACTCAGATTAGTAATCTCATGAAATCAGATAAATTTATAAATACTTTAGTCGAAACACTCACAAAAATAATAAGCAATAAAGATGAACCTATTAATTCACTTTCTATTAAAGAAGCCTTGAAAACAACGTTCAGTAATAAATTTTCTTCAACCAGTTGATGGATTTTTCAGAATTAAATATTGTACAGTGGAATGCTCAAAGTTTAAATAGTAATAAACATTTATTTATCGATTTTCTTTATAGTCACAATATACATATAGCAATTATCAGTGAAACATGGCTTAAACCTCACCAAAATTTTAAAATAAAAAATTATAATATTGAGAGAAATGATACTGGTAACAAACATAACGGAGTTGCAATAATTATTCACAATACCATTACCTACTCTAAAATTGATACCTTCTTTGATAACTCATTGCAAAACATCTGTATTCAAGTAAAAGTAAATAACAAGGAGATAAGCATAGTCAGTTTTTATAGTCCTTTGAATTGTAATCCAGCATTCAGAAAAGAAAACCTTGATTTATTAATAAAATCTATTCCTGGGCCATTTATATTTGCTGGTGATTTTAACGCTCACCACTCGTCTTGGGGTTGTGGCTCGGATTCTGTACGAGGTCGAAACATTTTGGAAGTAATAGATGATAATGATTTGGTTCTGCTCAATAATGGTCATGCAACAACAGTTGGCTCTTTAACTTGGCGTCCTAATGCGCTGGATTTGACGCTGGTCTCTTCGTCTTTAGCTCTCAATTGTGAATGGAACGTCCATGATTGTCCTCTTGGTAGTAGTTATCACAATCCTATAATCATTAAAGTAGTGATTAGTAATATTAACAAAAGTAATACATACAGCAATTGTTCTAATGCTGAACATTTGCCCGTTTATCCAAATTATAAATTGGTGGATTGGCAAAGATATAGTAGTCTTGTTGATGAATTGTTGGTTGATTTTAAAGTCGATAATATAAATCTTTCTGGTACATATCTTAAATTTTGTAGCATTTTACATACAGCAGCTGTAAATTCTATTGAAAATAATAATCATTTGACTGGTAGGACAAATTTTGTCAATCATTCATGTCTTGTAAATAATTTTAAAAGACCTTATCTTCCTTGGTGGAATCAAAAATGCACAGAAGCCGTATTAAATTTTAAAAATGCATACATATATTTTAAAAATAATCCATCAGAAGAAAGCTATCTACAATTCAAAAGGCTTCGAGCAGTTAAAAAACTTGTTCTAAAATTGGAAAGACAAAAAAGTTGGTTTGCTCTTTGTGAAACATTCAATAGGACTACGCCATTATCTGTCATATGGAAATTTATGCGGAAGTATAATAAAACATTCAATTTTAATGCTCTCGAAGATGATGGATGGGTTTTAGATTTTCTTAAAAAATACACACCAGATTTCGCATCACAAGACTCAAAATCTTCATTCACAACCAGTACTAATCCCAGCAATAATTTTCTTCTTAGTCCTTTTTCATTGCAGGAATTAATATCAGCCATATCTTCCAGAAGAGATACTACTTATGGTCTTGATGGAATGCCATACATACTTTTTAAAAAACTTAGCATTAGTAGTTTAAAAATATTTTTACAGCTTTTGAACTTATTATGGCAAAATGATATTATACCTCTTAACTGGAAGGTGGATTGCCTTGTACCTGTTTTAAAACCAGATAAGCCTAAAATGTGTCCTGATTCTTACCGCCCTATAGCTCTTACTTCTTGTGTTGGAAAATTATTTGAACAAC
The DNA here is from genome assembly GCA_964057195.1 of Orthosia cruda. Classification (NCBI taxonomy): domain Eukaryota; kingdom Metazoa; phylum Arthropoda; class Insecta; order Lepidoptera; family Noctuidae; genus Orthosia; species Orthosia cruda. The sequence goes on along the minus strand of OZ059829.1, from coordinate 24,490,133 downwards.
TTTTAAAACAGCGTTTAGAGTTTTATATTGAAAAAAATAATATCTTACCATCAAACCAATTTGGTTTTCGTAGGAATCGTTCTGCTAGGGAAAGTGTTTGTCAATTACAGCTCGATATTCACAAGTCGTTATCGTCAAATGAAAATTTGGTTGGAGTGTTTTTTGATATTGCAGGTGCATTTAATAGTGTGAATATAGATATTTTATGTAGTGAGTTATCACAGATAGGAATCCCTGGAAAAATAATAAATTGGTTAAAACAATTTCTTAGCAATAGGAAAGTCTATGTAAAATTTAACAGACACCTTTATGGTCCTAGGCTATCTTCTAAAGGAGTTTGTCAAGGGGGCATTTTATCACCTTTAATATTTATATTGTATATACGAAGATTAAATTTAATTTTAGGGTCTCAGGTTAAAAACTTACAGTTTGCAGATGATTTAGTGGTTTATGCATCTGGGAAAAATGTATCACAAGTAGTTGAAATAGTGAATGTTGCATTAATGTATCTATGTAAATATTTCTCTTACCTTGATCTTAGTGTCAACCCATTGAAGTCCAAAGTTGTTTTATTTGGTAAACATAATCATAATATGCCTGCTGTGCTGTACAATAATTGTGCATTACCCAGTTCTTTAGATGTCAAATTTTTGGGTGTTATTTTTTCACATAATTTGTCCTGGAATAATTATATGAAACATATTATTAGCAAAGCAAATAAAGCTTATAATATTTTGAGATCCTTGAGTGGTACATATTGGGGTGCAGACCCTAAAATTTTGTTATTATTGTACAAATCTTTAGTTCGTAGTCACTTTGAATATGGTTTCTATTGCTTTGCTGCAGACTCTAAACATGTAAATAGTTTAAATATTTTGCAAAACAAGTGTTTGCGCGTTATAACTGGGGCGTTCAGAAGCACTCCTGTAAATGCAATGCAGATTGAATGTAATGTTCCACCATTAGCCATTCGTTTTGATTACTTGTTAGAAAGGTTCTTTTTGAAGCTTTATAGTGTTTTGGGTAATAGTCTTTTAGTCAATATGTTGCATTTGGCTATGCAAACTGCTACAAAATCTTTTTATATACTACAGCAACTTAGAAAATTCAAAAACTTTATTGAAAATATTAACATTTACCGATCTAAGCTTATCTTGCCTTGCTATGAGGGAACTTTCAGCAGTAAATTTCCAGCTATTAGTGTTATTATAAATAAGAAAAAGGATTTGCCTTCAAAAGAGGAAGTATATGTAATGTTGTCAGAGTGGTCAGATCATAAATTTGTGTATACTGATGGTTCCAAGAATGATAGAGCTGTTTCTTTTGCCATCTATGAGCCGTCTTCAAACGTAGGTATTGGTAGGAGAATTGACAGAAATGCTAGTATTTTTACAGCTGAAGCTGTTGCAATTCTGAGTGCTTTGAAACATATTAAAAATAGCAATTCTGAACATAACAAATGGGTTGTAGTAAGTGACAGTATGAGTGTTCTAAAAAATTTGGCAAATAATAAACTACATGCCAACACTAATTACATTATTCATTTGATAAAACAACTCTGGGTTGAATTAGCCCAGTCAAATATTGAAATTTGTTTTGTTTGGGTACCTTCACATATTGGTGTTAGAGGAAATGAAAAAGCAGATTTTCTTGCCAAAAAAATTGTTGAGTTGGAAGAATTAATACCTAGCACTGATATGAGTGTTCCCATACCATGCACAGACGCAGTTAGTCTCTTAAGACGGCGCATGTTTGAGGCATGGGGGAAATATTCATACCACTGCACACATATTGAAAATAAAGGTTCTTGGTTCAACAGTCTTGATGTTCAAATCAACTCTGTTCCTTGGTTTTGCAAAAATAATTTATTTGTAAGTAGAAAGTTTTATTCAATTATTTGTCGTATGCGCTTTGGTCATTGTAGATTAAATTATCATCTTCGTCGTCTTAAAATGGTCAGCTTATCTTATTGCAATTACTGTCAATCAGAAAAAGTTCAATCACTACATCATATCTTCTTTGAGTGTTCATCTTTCAACATTCAGCGCCTTGTGTTGTCGGATGAGCTTCTAAAAATTTATAAAACACCTGATAGGGTCCCGCTGTGCATACAGGAGTTGCTTAAGAACGCTTCAACTTATTTATATTTGTATAGATACATATTGGAGACTGTAAATGAGATTTAAATGGTTCTATTTCTTGTTCCTATGCACCTATGTATATATAAATATTATCGTTTTATTATTATTTATAAAGTTTGTATATTTAAAACTGTAGCATAAGATGTGTGATAAAAAAAAACCAGAAGAAAATAAACAAAAGATGACATGAAATGGAAATGACACTTACCCTGGAATTGATTGACATTGACATATAATGGAAATGACGTTTACCCTGGAGTTGGAATTGGAAAAAAAAAAAAAACGGAATTGTGTGAAAACAAGATTTTAACTAATAATCAAAGACAAACTTATAATGACTACAACATGGATTAGAAAAACGAAAGACATGATTTCTAAACATATTACGAAAGAAAAAATACCTACGAAAGACTAGGCAGTATGGTTGAAAGACTATAGCCTGCCCGAAGGGCGAAAAAAAAAAAAAAAAAATTAATTTGACACTTGACAGTGTCACTGTCAAAGTTGACAGCTAACATATGCTCTTACGTATATTGGAACGTGTAGTTTTATAATCCTTCCTTGGAAAGCAAATATTAATCCGTTTTATTTTAGCAGTTTCTTAATCATGAGTCTTTTGCGGCGAATCATATCACCAGCTATTGTCTGCCGTGTTTTAAGACAAGATATAAGCAAGAAATCAATACATTGTTGTGTGTATAAAAATGTAAACATAACCTCAAAAATTGTGAATATTTATCCTAATAACACAAGTTTTAATGCAGTTCGTTGGAAATCGAAAAAGGTTTGTTAAAAATAATTTATTTAAAGGCCTACGTTCAGTGATAAAATACCAAAAAACAGAAACTTATAACCTTATTCTTATATTTAAAGGTCATCAACTCATCATAAATCGTTTTGTTTCAGAGCCAATATGATTCAGATGATGAAGAAGTTGAGTTAGATGGAGATTCTTCACTATCAAAAGATTCAAAAGTAGTCAAATTTTCTACAACATCTATGAGAACAGATGTAATAATAAAATCAGCACTTAATATATCAAGAAAGTGAGTTTGGTACGATCTATGCTTTTGTTATTTAGATCATTTAATAGACTTCTGTTTAATCATATTTCCCTTTCAGTAAAGTAGAACAAATGTTTTATGAAAGTAAAATTAGAGTAAATGGAAAGAAAATCATGAAGAAAAGTGCTTCCGTAAGTATTATCACTGCTTTAGAAATAATAATAGCTATAAACTTCCTACAGATTCCTTCAAACTGTTTATTAATAGACCATTCTTATTCATCTCACAGGTTAGACCTGGTGATGAAGTAGACGTCATAAAAATGGTCAGTCCGAAGAATCCACAGCACATTTTTGTGTCCAGAGTAGAAATAATGAATGCAACAGCTGAAGAGGAGAGTATCAAAGTTACAGCAAGAAGGTTTAAACACCTACTCATAGATAACTATGAGAATGATCCACATAAGATGGAAAGTGAAGCTTAATAATTTATAATAGAACATAGTCAAATTATCTGTTACACTTACAATGTATAGGCCCATAATTTGTAGATTTGTTGCTAGTAACTTCCATTTATTATTTCCACTATTCCACTTATTTATTTCATAATGAAATAATTCACTTTTTTATTTATTTTATTCGTTATGGGCTCACGTTGACCACTGTCTCGCCTGATGTTAAGTGATGATATGGTCGAAGGTGGAGCACGCTTGCCTAGAAGTAACCTATTCACTCTTGACTTGAAGACCCCTAGGTTGTAGCTATCAGGAAACAAGGACGCCGGCAGGGAGTTCCACTCCTTAGCTGTACGCACAATGAAAGTATTTTCAAAACGCTGAAGTAAAGTGCCTGCCTGGGTTTGACCCCACAACCTACAATTTGTAAGTTGCGGCCGATACCACTGGGCTATTTTTGATAGTGAGTTCCTGTTGCCATTAATTACTCAGAAATACCCTGCCTTTTTAATATTACACATTGTTAAAATAACTGATGCCTGGAGGGCAATAAATCTGTTGAACAGCCCATAAACTTCTAAAGACCAGTTGATAAGTTAAGGTTGTTTTAGAATATTTGTAAATATTACATGTAGATAAAATAAAAGTTAAAAATAAAACTACAAAGAACAGTGTAATACTTGTTTTATTTATTTAAAATTCAAAATTATTCTTAACATGATTATAAATCTAAATCTAGATCACAGTCTGAACTTTCAAACATTGATATTTGTGAACTGGGGTTTGACAACTTTTGATTTGACGAATTTGAACGGTTTTCTTTTCCTATTACATCTGTAATAGCTGTAACTTGATTTGACCCTGAATCCAAACCTTCAAAGAATGAAATCTGAGTTTTTGAGGTAGAGGGTTTGTTATTCAAATCATTAAAACTTCTGTTATTTTCTTTTAATTCCGATTTTTCAGTAGTTAAACTACTTGATGATGTATTTAAAGACTTACCAGGCTTATCATCATATTTATCTAAATCATGTTTACTAACAAACTGGAACTGTTTTAGTTTACTAACAGTCCTTTCTTTAACTTCAGTATTCTTTTTAGGATCGCCTTCAATACTGATGTTTAATATACTATCATAATTATCTATAGATGTATCAAGTACCTCTTTTGATTTTTCTAATTCTTTAGGTTCTGATTTCACGATTTCGTTTTCAACATGTATTTCGTTGGTCTCATTATCAAAATTAAAATCTATGCCTAGATCAGCTAACGCATCATTCACACTAGGTACAGCGTTTAGGACAGTTCTATCTTCAAAAAATTCTTCATCACTATTTGATTCCTGATCTTCATTATGAGCTTTTCCTTTAGCTTTTTTAGCCCTTTTAGGCAATCTATTTTTTACTCCACTGATGTCTACAGTGACTTCTTTACGTTTTCGTTTACCTCCTTTCTTTTTAGCACTTGGTGGTTCTTTTTCTGTGTTGTTAAGTGTCTTGTGCTTCTTTAGTGTAACTGCAAATCTCTCATTGATACCATCGTCTTTAAAGTCTTTATTGTTTTTTCGATTATCCATATCATCCGAAATGTCTACTTCATTATCTTTCTTCGATTTTTTATTGTTGAAATAGGAACTTGTAATCAGAGACGCTGAGAGTTGAATATTGTCATCAGTAACATCTTCGTGTTTCGCGAACAGTTTACAGTTCCCCGCTTCTATATCAGACTCTAAGGTTTTGTGGTCAACTTGCAATAGTTTTGCGTAATAAAAAAGCTCATTTCTCCATACATCAATTAGGTTTAATCTTGTTAGAAGTTTCTTGGCTGTGCATAAGTAGTCGTAATCTGGATATTTGGGTATTGTGGAGTGTAGGGCGTCTACAGTATCGTCTAAGGTGCAGTCTTGCATAGATAAGTCGACAAGGGAGATGGCTACGACTGCGTCCATTGGTAATATTGTTTTACGGTACATAAGCCGGCAGTGTGCTTGGGATAATCTGCAATAATGGATGGACTTGAGTGATTCCACAAACATAGATACTAGTACTGTTAGACGAATTATTTTGTAGATTTATATTAATAGTTGCTATTTTATTTTCAAATGGATATTTTTTTATTGCAATTTAGCCATTTTTTACTACCTACAACGACATGGTTATTTAACGAAAATCACAAAATGTGGTTCTAGGGCTCATTCAATTTAGATGTTTTGTGCGGGACTGCTACGGTGCCGCAGCGGTGCGTTTGTCATACTGCGCACGACCGGTAGATTCTTTCCATACATTTTGTGCCGGTGCCGCGGACGCACTACAGCAGATTGACGAAAGTGTGTGCAGAAATTGTATGGAAAAATCAACCAGTCGTGCGCAGTACGACAAGCATACCACTGCGGCGCCGCAGCAGTCCCGCCCAACTAATATGATACCCAATGCAAGTGCCTCACTCTTGTGCAGAATATGACACCGTTTTATTTGTGTCATGTCACTGTTTTTTTATATTAATATTCAGGAGTGAAAGTTCAGCTGATGAAAGCGATGAGTTCTAATATTAACTTTTTTTGACATTTGTAAATATATTTACAAATAATAAATACAATTGAATATTTCTAAACTTATGATTTCTAACAAAACAAACTAATATACAAAGGGGAGAGGTCAAAGGGCTCATTGTGCATCAAGGATAATTAAAATAAAATTTTAATTTTAAAAGTAAAAAAAATATATATATCATGTATGACTCACCTTACTAAGCTGTCTAACATCCTCACAGTAGTGCGAGATGCATCTCTATGTTCCGACTTCCTTTGCGCCATATAATACTTTTGCAGTATAATGTTTGCGGATTTCGTCATTTCTGCATACTTAGGCCCCACTAAATTAATATACATCTGAAAACAATAAGTAAACACCATAATCTATATAAATATAAAAAGGATTCCCTATTTCCCTTGGTCACGCCATAACTTGAGCCAGACTTGGCGCTTGGTTCGCCAGATTACATAGAAGTTTTAAAACAAGTGCGAGTCGGAATCGCACAGTAAGGGTTTCGTACCATTATCGCAAAAAACCGTCGGTGCTCCGTAGACCAATTGAATTTTGACCAATTGGTCAAACTTCAATTGGTCCATGGAGCACCGACGCAAAAAACGGCAAAAACATAAAGTTTGTTGTGGGAGCCCCACTTAAATATTTATTGTTTTTAGTATTTGTTGTTATAGCGGCAACAGAAATACATCATCTGTGAAACATTTCAACTATCTAGCTATCACGGTTCATGAGATACAGCCAGACAGACAGACGGACAGTGGAGTCTTAGTAATAGGGTCCCGGTTTTACCCTTTGGTTACGGAATCATAAAAAGCAAATAAAAATAGGTAGGTATGTAGGATGTGGGGCAGGGTAGCTGAGTGGGTAAGTAGGGTAGGGTAGAGAATGTATGTAGGTAGGTATGTAGGGTAGGGTAGGTAGATAGGTAGATGCGGGAGCGAAGCCGCGGGGGAGAGCTAGTTTACAATAATAAATTACAAAATCATTTTAAGGCAAGTAGATTTTTCATATTGTTATGTACCTGCAATTTCTCGAGATTCCATTTCTTCTTAGATTCTACTGGGTTTGAATCTCCGTAAAGTATGTAAGAAGACACAAGTTTGTCCCACGTTCTGTTCTTTGAGTCCAATAATATAAATATTAAATCGAACCTGAAAGCCGAACCAGAACATTACATACACATCATTACTTAGGCCCGATTGCGCCACCCTTGGTATCTTACTAACTCCGAGTTAGTAGCTAACCCCGTGTTAATTATAGATTTATTAATTTAACCTAGTGTTAGCAATTAACTCTGAGATAAGTTTTTCACGTAAGTGAGCTTGAATGTGATAAACAGCAGATTATCAGCGTCAGGTATATTTGCCTGACACGTGCTGAGCTGGGCTCCCATTTGGTGCAACCTTGAGACGCACACCGCACTGTTTTTTAATCGTTATACCTACTATTTGAGGTATGTCACTATGCCACTTTTATTTCCTGTATGATTTTGCTTTTCTTTTTTTCTTTCTTTTGTATGTTGGCACCTTGTTTTATATACCTCGTATAAAATGAAATTTATCTTGTGATTTTGTGTTTTGTGCTGTCTTTTGTGTGAACTAAATAAATGTTTTATCTATCTATCTATCTAATTATAACGGTCAGTGGTATTACGAAAACGTGTTCGTAGTCGCAGCGGAAAAATGTCGAATTTCTTCATTTCAGTTTAGCAGATACTTAGTGTATGACGTCGTGTAATTGTGTATGGTAACTACAAATTTGTGTATCCAACCATTGGGGAGCTATTCAATAAAAACTGTTTCCGCTGGAACTAATCCGTCATCCCAGCGGCACTTTTTATTCCCTATGCACGTCGATGAAAAAAAAAACATCCAATAATTGGTGTGTAACGAGAGGTAAATGTGTATGCTTAAATGAAATTTGTGTGATAGAAAACTGCGAAGATAATCAAGTTTCCGCTGCGCTGACGTTTGGCAATTTGATGAAAATCATATAAAACGGCTTAGTGCAGAGTTGAATCTTTTTACGCACGTTGCTTTGAATTTGTGTGTAATGATTGTTAAAACAGAATTTGAAAAAAACATACCGTTCAGAAGATATACACGTAAAAGTAAAATAAGGTTATTAGGTCCAACTACTTAAAATAGTAACTTTAGAGCCTAACTTATAACGTTTATTTGTATCTTGTAAGGGACTACAATGCCTTGCCAAGTTTCATTTATGTGGTCTTAGTAATTAATGAGCAATGGCATAATTTACTACGGCTTGAGTACTATATTGTATGACATCCGATTGCAGGACTTTTTAATGTAAAAGCAAAATATAATTTATTCCACTGATTAGTGTATTAATGCAACTATTCACATCTAAAATTCAGCTCAATACACTTAATAATTAAAGAGATATAATAAAAATACCAGAACAACCGCAATACATGGATAAACCGACCAAGTTTGAACGAGTACAAAAAAGCGGCCGTGTAGTATAAAGAGCTAACGTTCCAAAATTTCCAGTATAGCTCGTTATTGTGTTAAATAGTTTCGTACAGGTGCGTACACAATAGTTTAGCAGAAAATAAAACAACTGCATTAACTTTGTATTCTTAAAAGTATTTATTAGTTAATGTTCATTAAAATACTTAAAAAAACAATATTATTAACATAGTAATAATAACAGAGATAGGTCCGCAGGGCAGCTTTGTGGTGAGCTGGTGGGCAGTGGCGCCCCACGTACCATATCTCCTGGGAGAAGTCTTGTCAGTTGACCCTTATCTCCAGCTTGCCTTTATTGGCCGGTTGGAGAGACCACTGACGGGGAACAGAGCTCCCATCTCTCGTTTGCCTTAATTGGTTGGCTTGAGTGAAGATTCGCAAGAACTAAAGTGCTCGGTGGAAGGAAGTATAATCTTACTGGATGATGCTGGTAGGGATCTTTACCGTATTTCCGGGATTGAACTGATAGCCGTGGTATACCACTCCACTCCTCAAGCACCTCCAGATATGTTTGCCCCCATGGCGCTACGTCACTCAAGTACTAAAGACCCTCGACCATTAATTGAGTGTGCAAGTCACCCTCTGCCATTTTATAGCCGTGTAATTCAACAGTGGTCAGTCAGGGGCCAATAGTCATTCTATAGTTTTAGGCAATCGATCCACTAAACCTGCCAAACCCATACCCCAATATCTTTGTCTCCATATTAACAATAGTCCTGCAACCGGGAATTGTCCTTGGGTGCTCTTACGTAGTGTATCTACGAATAATCATCGGTTGGTATCACATACCATCATACATAGTTAACAGGGCCTCTGCGAGTTAGCTTCGGCCCTTGGCACGCCTTTCAAAGGACCGGGACCCCAGTGTCCCGAGATTGTTAAAAACATTGATATAAAGAATCAGTTTTTTTTATTAAATATAAATAAACAATATATTGCCTACTGAAGCCCATATACGAGTAGGATGTAAATCTTAGGTTTTACTAGTATGTAAATTTTAGGGAGTTGGTTGTGACTGATAATCAAAATAGAACAGGAAGGGTGTGCTAAGTAAATACTTACCTGCTTTAAATTATTCCCTATTATACCGTTAAGTTTTTAAATCCGACATTTGAAATGACTACTGGTGTTAGTTTTTTTTTTCTAATTATTACTAGAATAATATTAAGGACATAATAATTACCTACAGTAATAACTTTTTGCAATATAAGTACTGGCAAATAAATGCATTTGTTACAGATGCAAATAATATTGTAATAATTTTGTAAGTTTAAGAAAAAATACTTTGTTACATAAAAATACAACCGACTTACTAAAAAACTAAAAAAAACTTGAATGCCGGCAGTCGGTGTTTCTGTTTTGTATCTTCGTTTTTTGACACCGACTTCCGAAATTGAAGTAATTTTTCACTTTGTACTGTTTTTATTTGAAAGTCAATTGTACTTTTTTGGTAAATAATTTAATGAGCAAGTTCTATAATAAGGTACCCACAATGCTCAAAGTTATGCCGGAATAGATTACCCGAATAAATGACAATAAAAAACCCGAAATGAGAGTGTGACATGCAATGCAATTGCAGCAATCCCGAGATATTTGCCGTTGTTTATTTAAGTGTTCTGTTATATATCTCCGAAGTTATTTATCAGATATTCACCAAATTTAAATGGGACCAATTCGGGCACCTACTCTTTCAAACAAAAATAATCTTCAAAATCGGTTCACAATTGACTGAGAAATCAGTACATACATAGTGCCAACCATAGAATCTCCTCCGTTTTGGAAAGTCGGTTAAAAAACAAGTGACCTACTATTTTTATCACGAAAATTATTAGTTTATTTATTTATTCAGGACCTCCAACGAAAGATGTACACAAAAAACCAATGAATCGTCAATATGAAGTAATGACAAATGCACTCCAAAATTATAAAAAGATAGTATACGAGTATTACTTTATTGTTCAAGAATTGTGTGCACACCTGTACCAGTCCAATAATGGTACAACACTGGAAATTTTGGAACGTTAGCTCTTTATACTATACGGCCGCTTTTTTGTACTCATTCAAACTTGGTCGGTTTATCCATGTATTGCGGTTGTTCTGGTATTTTTATTATATCTCTTTAATTATTAAGTGTATTGAGCTGAAATTTCAGATGTGAATAGTTGCATTAATACACTAATCAGTGGAATAAGTTATATTTTGCTTTTCCATTAAAAAGTCCTGCAATCGGATGTCATACAATATAGTACTCAAGCCGTAGTAAATTATGCCATTGCTCATTAATTACTAAGTCCACATAAATGAAACTTGGCAAGGCATTGTAGTCCCTTACAAGATACAAATAAACGTTATAAGTTAGGCTCTAGAGTTCCTATTTTAAGTAGTTGGACCTAATAACCTTATTTTACTTTTACGTATATATCTTCTGAACGGTAAGGTTTTTTCAAATTCTGTTTTAACAATCATTACACACAAATTCAAAGCAACGTGCGTAAAAAGATTCAACTCTGCACTAAGCCGTTTTATATGATTTTCATCAAATTGCCAAACGTCAGCGCAGCGGAAACTTGATTATCTTCGCAGTTTTCTATCACACAAATTTCATTTAAGCATACACATTTACCTCTCGTTACACACTAATTATTGGATGTGTTTTTTTTCATCTACGTGCATATGGAATAAAAAGTGCCGCTGGGATGACGTAGTTCCAGCGGAAACAGTTTTTATTGAATAGCTCCCCAATGGTTGGATACACAAATTTGTAGTTACCATACACAATTACACGACGTCATACACTAAGTATCTGCTAAACCGAAATTAAGAAATTCAACATTTTTCCGCTGCGACTACGAAAACTGCCTATATTGCTACGAAATAAAAGCGTTTTTTGTTTGAAAAACACTATATGTATTAAGAATGATCATTACCTACTTAACAGAGGAGTTCCAAGAGAAACATTGACGCTGAGCGGTTGATCCGTATCATAATGTCCTTTAGGATTGCAAGCAGCTATTATCGCACACCGCGTGTTCAATTTGCATACAATACCAGCCTGGAAAAAAATGGGACATGGTTGTAATGGAAAACAACCTTAGTAGGCAAGACATAAATTCGAAATTAGCATGTTAATATTTGTCGTACTTTTGCCACCGAGATGGTTTGCTGTTCCATGGCTTCATGTATGGCAGTGCGGTCATGTTCCCGAAGCTGTGAGATCTCGTCGATACAGCATACTCCACCGTCAGATAGAACCAGGGCACCAGCTTCTAACTGCCATTCACCATCTTCCTGGAAAAACAGTATTAGTCACATAAGTTTTGCGTTTATTACGAGTGTGGTCGCCAGTTGCAAGGACGTCCGTCCTAGATCTTTTTCTTAAGTTTTTGGTTGACAAACAAAACCATCCACCTCATGATAAGTAGTCTCCATCACTATCTACCTATCCTATCCTACCTATCTACCATCAACCTACCTACCCTACCCACCTACCATCAACCTACCTACCCTACCCACCTACCTTCCCTACCCTACCTACATATTTTTTTTTAGGGGACCGTACCTCAAAAGGTAAAAAAAGGATCGTGTGTCACCACCGATTTTCTCAGGAACGGGTCGACCTAGCAAGTTGAAATTTATACCAGATACTGTGGTCTATAGTTCCTATTAGGTGTAAAAAAATCAAGGTCCTGAGTAAACACGATACAAAGATATAAGCAAATTTTGTAAAATTCAAAAACTTGTAAATATTAAAAAAAAAAAAAAAATCTTCTGGTATTCCCTTTAGGTCTTGGGTCGAAAACCTATATGGTAGTTCCCGTTGACCTAGACTAGAATCGCGAAATTAGGCAAAAAGTAAGATCTTACAGCACAAATAAAGGCAAAATTCCAAAAAATTTAAAATAAAGGTAAATTTTGGTACTTACGGATGCCATCTATGACCTTTGCCAAATTTCATTGAATTCCATTCAGAGCTTTAGACGTGAAAAGGTAACAGACAGACAGTTACTTTCGAATTTATAATGTTAGTATGGATAGTCGGCGGTCAGTGGCGTCTTAGTATCAAGGCAGTCAACCTACTTGCCGTTCTCTAACATAAATATAACGTACCCTGAGTGCTGCACAGGTGAGCCCAGCCCGTGTACTCCCGGCTCCTGAAGTAAATACAGACCGGGCAGTTAACTCAGCACCTGTACGAAGTAACTGCGATTTTCCAGTTCCTGGAAAGTGATACATAAACAAATCATTAATTATTTTTGACTGAAATAAATAGGTAAGTATTCATTTAAAAATCTATTAATTTATTGGCTTACCAAAACCAATAAATAAATAAACATATTCTCAATTATTAATTTCACAATAAGATCTTGCTTAAAAGCAATGTTTCAATTAATTTTGGATTTTGTTTCCACAATAAAAAAGGCTGGACGTAAAGGTTTTTAATTCATTTTCGTTGATAAGAAAAATTAAATGTTCATTCTAATTTTAAATTCAAGAGACCTTAGAGTAAACGGCTTAATTCTGTAGTACTATTATTTTGTACTTATGTGCATAACATTACCTGGATCCCCCACTAGAAGTAAATGACACTGCCCGCGTACACGAGTCGCGTGCTTTTCCTCTTGGCCGTCTTTCTTGGCATCATTCTCTGCAACATGATTCGATCCAGTTATCACAGTTAGCAATACTGCCAGCTTCACCAAATGGAGACCATAAACCTGGAATTTAAAAATAACTATGAAAAGTTCATTTTTTAAGTTGGCGGTTGGCGCAATGGTTGAGCGATTGACTGCTGCGCTGCGTGTCGCGGGGGTTCGATTCCCGCAGGGAACAAATATTTGTATTACCTACAGATAGTTGTTACGGCTCTGGGTGTTGTGTATGTGAGTTTATATGTTTGTAAACGCACCCGCGCTCAGGAAGAAATTCCTAGTGTGGGGCAACGTTTTGGTAAAAAAAAAGAAGTAAAGGGATGGTAACAATAAAATTTGTACTTTCTAAAATCCAGAAAATCATGAACTTTATGTCTGAATTGATTATCCACCTTGAGCAAACATGGTGATTTTTAGAGACTGCTCTGAATTATTCTAATATAATTTATGCTGCAGTGGGGCAACAACAGGCTGATATTTTTATAGCTGACTAACTCATATGCATTTAGTGGACACCAAGTCTTTTAAAGGTTTGGAATTGCGACTCAAACACAAAAATTTTAACTTTTCAACGTCTCACTTACCTGAGGACAAACTGAAGCCAAAATTCTGTCCCTGCCTTTCATGGGACACGCTTCATACTTTGCCCAGAACTCATTGAAGCAGTCCTTTATATCCGGTGCTGTTGATATGACCTCTGCTCTCTGTGCATTGCATACCTCTATGAAGTTGGATTGTAAGACCAGTTCCACTTCACACTTCTTATTGTGAGCTGATGGTCGCCATCTGCGTCTTACTGTGCCACTGAAATTACAGATGACAATGGTATAAAATTAAAGAAATTATTATTATACAAGGCTTTTTATGTTTGGAAATAAAATCAAAATTATTCATATCATTTCAGTGTTTCCAAAGGGAAGAGAAGGCGAAACAACAACGGGACAGTCGCCTCCCTTTATATGAACATCAACTCCTACCTGCACGGCTAAAAAGCTGCAAAGGCTTTCTGAGATATACAACCTCCTCGGAAGCCAGTGCAACTGACGAGAGATGTAAACGGTGGAAAACACACATCCTGCCTCCCATGGCCGGCAGGATATGCCCCCACCTCCTTGTCTGCCCTTCATGCCCAGCCACCTGCACTTTTAAGAATCTGAATGTGGCAAATGACAGAGCAGTCCAGGTTACATACTGGTCTGACAAATTTTGAGTTTATCGACACAAAAAAAAGAAGAATATTTCCAAAGTTACATAAGTACACCAAGTGTCAGCTTATTCACATGAAAGGTGGTGCTTGATAAACGGATTACATGTTGCCAGACACACATAAGCAAGCAAGGTACTATAAAGCTTGTAATAATAAAAATCTGTAAATCAGTGCAGAGGTCAACTTGCCAAGCATTCAGTAATGTTCTTGCCAACATTTGAAGAACCAGTTAGACATACATCACAGTACCTAAGAAACAGGAGTTCAGAACCACAAGGTATAATAACAACATTAAACTATAGAAAGAATTCATACAGGTATGAGTGGCAACCACAGACTATGCTCTGCTGTTTTTTTTTTTCATATTTACAGTGGAGTACTGCAGTATGCAGCTATGTTAATTAGGCTTCGATCGATAGCAAAGAAATTTAAGAAATTGAATCACACACTGTTCCGTTGTTGTTGAATTAGGTATTTTACCTACTTTTGCAATATTTGTAAGTATGTGAGAACCATGTTCCTATTTATCAAATGAATGAATTTACCTGTTAATTCTTTATACCTATACGTAGTATAGTATTTAATGCTATTCTGGGTTCACATATATGAATTTATTAATGCATGTATGTAAATATTGTAAAACACTTATATTTTTTAAAGAGTTAGTATGGAGTTATATGTCCTTCTTCTCCATAACAAACTACTTTTCCGAATGGACAGTAGAATCAATTATTATTAATTGTAAATTTTAATTGTTGACGTTCAAAAGTGCTGCTTAAGGACGCTATTACATATTTCTACAAATAACAGTGATTTTCAGGTACAATTTTAATGTATATTCAATCACAGATGTGAAGATATCATGGTCTTAATTTAAAGATAATATATTCAGCTCCAGATTGGCATCAGAAAAATTGCATGACATCATACAAAATTTTCGCACTAATACGTTTTGCCCATCACGATAATCGCAAAAATATTAAAAAAGTAGGGTCCGAATAGGTCCCAGTTTAGTTATTTTTACAGCATTTTTATCTTCAAAATCATAAAACAATTGCGGTATATATAGTCCTTTACAGGTTCAGATAATTATTTTTTACCCAAATCAATATATATTTTAATTATTAGCTAAAATTAAAAGACTTGCCGACTTCTTCATACATTTTGCACTAGAAGCTTATCATTCCGCGCTCAGAAGCGCTCGTGGAAGGACGAGCGTATCGCTTTTTTGCAAAAAATAAATACGATAAAAGTAATAGAAAAGATTGTAGTGTGCATGCGTGAGTCGTATGTCGTGATCGAAAGGAGTTGATATTTTACTGGACCGAAATAAAAGTATGTTTGAGTTTCCTTTTATTATTAGAATGTGATTTAGAAATTATGTTGGGTATGATCGGGATTTGGATAGGTATTGTTAAGCAGTTGTTGACAAGGTTGAGAAATAGATGGGTGGGTTTAAGCAGCTCTTAGTAAGGTTAGGATTTGGATGGGTAAGGTTAAGCTGGCGGCGGTGAAGGTTAGAAGTGGATGGGTGGGAGGAGATTTATGATTTGAACCGGTGTGTATGTATGTATGTATGACGAATACGGGGTCAAACCAAAATACAAGAAGGCGGCGACGAAAATTTGGCATCTTTTCGTCACTGGTGTCATTGTCATGTTTTTTGGGGTCGCTTATATCGAATATGGGGTCAAAACCAAAATACAAGATGGCGCCGACGTAAAATTTGACATCTTTGCGTCATGGGTGTCATTGTCATGGATTTTGGGGTCGCTCATATCGAATACGGGGTCAAAACCCAAATACAAGATGGCGCCGACGAAAATTTGACATATTTTCGTCATGGGTGACATTTTCATGGTTTTTGGGTAGTATGTCATTAGCTGATGCTCATTATGTTATACTCCAAAAATTTTTGATGGTAATATTTTATATAATATGTATATAATATGTAATGCAAAATGTTCAAGGCATTTTTAGGGTTTCCCCTATTACTAAGACTCCGCGGTACGTCTGTCTGTCTGTCTGTCACCAGGTTGTATCTCATGAACCGTGATAGCTAGGCGGTTGAAATTTTCACAAATGATGTATTTCTGTTGCCGCTATAACAACAAATACTAAAACAGAATAAAATAAATATTGAGGCTCCCATACAAAAAACGTGTTTTTTTTGCCGTTTTTTGCAATAATGGTACGGAACCCGTCGTGCGCGAGTCCGACTCGCACTTGGCCGGTTTTTTAATCCTTGTGACCGGAAATTATTTCGTTTTAGGTATCTATTTATTTTACGTTGCGGTTTTTTAAAAATACCTACTTACTACAACAAAGTGAAAGCTAATTCTCTTTTCGAAAGTCGGTGTCGGTATCTATTGTTTTTCGTTTTTCGACACGGAAAAGTTATTATTTTTCTCTTTTTAGTTTTTGTTGGTACCCCATATTGGGTAGGTATACTAAATAAATCTGTTAACCCCCTAAAAATGTACAAGCGTGATTTTATATTATGGTATGGTGAAAGCAAAACATAACTATACGATCACACTAATCGCAGGTCATTTGCTATTTGTTATTGAAGAGTTCCATTGTCTATCTCCGAAGATCTTTATCATATCCTAATATATTATTCAATAAAACCTTCCCTGAAAACACATACATTAATCGACGTAAACCCGATAGTATCGGATAAGTAGTTTTAAAGAAAATCGCGTATACATACGGGTCGAATACATAAAGAACCTGCTTTTTTTTTGAAGTCGGTTGAAAATAATAACCTACTTTTTACGACGACGGTTTGTAACAGTTACCAAATGCATTTTAAAAGTGCCAAGTAACCTTCCTGAATCAACTTCAATAAAATTAAAAAATAATATCAAGGACCAATATTATTTGAGTGATGTATAAAATCGAGCGCTCAGTAGTTTCAATGAGTGCGTGCGCGTAATGTTGCTGTGTGCGACTAGATACCTAAATTTGAGTTCGTCGAAAATGTAACAGCGTCCTTAGTGGCCTATTTGAAATAAATATATTTGACTTTGAAAGTGTTTTACCCACCATATAATAACATCATCACCAGGTTTGCAGCAGTCTACCAGATCATCTTCTAGCACAACCCACATGGAGCCTGGTATTGTTCCTATACTCAGCTTGTTTACTTGCTCCTGAAATACAGCAATAATAACTTTATGAACACTTGGACACAAATTTTAACAGACCAGAATGTGACAGCTCTGTTGTTGGCCTTGTTCAATTCAGGGAAGGTGCAGGTGGTTGTGCAAGCCGGGCAGGAAAGGAGGTGGTGCATATCTTGTGTAGGGGCTCCACACTGACACAATTTTTGGGATGGGTCAAAGATACTCCATTTTACCAGAATGTCTCTGTAGCAACCAACCTGAGCCCGCATTCTATTCAGAGATTTTTAGATTGGCCACTGCAACATTTTATTAAACAGCAATCAACAAAGTTCTTTCATCAAGTGTTGACAAAATTTTGTCAACAATTGTTTTTCATTCAATGGGACACCATAATATTGTCTCTTGTTGCCTCTCTTAGGAGACTAGCTTTCAGTTAAACTGAATTATTGATACCCACTTACCTGTATTTTAATTTCCTGATAATCCTTGCAATGTTCTCTGGATACCATAGGCACTTGTGAAAATGTAGAACTTCTACAAGCTTTAACATCATTGCCACATTTTGAAGGAGCCCTCAAAATGTATCTATTGTCAAACTCGGCTTCAATGCAGTTCTCAAATCTGCATTTCAAACAAACATATTTTCGTTGATATTCTAACATTTTTGACTGTGTTACTCTTACAACTGTACCTGTAAAACCAACACATAGTTAATTAAGATCATGTTTAATAGTTGACCTAGTGAAGGTTGCAGGGTTCTGATGGATGCGGGACGCACGGGACCAGTCTATTTGGCGACGCTTGGGGGAGGCCTATTTCCAGCAGTGGAAGTCTTTGGCTGATATGATGATCATGTTTAATAGTTGACCTAGTGAAGGTTGCAGGGTTCTGATGGATGCGGGACGCACGGGACCAGTCTATTTGGCGACGCTTGGGGGAGGCCTATTTCCAGCAGTGGAAGTCTTTGGCTGATATGATGATGATGTTTATTAGTTTAGTTTTATCTAAACAATGCAATTTTTTCAAAAATGGTACAGAAAAGAAAGAAGAAGAAACAAAACTTATTAAGACTCAGATCAAATAAAATATTTAGAGATAAAAATTAAAGGCAGAAATTTGATTCCAAAAAAATCTCTATCTTGCTTTGCCTCTGACGGAACTTTATAATAGTAATGAAGTTAGTAGATTGCCATATTTGGAGTGCCTTAAATTATTTTTCATCCCAGCAAAAATTATGATCTTTGTGATACCAGGACTCTTTGTGTTCCGTATGGTGCCGGACGTAAAGAATTTCACCATCCCATGTCTTCCCGTGGGTGTCGTAAGAGGCGACTAAGGGACAAACCAGAGAATGGGCAGCAGCGTTCTCTGTACTTCTATAACAACCATACTGCGATCGCCAACCCGCCTGCCAAGCGTGGCGATTATGGCAAAACCCCCCAATGAATAGCACAAATAAAAAATGGCCCCTAGTACCCGGCAGCTTGCCTACCCTCGACTACGGTAGCGGTCGAGGCTACGGCATGGCAAGGAGTGCTAAGAATCTCCGGACGAGATCCGGCTACCCCAACAATCAGCGACGACTGGACCTGGCAACGTACAACACGCGCACACTTCGGACCGACGAGAAGGTCACCGAACTCGAGGAAGAATTGAGCAGGTTGCGATGGAGTATTATAGGGTTATCTGAGGTCCGAAGAGAGGGGGAGGACTCGATAATCCTCAAATCCGGTAACCTGCTCTATTTCCGAGAGGGTGACCGGCAGTCCCAGGGTGGTGTCGGGTTTATCGTTCACAAGTCCCTTGTGAACAACGTGGTGAAGATCGAGAGTGTGTCGACCAGGGTGGCGTACCTTATACTCAGAATATCCTCAAGATATTCGCTGAAGGTCATACAGGTCTACGCCCCAACCTCGGCACACCCCGACGATGAGGTAGACACCATGTATGAGGATATCTCCAGAGCCATGCATGGTTTCAAAACTCACTTCACCGTTGTCATGGGGGACTTCAACGCGAAACTGGGCAAACGAGACGAGGATGAGCTGCAAGTGGGGCAATTTGGAGTTGGACAACGGAACCACCGGGGTCACCTACTGGCCAGTTTTATGGAGAAGGAGGGCCTCTATATGATGAACTCCTTCTTCAAAAAGCGTGAACACAGGAAGTGGACCTGGCAGAGCCCCGATGGTGCAACAAAAAATGAGATCGACTTCATCATGTCAACCAAGAAGCAAATGTTCAATGATGTCTCTGTGATCAATTCGGTAAAAACCGGGAGCGATCACCGCATGGTAAGAGGCACATTGAACATTAATATCAAGCTTGAAAGGTCTCGACTGATGAAGTCCACGCTCCGGCCAGCGCAGATCCAGGTCCAAAACCCCGAGAGCTTTCAGCTCGAACTCCAGAATCGTTTCGAATGCCTAGGGAGCTCCGTGGATGAATACAGCAACGGGTTCGTGGAAGCTGTCCATACGGTCGGGTCTAAGTTTTTCAAGACCCGTCGTACAGATAGGAACAAAAAGCTCTCTGATCATACCCTCAAGCTTATGAAGGAGAGGCGTGAGATGATCCTGCAGTCTTCAGATGAGGCGTGCAAATACCGGCAGCTCAATAGACAGATCTCTAAATCCTTGAAAAGAGACCTCCGCCGATTCAATACCGAGCGTATTAAAGACGCGATCGAGCGAAATAAAGGCTCCAAGGTGTTTGCAAGGGATCTGGCTATTGGGCAGAGCCAACTCACGAAACTGAAGACCGACGATGGCAGGATCGTATCCGCCAAACCGGAGCTTCTAAGGGAGATCGAGACATTCTATGGGCAGTTGTACACATCGATCAGCAAGCCCGTTGCGAGTCTAGCAAACGACCCAAGAGCTAGATTGACCCGACACTATACCGAAGATATCCCGGACGTCAGCCTGTACGAGATTAGGATGGCTCTGAAACAGCTCAAAAACAACAAGGCGCCGGGTGACGACGGAATTACGGCCGAACTCCTGAAGGCGGGTGGCAAACCGGTCCTTAGGGCCCTTCAGAAGCTGTTTGATTCCGTCATACTCGAGGGCAAAACGCCACAGGCATGGTGCAGGGGTGTGGTGGTACTCTTCTTCAAGAAGGGCGACAATGCCCGGCTGAAGAACTATAGGCCCATCTCACTTCTTAGCCATGTCTACAAGTTGTTTTCAAGAGTCATCACGAATCGTCTCGCGCGCAGGTTTGACGATTTCCAGCCCCCCGAACAAGCCGGATTCCGAAAAGGCTTTAGCACCGTAGACAACATACATACGCTGAGGCAGGTTATACAGAAGACCGAAGAGTATAACCTGCCTCTATGTTTAGCGTTTGTGGACTACGAGAAAGCCTTCGATTCGATCGAGACTTGGGCTGTACTGCAGTCTCTCCAACGGTGCCAGATCGACTACCGGTACATTGAGGTGTTGTAGTGTTTGTACAAAAACGCCACCATGTCAGTCAATCTTCAGGATCAGACCTCGAAACCAATCCTTCTCCAGCGCGGCGTGAGACAGGGAGACGTCATTTCTCCGAAACTGTTCACTGCTGCGCTGGAGGATGTCTTCAAGGTTCTGGACTGGAGGGGGCTGGGCATCAACGTTAATGGCGAGTACATTACTCACCTTCGGTTTGCCGACGACATAGTGGTCATGGCTGAGACCATGGAGAGCCTCAGTAAAATGCTCGATGACCTCAGTAGAGCTTCCGAAAGAGTGGGTCTTAAAATGAACATGGACAAAACCAAGATCATGGTGAATGCCCATGTAACACCCACTCCCATCAAGGTCGGAGACTCTACACTCGAAGTTGTAGACCATTATGTCTACCTGGGACAAACGGTCCAGTTGGGTAGGTCCAATTTCGAGAAAGAGATCAACCGTCGAATACGACTCGGCTGGGCGGCGTTCGGGAAGTTGCGTGGTATCTTCTCGTCCAATTTACCGCAGTGTCTCAAGACAAAAGTCTATGACCAGTGTGTGTTGCCAGTGATCACCTATGGAACCGAGACGTGGTCGCTCACAATGGGCCTTATCAGAAAGCTCAAAGTCACCCAAAGGGCAATGGAGAGGGCTATGCTCGGAATTTCCTTGCGTGATCGCATCAGAAATGATGATATCCGCAGGAGAACCAAAGTTACCGACATAGCCCGAAGAATTGCCAAACTTAAGTGGCAGTGGGCAGGCCACATTGCTCGCAGAACGGATGGCCGATGGGGCCGAAAAGTTCTGGAATGGCGACCGCGAACCGGAAGACGATACGCTGGAAGGCCTCCCACTAGGTGGACTGATGACCTGGTTAAGGTTGCGGGAAGGCGCTGGATGCGAGACGCACGGGATCGGTCAATGTGGCTACGCCTGGGGGAGGCCTATGTCCAGCAGTGGACGTCTTTCGGCTGAAATGATGATGATGATGATGATACCAGGATACGAAAGCGAAGCCACGGGAAAAGCTATTAATGAAATAAGACATGTTCATACCTGTTACTTTTAGAAAACATCCCACATCAACATTCTTCGGAAAAACGGTACGATGTAGCTCAGGACAAACTGGTAAGCCAAAGAACCTTGCATGGATATTTCTTTTCAAAAAGTAATAATCCAACTTTGAAAGTGCTGTTTTGTATTCTTCGCGTTCAAGGATTGTTTGTTGAGCTTTTATTAAATCCTTGTCGCAGGACGGTAAACTCTCCACAGGACTACATAATACTTTGTCTCCGACATCTGGGTATGTCTCGAATAGTTTTAAAAAGCTGAAAAAAGAGTTAAGTCGGATAGATAAACAGGCAATTCACGATGTAAACATTGACTTATAAACTTAGTTATAAAATGTTATCTTACTCGATTTTGATACTATAGTAACCTAAGTTATCCCGCTCCGATATAATATTTAAACATTCTTCTAAATGAAACTTGATAACATATTCTAAAATCATTTTGATAACATTATTTCTTTACAAAAAAACATTCGCGGTCTCAGGGTCAATTTTATTCACAAACTGTAAAGTCTGTCAATTTTTTTTTTTTTTTTTTAGTTTGTTCCTAACGGAACAGGCTAAGGTCTGAGACCATGCTGCCTAGTCATCAGTATTTGTATTCTTTAGTATGCATTAGAACGCGGATGCAACACATTCTAATGTTTCTTGGAGCATTTGGCAGCAAATTGCATCGAGTCAGCCTTCCCAGTAAGCTTTGCAGAGGTAGTCAATACTACAATAAAATACTCCGCTCCACTATCCCGAGATCGCTTCTGTTAACGTTTTTACATATTGTCAATTGCGTAGACAGTTGAGACACAAAACTACACCAATTTTATATCACAATATCCACTATAAATCAATTTGCAAATAATATTAACAGCCGCTGAACTGCACTCGAGAAAATCCCGCCAAAAACTCTCAAGTCTGTCAAGTAAAAATGTCAACGACTCTTTTTTCGGGTTAAATTGCCTGGGTACACGCTACAGAGGCCTTTAAGTATAGTTTAGAATCCGCATGTAAAACATTCGAATGGAGAATTGGAAATGAAAGCTAGTGAATTACTAATCTTGAAAGTTTTAAGTCCTCATTGAGGTTTTATGATGTTTTTCGGCCTTTTCGCAACTGTGTTCATATAGAATTGACGTGTAATTGCGGAATGAAACACTGAGTGATAGAATGTCTTATAATCACGGTAACGGTACACTAAAATTCAGATTATTATATTATCAAGGACACCATTTCTAATACAACCGATTAAGAAAAACGCACGGCGGTTAGGAGCTCGGGCGCGCGCGACGGTTCGAAACTTGACCTTGCGTGTACTACGCATGCGTCGGACGTTGATCAGCGCGCGAGCGTTTAGGTTGCGTTCTCGCTCTCCCTCTCTTATGCCTCGAGTGCATAGTCATTAAAGCGAGAGGGAAGACATGCGCGGCGGCGTCCGGAAGTACGTGGGCTGGAATTATTTGCGACAGCCTTTTATTATTATGAATTTTGCAGATTATCAAGAATGTAGGAAACTATTTTTTTTTGCGTCGGTACCTGATAGGTTTCACTATATTAAACACTTTTTAAGTTAATTTGAAGCTTATAGTCAGGGTGGAAGGCGGGACATACGCCCCACTGTAACTACGCCCGTGGTTAAGCTCACGATGTACGGTATCTACACAAACATCGTTTATTTTTCAGAAAGGCACTGATCTATGGGAAATTTAGCTTATCCTTTTCATTTGAAACTGTTTCCATACATAGGTAAGCAGATATATAAAAATTCCATTCATTTCCACCAAGGCTTGCCGGGCATTTGGCCACGGTCAAGGCCGGGTATCCTAGCGGACTCGTTGTTTGTTTGCTTATGCCCTGGACCACAAAGGAACGCATAGCAGTAGCATCTTCAGTCATTGTATCCTCCACAATGACAGTCCGTTCACGATGAATAAGTTGACGAATTTCAAATTAGTGAGTGGGACGACAAGCGTGTCGTAACTCTCAGTGATGAGTAGTATCTTAATTAAGTACTATACTAATGATCGGCTAAGTATTACAAAAAAACCACCTCATAGTGTTACGGGATCCCATAACATTATGAGGTGGAGGTCCTCCTCTTGCCAATTTTTTTTTAATTTTAGATTTGTGTCCGTTTGATAAAAAGAGGCTCGCCTCCTATTACATGGGACCGAAACTGGCGAAATGCGAGTGCATTCTCAAATCTCAATAGATGCGCCTCTGCCTAACCCTTAAGGGAATTGGGGGAATATAGGTGTGATAATAATGTGTTGTTTAGAATTCAAAAACCAATGTTTTTCTCTTGCCAACGGCTGACTGAGGAGAATCGCGCTGTTTACTCTCGAGTTTCCAAAACATCCTGACTGTTCTTAAGTTTTTTTGACTGTGGGTAAATATAGAAAAAGAAAACACGAAAATATTAAAAATCATTTTATTATCTAGTAGTACTATACTCTACACATCTAGAGGGATCAGTTGGGAAATATTCTTGACATTTTGTCATGAGTCTCTTCAACGCTTGGATGTATTTCCTTTGAGTTTCGTCGTTCATAACGTGGGCCACGTTTTTGGAGAAGATCTTTTCTCGACCAGTACGAGCGTGAATACCGACCATAGTCACACCGATGGGCCACGGAGCGTTGCCTATAGCCATCTGTAGATATGAGTCGCTAGCCTGGAAGTAAAATTATCAAGTATAAAATAAAAGCAAAGCTTTCTTATATCAAAGTACCATGTAATAGCACGCCATTAACCATGTACAAATTCTGACTTTGGTAGCTCCTGGCAAAATCCTTACGGAAAAATTTCAATACCCAAATGATTATATTGCACAATCTAATGGTTGTACCCAGAACTGTCAAAATTGTTGTGATGAATAACTGATAATTATCTGGATGAATGAATAAGATATTAATCATCATCATCATTTTAGCCGAAAGACGCCCACTGCTGGACATAGGCCTTCCCCAAGCGTAGCCACATTGATCGGTCTTGTGCATTTCGCAACCACCGGACTCCCGCAGACTTAACCAGGTCTTCACTGTACCTAGAGGGAGCCCAAAAGGCACAGGGTTTAAAAATTAACATGGGCAAAACCAAGGTGATGTTGAATGCCAATGTTGCACCCACTCCTATGAAGTTGTGGACGATTATGTCCACCTGGGACAAACGGTCCAGTTAAATAGGTCCAATTTCGAGAAAGAGATCAACCGTCGAATCCGGGCTGCGTTCGGGAAGTTGCGCGGTATCTTCTCGTCCAACTTACCACAGTGTCTCAAGACGAAAGTCTATGACCAGTGTGTGTTGCCAGTGATTACTTACGGGACGGAAACGTGGTCGCTCACAATGGCCCTCACTAGAAGGCTTCAAGTCACCCAAAGGGCAATGGAGAGAGCTATGCTCGGCATTTCCTTGCGTGATCGAAGATATTAACACTAACCATAATATAATTCCTGTCCAGCAAATGTCTTGTAATTTCACAAAGACTTTCGCAGATGTCATCTGGGAGGTTTTTCTTCTTCAGTTTTCGCACCAGAGGTTTCAAATACACTTGAGTTTGAGTGAAGGTGGCCCTTGTCATTTTATGTTTGACTGCGGTCTTTTCTGCTCCTGTTGCAGAGTTGAGTTGCTGTCCCCATAGTTTGAGAAGAAACTGGAAGAAAAATGGCTTGTTATAATACAAAATTTTAAATAATCACTATATGAGAGACTGACAGACGGTTCTTTTAATTCAAAATATTTTTTTTGGTACCATTGACTACGTCATGCTGTAGGGAAGAGTACCTCTTGATAGCACGATGCAATTTAAGTTGCGTCGATAGGCGATATCAAGTATTTTATAAGAAAACTAGCTGACCCCCGCGGCTTCGCTCCCGTCAACTGGATACCTACCTACCCTACATTCCCTACCCTACCTACCCACTTACCCTACCTACCTACCAGTTTGTTAAACTATTTATTTGAATAAGAATTAATACTGCAATACGAATTTAACCAACTTTTGTTTCTACCGGCGCGCGGCGATCTAATTAAATTTTAGAACACAAAAGCTGCTATTGTGACTTAACTATGATAGTGAGATATATTTTCTAGCAGATTTTTTTGTAGGTAGTAATAACTGCTTTAATCGTGTAGTATATATTGTTTATGTATCATCAATAGTTTTCTCAGCGCACGCCAAATAATGAATTTTATAGCCAAAATATTGCGACTTTGGGTTACATTATTGCAATTTTTATAAGGATCTCAATTTTTATTGAAAATAAATTATAGCCTATGTTACTCGGGAATAATGTAGCCTTCCATAGATGAACGATTTTTTTAAATCGGTCCAGCAGTTTCGGAGTCTATACGGTACAACCAAAAAAATCATTCCTCATTATAATATTGGTAAAGATTTCAAATGCAAATTATTTGAATTGCATTGCGTCTATGTGAAAGTACTTGCAATTTTGCTTAGTAAAAAGCGCTTATTGGTGTGATATAAATCGAACCGCGTCCAGCCATCTAGAAGTGATGAAGGTTGCTAATACTTTGATCTTGAGCTGGTCTAGCAAAGTACAGAGTTTGAACAGGACATGAGCCCAGCTTATTACCGTTATGTACATTTAGATATCGCTGCACATGGTGTGATAGGAGCCTTTTTGGTCTCGCATGAGGCTATTATTATTGTTTTTTTTTTATGCTTTTCTCGTGTCTCTTGTGAGAGTAACAAAATTTTTTCTTTCTTTATACTGGATTGGTATAGTAGTCACAGAGGATCTTTGTGTCTCGTTGGCTCTGCAAACCATTGCCCAAGAAACAGTTAGTCATTAAGTATACTGCATAGAGTAAGCGAGATAGGATGATGCGACAAACGTAAGCGAGTGAAAGAGACAAGTTATACAATGCTATCTTCTACTTCAACATTGACACAAAAATAGCAACTGCGCATGGTCTTGCAACCAACTTCAAAAACAAAGATCAGCTGTGACTACTATATTGAGCTGCTCCAATAAATTTGTTTTTTTTATTATATTTTGCACTGTGAATTTTGTTATTATATTATTTTATTTTTTTTGGTTTCCTTCAATGACAAGAATATTTACTTTTTAAAGTATTATATTATTTTATTTTAATTATTGTGAATGTGAAGACTATGTGGATCATTCTTTTTTTTTGTTTTAATTAAAATTTATCTTAGTTTTTAATCATGGTCTGGCAGTTTGAGTAGTTTATGCGGCCTACCCGAATGTCCTTTCTTTGGTATTGTTCGTCGAATCGTTGAGCTCCTTAAATTCTGAGTTGAGCTGCTCGGTTATTGACAAATGCGTGCACTGACTGGACAGGTCCACTCAATCTGGCTGGTTCTTTCCTCAAAAGACCATTTCAGACATCAGTCTACATGGTCTTCACATGATCTAACCAAGATTTTGTCTGGACTTTAAAAAAGACTGTGACCTGTGAGTTTGTTTCGGCCTTTCTTCTCAGAGTAGTCAGATAGGAAACGCCGACCTCATCTAGTTATAAAAAATATGTTCGACATGTAAAAGTGTTTGTACAAACCAACTTACAGAAATAAAATCATTTATTTATTTATTTAAACTTCATGTACAATGGTGATACATAGGCGGACTTAATGCAGCAAGGCATTCTCTACCAGTCAACCTTTGGGTTAAAAAGGACAAACAGGTGGTAGGAGTACAAAATAAAAATGAACAATAATTAAAGTCGGATATTAATAAACTATCTAACAAATAAAATAGGTACATAAATAATTTCTAAAACAATAGACTAATAAATATTATAATAAATATCATATTCTAAATGAAACAGAAATTAAACATAATAACTAAGACGAAGACCGAGCTATGTAAGAGAGATATTTATCATTATCATTTATCGCTTGTGTATAGCCTACTGTACCTTAACCTTGGATAATGTTACTGTTTTGCTTTATTTGTATTCAGAAAACAATATACAACAGTATTATAATAAAATGAGTTAGCTTACTTGTAACAAAGTCATGATAACATTCATATCATGGTTTTTATCACCCTGTCCCAAAGTCGTGGCCATCTGTTGAATGAACTCGTAGGTGATTGAATCATCAAGAGCATCTTCTTTCAGTTGCTTATCATTGTCAGTCTGAAATAAATAAGAAATTAATTTAATAGAACATAAAACATCTTAAGAAAAATACAATGACATTCAAAGAAAAAAATTAAGTACAGTATTCAGTAGCAAGTAAACAACTTAAAAAACCGGCCAAGTGCGAGTCAGACTGGTGCACGAAGGGTTCCGTACCATTATGTCAAAAAACAGCATAAATAACACGTTTATTGTATGGGCGCCCCACTTAAATATCCATAGTTCTGTTCAGAACGGTGATCCAGCTAAGGTCTGGCAGTTTCTCAAATCATTAGGTATCGGAAAAAAGTCTCACAATACGATTCCTAAAGACTTGGATTTCAATTTACTTAATAGTCATTTTTCTACTTCGCCCGAATTAGATAGGGCCACTAAAGCTACTACGCTAAGTAATCTTTCAAAC
Organism: Orthosia cruda; assembly: GCA_964057195.1. Classification (NCBI taxonomy): domain Eukaryota; kingdom Metazoa; phylum Arthropoda; class Insecta; order Lepidoptera; family Noctuidae; genus Orthosia; species Orthosia cruda. The sequence continues at coordinate 24,461,479 of OZ059829.1, read as the reverse complement.
CTTCCGGTACCTGATTATTCCCCCTTTGTCATAAGTCAATTCACCGCTTGTGATGTTAAAAAGAGTATTCTAGCGATTTCGTCCAACGCTGTTGGTAGTGACTGTGTTAGCCGTAAAATGATCGTCCCCATCCTTGATGACATTGTTCCTGTTATCCTTCACATCCTCAACTTCTCTGTTTCCAGTGGTGTCTTCCCTCAAGCCTGGAAAGATGCCCATGTTATTCCTCTACCCAAAAAATCTCATCCTGCATCTTTTTCTGACTATCGTCCCATTTCTATTCTTCCTTTCCTATCCAAAGTCCTTGAAAAATTAGTCCATCATCAACTCAGCTCGTTCCTTTCCAAACAGAAGCTGCTAAATCCCTTCCAATCTGGTTTTCGCCCGGGACACAGCACTACCTCAGCACTTGTGCATATTACGGACGACATAAGGTCAGGCATGGAAATGGGAAAGTTAACTGTACTTGCTCTACTTGACTTCAGCAATGCTTTCAATACGGTTGACTTCGACATTTTGCTGGGAGTCCTGAGCTCTTTTAACATATCTCCTTCGGTAATTGACTGGTTTCATAGTTATCTGTTTGGCCGCCGGCAGCGTATTTGCATTGAGGAATCTTTCTCTTCTTGGTGTAACACCTCTGCCGGTGTGCTGCAGGGTGGCGTTTTATCTCCTCTACTTTTCGCACTCTTTATTAATGCTATCACTCAACAGCTATCTTCTTTCTACCACCTTTATGCTGATGATCTTCAAATTTATACTCAAGCTCCTCTCGGTGAGTTATCGGACGCTATTCGGACTATTAATACGGACCTGGCTCGAATTGGTGACTGGAGCACTGAGTTTGGGCTGAAGATCAATCCGACGAAAACTCAAGTGGCTGTTGTGGGAAGTTCCCGAACGGTCTCTAGGATTGATTGGGCGACACTTCCCCAGGTTTCTTTCAACAACACCATTGTTCCTATAGCTCACACTGTGAAGAACCTGGGGATTTATATCGATAGCACCCTTTCCTGGACCAAACAACTGCAGGAGGTCAGTCGTAAACTGTTTGCGTCTGCGGGCTCCCTGAGACGGCTTCGTAACTTTCTTCCCATCACCACTAAAATTGCGATAGCACAATCTCTTCTTCTCCCTATCCTGGACTATGCTGATGCCAGCTATCTCGATCTCACCCAAGACCAATTGGACAAGCTTGAGCGACTTCAAAATCTCTGTATCAGGTTCATATTTGGCTTGCGCAAGTATGACCATGTTTCTGAATTTCGAATCAAGCTCAAATGGCTTCCTATTCGCCTTCGCCGGAATGCCCACATACTTTCTTTGCTATATAATGTGCTCTTTAATCCTTCTAGTCCTTTTTATCTTAAAGAACGTTTTCAGTTCCTCTGTGACACACATTCTCGGTCCTTGAGATCATCGGAAAACCTGAAATTAAGCATTCGTATGCATTCCACATCCTTCTTCGACAAATCTTTCACGGTTCAAGCAGCTCGTTTGTGGAATGCATTACCTATTGAGGTAAGGCGTGCGCAAACATTGCCGACATTTAAGAAAATGGTGAAGGATCATTTCCTTTCTCTGTAACTATTCTTCTCCTTTCTCTGTTCTGTATTTGATATTTATTAGTATATTATTTTATTTGTATGTATGTATTTTATGTAATGTCTAAGTTATATTATTTCATGATAGTTTTTGTACACTGACAACCCTATGTCTATCTCCTCTCGTTCGGTCCATCCAAAGGTTGTCTGTAAGAGATTGCCCTGTGCGATAAGACCGCCCATTGTACACTTATCTTTATAAATGTTTTGTTCTGTAATTATTTAAGTGGTGTACAATAAAGTATATTATATATATATATATATATTTTATTCTGTTTTTGGTATTTGTTGTTATAACGGCAAGAGAAATACATCATCTGTGGTTCGTGAGATACAGCCTGGTGACAGACAGACAGACAGACAGACAGACGGACTGACAGACAGACAGACGGACCGCGGAGTCTTAGTAATAGGGTCCCGTTTTTACCCTTTGGGTACGGAACCCTAAAAAGGCAAATCAAGTTTGTTATATTATTTTTCTACAAGCTTCCAGTTGATCAGTGGTGTTGGCTAGTTTCGAGAAATAGTATATCAAAATACAAGTAGGCAAACTTTGTCATTGATGAGGCTGTTATGGAGGCGAGAGTCTGCAATAAACAATATCCAACTGTACTACGTTTTTCAACACACTTTAAAAAATCATATAATTTCGTAAATATAGTCTGTCCCGTTTTGCTTAGTGCACCTGCATTATACAAATATCTGGAATCAACAATCTACTTTGTTCAAAAATGTTTATCAATATTCCGATCTTTGAAACCTCTGTCTGAGAAGAGGCTTTTACAACTGGGATGAGTCATCATCATCATCATATCAGCCGCAAAACGTCCACTGCTGGACATAGGCCTCCCCCAAGCGTCGCCACATTGACCGGTCCCGTGCGTCCCGCATCCAGCGGATCCCCGCAACCTTCACCAGGTCATCGGACCACCTGGTGGGAGGCCTTCCAACGCAACGTCTTCCGGTTCGCAGTCGCCACTCCAGAACCTTTCTGCCACATCGGCCATCCGTTCTGCGAGCAATGTGCCCTGCCCACTGCCACTTAAGTTTGGCAATTCTTCGGGCTATGTCGGTAACCCTGGTTCTCTTGCGGATCTCTACATTTCTGATTCGATCACGTAAGGAAACTCCGAGCATAGCCCTCTCCATTGCCCTTTGGGTGACTGTAAGGGCCGGCGCTCATTATCGGCATGGCACGGCAAAGGATTTTTCGTGGACAAATGATTTTCGACCTTGCTACGGTACCGCACGGCACTTTTCAGCATGCCAAAACATTCTGCCACTGCATGCCGCGGCATTTATGTAGAAATAAAAAAATTTCAACGCTAAAGTTATTAAAATAAGGTCGAAAATCATATTAAAAAATATAATTAAAAATATAATAAAATATATTCGCCTTGAGACACTGTGGTAAGTTGGACGTGAAGATACCGCGCAACTTCCCGAACGCTGCCCAGCCGAGTCGAATTCGACGGTTGACCTCTTTCTCGAAGTTGGCCCTACCCAACTGGATCGTTTGTCCCAGGTAGACATAGTCATCCACAACTTCGAGTGTAGAGTCTCCGACCCTGATAGGAATGGGTGTGACATGGGCATTCAACATCACCTTGGTTTTGTCCATGTTCATCCTAAGACCCTTTCTTTCGGAAGCTCTACTGAGGTCATCGAGCATTGTATTGAGGTCCTCCATAGTCTCAGCCATGACAACTATATCGTCGGCAAACCGAAGGTGAGTGATGTACTCGCCATTGACGTTGATGCCTAGCCCTCTCCAGTCCAGAACCTTGAAGACATCCTCCAGATCCTCCACTGGGATGAGTATTTTATTTAAAGTATCTTAAATATAAGAATTTGTATTTACCTGTGTTCCTATTGCTAAGATTTCATTTAAATATGCTTCATCCACCTTCTCCATAGCTTCTTGGAAGTCATTTCTTAGACCCTGAAAAGAAAATAAAAAAACTCTTTAGTTTTCAGTTACAAGAGTAATTTTTCTAGCAAAATATGAACTTTTGTCTATTCACCATACCGGTTTCTGTATTATTGCTTTTTACTTTTAGTAATAGTCTTATCTAAACCAAGAGAAAAGTGAAAAATGAACTTCACATTCTGCAGTAGTTTGGTAACATTGTATTCTCATAGGATTCATTTATCTTCTAGTTAAATTATGCTAATTTTAATGTGTAAAACAATAAAATAAAACAGAGAAACTAATCATAGAACACAAAAACAATTTAAACCCATTGCGCGTCTAATTACAGAGACAATAGAAAAACAATAGCCTATCTATACCAATATTATAAAGAGGAAAGATTTTTTGTTTGATTGTTTGTACCGAATAGGCTCCAAAACTACTGAACCAATTTCAAAAATTCTTTCACCGTTGGGAAGCTACTCTATCCCCGGGTGACATAGGCTACTTTTTATCCCTGTATTCCCACGGGAACAGGAACTACGCGAGTGAAACCGCGAGGCGTCCTCTAGTGCATTATAAAGGTGTGCGAACGACGCGTCAAGGGTAAACATAGATATTGAGATACATATTTTAGAAAACTTACTCTGTTTGCTTCTGGTTCCTGAATCTCTATTCTTCTCAATCTTTTGAATGAGTTCAGTTCATTTTCGCCAAACAACCAGATAGGATGACCTCGCTCTCTCAACCTTTTTATAACTTCTTGTCTTGGTAGTCCAACTATTTCAGTGTTTTCAGCGTCATTGGTTGCTTGCCTTAAACTTGCTAAAATTATATTAAGTAGGTATTAGTTAGTAGTTAGCAATATATATGTATATAGTTAATTTAGTATTTTATACTATGTACGTTTTTATCTCATGATCATCTACCCAGCCTTTTTTCCAACTAAGTTGGGGTCGGCTGCCAGTCTAAACGGATTCAGCTGAGTACCAGTGTTATGTTCCAGTGTTCATGATACGTTTTTATCTATGTAAATAGAATTGATTTTAATAAGCATGGGGGCATGGTGTTCATGACTGTATCATGAACACCATGCCCCCACCAACTAGAGACATCATTGCTTATAAGATTTGTAGCCACGCAATTGCACCAACCAACTGTTTAGGTTGTCATAGTTACCATGGTTACAACTATCATAAGCTGACAGTTTCAATAAGTAAATGGTGACTTTAACTGATTTGCTTGGTTTATATGGAAAGTTTAGAAAGAAAGAAAGAAAACTAGTTTATTTGGCACACTCCCAATTTGTTGAGTTAATCTGTCTCTAGCAGTGGCTTCGGACCCATCCCAGTGCTGTAATAGTAAATTGTAGTACTTAGGGAAACGCAAACAGTAAAGAAAATAATCAAACCTCTTTCATCCTTTACTTCTTGTGATTCTTCTTGAACTTCTGGTTCCTTGATTTGTGGACCATATTTTTTTAAATACTCTTCCTGTTCTTTAGCCATTAGCTCACCTCTCTTGAAATACTTCCTGCTGGCTGTAGGGTTCTGTAATAAACACCATGTTTTGGAAAATGCCACATAACATCATTGTAACGCAAGTGTGTTAGAATATTTACTTACTATTAAATTCTTTTCTTCAAGAAGCTTACGTTTCCTTGCGATTTCAGCTTTTAATATATCCATGGTTGTTTGCAAGCGTTTTGATTTTATATCTCAATAACAAGTAACACAATTCAAACGCAACTCACTCAACAACACAGCACCATCACCAAATTATTTTAATTTTACGACTGACACTGACTGAAGACATTGACGTTTGATTGATTGACGTTTTTAATATGTATTTAGTATTGAATTAGGTACCTGGTTTTTTAGCCTCTATTTGTCAAAAAAGGTTTTAAAACAAAATTAAATAACCTCCTAGGCCAATTTCGATAAACAAAAAAAAAAAAACTTAATGGTATCTAAGTAATATGTACTTGAGAGCAAGTGACTAGTATGTTTTGTTAATCCAAAAAGTTAGGCCAAATTATTGCGTTTGAAATTTTTTAATCAACGTGTTTTATAACTCGTTTCTTATCGATATTTATATTGAGTATTATTTTAATAGGTATATTATTCTATCTAAAATATTATTGCTAAACGGAGTACTTATACGCTTTTTATTAACCTTGGCAACTTTGATTAACCCGCGAAATTCAGTTTATTTTATATTTTTTGTACAACTAGCTGTTGCCCGCGACTTAGTCTGCGCAACACTTAGAGCTTTTGACCTATGCTCTAAGGCACAGCATTAGTACTTCGAATAGCCAATTCTTTTATATATATCAGGCAATATTTTTGTAGGTGTGTGGGCCGCCTTATTTGAGAAATTCATAGTTCACCATACAAACTGGCACAACCTGTTTCCACCCCGTTATTCGTGATAAAACTATGCTATGTCCTCACAGGGTCTCAAAATATACCCATACAAAATTGTATCGAAATCAATATAAATAATAACTTCCTAATGGCGACCTTGTTAGCGTTAGCTAATTGGAGTACCCATAACTAGACTGTACAGGATCGCGCAAAACTCATCACTCTATTGGCAGGTGCTATAATTTTTGCATATGGCGGCAAAAATTTAGTTCTGTTTCAACATTTGTGAAATAAACTGACACAAAAAACTTTTCTACAAAAAAATATAATTGACTTCCAAATAAAAATACTAAAACGTGAAAATAACTTTAATTTCGGCAGTCTTTGTGCCTGTTTTTGTTTCTTCGTTAAAGGGATACCCCTCTGCGTACCCCTTTAAAGCGTACTGGCGTGATGTGTTGTTATGAAATGGGGTAAACAATTAACAGACATGCAATTGCTGCAATCCCGAGATATTTGCCATTGTTTATTGATGTGTTATGTTGTATATCTCCGAAGTTCTTCATCAGATCTTCACCAAATTTGAATGGGATCAATTCGGGCACATACTATTTAAAAAAAAGATTTTCAAAATCGGTCTACAATTGACGAAAAAATCGGTGAACAACCACAAAAAAAAACAAACATGCAGCTGAACATAGAACCGGATAGGAAAGTCGGCTAAAATATAGTTTGTAACCTCCAAGTGCAACAAGCCATTCTAAACATGTCATGACTGTTTTTTTTTTTTTGGTTTCATCAAGACATTCAAATCGCGACCACGAGGAAGGAAATTTCGCTGGAGGCATCATCAGGCCACCAAACGACTACTGTGGTCGACGAGGTCACAGAGCCATGATCAACGTCTTTCTCTATCCTTAAAAGGAATAAATTGGAACTGGAGAACAGAATAGAGCAACGGCGTGGTCTTGCAATGGCCGGTTAGATAGAATGATTTAACTGTGCCAGACACTGTCCTGTGGTTTTTTTCATTGTCTATGTCAACTAGCGTCAGACTCTTGAAGCCCTCAAAGATAATATCCGCCAAGAAGTTCTGGCAAGAGTGATGGAAAATGCCATAAATCGGGCCCGAATGTTTATCAATTATGGTGGCGGCCACTTAGCCGTATCATTTTATCGATAAAATTGAGAAATGAAAATTAAGATACCAAATGAACATTATCCAAAAGCAGAACCAAAGTTTCCAATGCATAAAAAAAATACAACCGAAGAACATCGGGTTATAAATTTTCTATCGTGTCGGTAGCAGGATTCAAAAATTGAAAGCAAAGTGGTTTTCCACTATTTGTAACACTCCGTAGAAACCGATCCCAACATACCACCAGAATGAAAGTCCAGCGCTCTTTATTAGAACACGAAGACAGTTCAGTATATATGCTCATTTTATATCAATTTACATGTAATTTTTATAATTCGATAAAATAATGAGATACAGAAAATTTTATGGTCTAAGTTTGGATAATAATTTGCAACATCCTGCCAAAACTGAAACGAATCAGCCAAAATCGTGTTCTCCATGCAGGCGAAGCTGCGGGCGGAAAGCTAGTTCACAATAAAATTACTGACTTACTTCTTTAAGCATTCGTTACTTTTATTACATTGCTTTCTTATATTTTTAAATTACATCTTACGGGATACCATGAAATGATCTTTGGATCATATTCTAAACAGGATCAAAATTACTGTGATGCCGAATGTAAGTAGGACAATCTTTGAGTCACCGAATCCAACGATCTATGTGTTCAAGGCCATCATTTTGTTCAACTAATAACATAAAATATGGTTAAATAGACTCCCTACTTAATGTAAGACAAATAAAAACGCCGTTTATTATTGCTTCCCAGAATTTGATCGTTATGTTATGAGCTATACCTAATATCGGATGGTGTAGCAGCAAATTATTGGGTCAATTCCTAGCCAGGAATAATGATTTTTTAAACATGCAATGATGCAGTTTTAGTTTTTATTCAAATCTATCCCGAGACTCCTTTCAGTGTTTTACACTATTCCTCATATATTCGGATTTGGACATCCACGCCTACTTGAAAAATTCACCCAGTAATATTTATAATCGGTTTGCAGCATATTATAGGTACATTACTTTCTAGGCTTGGATTCATTTGTTTTAAATGTTTTATTGTATCCATATTGTTATGTCATTGTCATTGATATTAATTAAATACACTTGTTATGATTTAGCATGATTAAACAACATTAACAATAATTTGTTAATGATGTTGGCCTATCATTTAAAAGCACTTAGTGTCCAGGTAATCGAATAATTTGTAATTAGTGAAATATTTTTTTTATGTTTTTAGCTTACATTTACCAATTTTTGTAATGCTATAAATACCAAATATCTATACATTTTTTTGTGCATCAGTTGGTGTACCAACCCTTTGCTACCGGCACCGCTACCTACGTGTTGGCCGCAAAAGCCCTGACCAGCGGCCGCTCCTCGGATTCCTCTTCGCTTCACCTTCACCGTGGGTGACCAAGTCATAGCTACTGAGCCCACCCGCCTCAACAATGCAGGAACTGCGGTCCTTATTTACGTAGCATATTCTTTTGCAGAGATATAGAGATCAAATACGCATCTAAGCTCTACTGTATTGTTCCATTATTCTCAACTCATCGTCCCCACCTCAGTTCTAATAAATACCTTGTCTTTACAACGATTTACTAATGAGGCCTAATGGTTTATGTCTCATCCACATCAATACAACTGCTACTTACTTCTATATTCGTTACTCTTATCACATTCCAGTCTTATTTCCTGAAATATATATTAACAGTAGAGTAGATACCACCAATCTGGCCATTGGAACATATCGTTTATTAATACAGGAATGTTATCATAAAAAAATCAATTAGTACCTAAGCTACATAATGTCCAGGTAATCATGTGATTAGTGGAACTATTGTTGTATATATTAAGCTAAATATCTATACCACCTTTTAAATACTATAAATACCAAATGTGCATTTGCTTGTGCATCAGTCAGTCTACCAACCCTTTGCTGTTACTTACCTACTAAGCTGTCGATTTCTTCTTTGCCAAAAAAATGGAAAATGCTGGTGAATTTTGTGTCAGTGATGTCTTCGTCGAACTTTTAAACGATGCCATGGATAGAGAATTATTTGAACTTTGTGAACAAATCGAACATTTGGAGTTATTATTTGATTCATCATATGATGTTGAGTTGTACAACCAATGTGCAATAATTGAATATCAGTTGATGTAAGTATAAGAAACACAAAACTTGACAAGAAATATTATTTTCCTGATGTTTATTTTAAGATTAATTTTGATGTTTTTTTACAGTCAACCGCAACATGTTGGACAGGACAAGAAGCGTGGATTAACAACTGATGAAAATATAACATCTAAGAAAAGAAGAGTGAATGAAGGGGCTTCAACAACAGCTGAAGGTAACAACACTGTGGTGGAAAGTGAAATATGTCAGCCTTCAGTGAGAGTGTCTTATATATCAAATAACACAGATGGAGGCAACCAGTTAACAGATGTCATTAACGTCGAAGATTACGAAGTGAAAAAAACTGGCGAAAATTTTAGTATCCGTTATTTGGAAACTTGGCAATTTAAATATTATATTCCTATTGGTGAATTACTTGCGCCGACCCCAAGTTACGAGGAACAAGATCAGGAAGATGATCATCTATGGCTAACATAATGCATTGAATGTAATTCTAACTATCTTTTCTCTCCGACTCAACTATACTATGGTTTAATGAAAACAATTGTTCTGTACATCATAATTATGATAATAAAATCATTATAGTAACTTTATGTTTTTCATTTATATTTTACAATTCAGTATTTTTTATACAATATACGCCGTTTACCCATGGGGAAGACAAAAACTACACCTACTACTACGCCACCTACTATTGGTGCCATTACTCAATCTATCATTCAAAGTTTCACCACACATACTTCGCAAGAAACCTATTTTTACAGCAGTCTTTTTTGCCATTCTCAATCTTCACTTACAAACATAAGTGTTGGCACCAGCACACTGTTGATTTCAGCGAGTCGAGCTGTTTGGATATCGATTGGCTGGTCACATATTATACAAACTCATTCACTTGCTCCAAACTCTTATCATTTATTTTCACATCACACCGATACGTCGTCTTCTCTTTCATAGACCTTAGTCTAGTTCACAATAATTATATTCATCACTTTTAACTTAAAAGCTTCATTCGTCATAGTCAACATATCTTGCAACTGTTCTGCTGTCGATATAAGTAGAACTTGATTATCTGCATAGAGGGCATTTGAGAGTTCATGTTGAATAGGCACGGTGACGCCACATAACCCTATCTAACACTCCTTGAGATGGAAAACCAGTCCGTGTAACACAAGCACAGGAATCCCTGTATGTGTAGAGATTTCAGTGCCATACGAAGCGCCTGTCCACACCCACACCCGGATAGCGTCGACCACGGTACTTCCCTCCACATTCTATAATAGGCCATCTCCAAGTCAAAAGCCCAGTAGCCTTTTCGTGCTTTGCCAGATGGTTTTTTACTATACACCATAACGAATAGATCTCCATACAGCCCATTCCCTCTTTAAATCTTGCTTGCACATCACTTATTTGCTTATGTCACCTTAAAAAAAAACGCATATAATTTGCCAACAACACTCAAAAGACTAATAATGGCGCGGTAGCAGCGGTAGTTTTACACGAGTGTGAGTCTGTGAGCCTTTTCCCTATACACCGTAAAACTTTGGTATTTTATCCTGTGGAGAGTCGATCCGGTACATGGAACAGTATCGATTTGTAAAGATTCAATAAAATAAATAAACCGACTTCGGTGTAGGTGTCTGTACTTATCTCTTGTTTTACTATTTTGCATCATTGACTTTCGAAACGAAAGTTATTTTTGCACATTTTAGTATTTTGCTTTCTAAGACGATTTACTTTTTAGTGTTTTCTTTGTTGTTTCGTGGTACGATTACAGCCATGCACACCACAGTTATCAGGCACATGGCGCAATATTAAATTCCTGAATTTTATTCTAAACATAAATGGTGCTTGCAAAGGCAAGCTTGGCGGTACCTCTTCATTCTTTGTGTCCCAAAAGAGTCAGTTTTGCGTAATAAAACAGAAAAACGTTACTTTTTAGCGCTAATGTCAATAAACACAAGATGTATTTTTATTTTAGTGCACCTTGAAGTCTGGTTAGCCTGTGAGTAAATCAGGCCCCGAATAGCTCATTTGCCCGTTTTTACAAACGCTAAATGATACCTAAGTTGATGCTTCAACAGAAGTGCACTGTTGAACTTTCTTCGCATGTCACTGAATCGGTTGTTGTTAACATCCAACAGACCGCTATTACTTTGGCAGTAATTAAGTTGTTGTCCAGCATCCAGTGATAGTGTAAATGAGCATAGGTACATGCACATGCCCGCTCTCTATGGGTTCTACTACCTTATCATTATCCTCACAGATATGCAGGTACTACAGAGAGTCAAACAGATAAATGCCGACACTATTATTTAGCTAATTAGCTGAGCCCCGAGGGCTCTGATTAAAAGGATTTAATTTTTGTCGGTGCCTTATTTACCTTCTTATCACTACCTATCCGGAGTGATTTTAGAATGATTTCTACGATAAATAAATGAGATTATCAATAAGATAAATAACAGGGTTGATACAATGAATAACGATTGATATCGCAGATAACATACTCGATGTTTCTTTTCAGGTTCTTTTTCAGTTTCAATACATTCCTTGAGTAATGTTGTTGTGGTTAAAATGAATATTTTCAACAATGTTTTCGCCATAGTTTTAAGTATAATTTTATTTGAAAAAGGTGCGCAAATATTTTCCGTTTTGTTTCAATGTGTTTTGATCAAAACTTAATACTTATGTGTGTGTAAATAGTTTCAGCAATAGACTTCAGGATAGTAGGTGGAAGTAAGGCTCCTGAAGAATATGGGAAGATTCACGCGTCTATTCAAAATGTAACTGGCCACCATGTGTGTGGAGGAGCTGTGGTTTCCAAGTGGTACGTGGTCACCGCCGCCCATTGTGTGAAAGAGTAAGTCCCTTTTTACATGTTTGAGAATATGAAAGAGCCTGCCGGCTAGGTCCATGCCGTGCTTATTAGTGAGGAGTAACAGCAAGGTTTCCATCCCGCTTCCAGTGTAGCACTGAAAGCGGCCGCACAGTTGGCGCGAAGGGTTCGTTTCCCGCACGGAACAAATATTTGCATGACCTACAGATAGTTGTTCCGGCTCTGGGTGTTGTGTATGTGAGTTTATATGTCTGTAAACGCACACACAATACAGGAAGAAATTCCTAGTATGGCGCAAAGCTTAAAAAAAAAGAAGCGGACGATGAGCGGGGCAGTTTCTCTATAGAAGACCTAGTAGACTAGTTGAGAAGTGGAACCACGACAAATCTGCCTTATACTACGCAGCTGCTAGGTACGCTAGGAAGAGATACTTTCTTAGTTCACAAAGTAGACTGCAAACACTCTCGTCGAAGAGGCATTTGTATCGATATAACTCTGTTTGCGTCTGATGATTACAGTTCCACCAAAAGGGTTGCCTTCAGCTGAAAAGCTAAAGTGTGTTCTAGTGATCTGGTAACATTTTAGATCGATATAGTTTGAAAATATGCGAATATATTTTGTTTCAGTGCCAACCCACGTTTAATGAACATTGTATCGGGCACACATAATTTAGATGTTGGAGGTAAAAGATACAATGTTGCATCCATAATTGTTCACCACGGATACAATGTCACTAGCAGGCAGCATGATATTGCTCTCCTGAAAACGAACAGACCGTTCGACTTACGATTCATTGCAATCTTAGACCTTGGAAGACAAAAACTGAGTGAAGCAGATGAGGTCGTTTTAGTCGGCTTTGGAGCAAAAAAGGTTGGTAAACATCATAAAGCACTCTACACATATTTATATCGGTACCAGGATACAATATTCTACAGGTAGAATATTGTATACCAAATTGAAATTTAACTCGTAGTTCAAGAAGAGGTACACTGCAAGAAGATTAGACAGAAATGGCAAAATAATAGTGCACTCGTTTGAAATAGAGTAAACTAGCTCTCGATGGGACCGCGTCCTTATGGGGAAAATTGCAAGAAAGCAACTGCTACCGTAATACTATTGGTGGAAAACCATGCTTAATTAATTACTCATTCCTTATTTAGGGACGCAATAAAATTTATTTTTCAGCCAAATGGGTCATCAACACGCGAAATGTACGCATTGGCATTGCCGGTGTTCAACCAAGAAACATGCGAATATGCTATGAGATACTCTAGGCCGGTTTCCAATGAAATGTTCTGCACATTTACAAAGATCGGTGAAGGAACTTGTCATGTAAGTAGCCTAGACGCTAAGAATAAGGGACCTCACACACTAAGGCCAACAATAAAAACATTTTATTTACATAACGTCAACTCAGTCAATTCGAAAACATGTGACATCCACCAATCCGCACTGTTCCCTCGTGGTGGATTACGGCCCATTCCTTCTCTTAGAGAGAAGGCCTGTTTCCCAGCGATAGGAACATAACAAGGCTGATGATGATGATGATCGCAGCCGATACGGCCAAGTTTGCGTTTCTTTAGTTAAGTATGGTCTGACTGTAGGGCCACTGGTACCGCCTAGTGGGTGCGGTGCCTAACATTTTGTCATACAAGAGTTGGCTAATGGTAATATTAAATTGCTTATTTCAACACCACTGCTCTCAAAAACATCATGAGGACGGTTTCCTCACGATGTTTTCCTTCACCGTTTTGCCTTGCAAGTTTTTTGTCTTGCAAGTCCTGCTTTACGATGTATTCCCGTTGTCCCCGTAATCTGTGTCCCCGTTACGGGGACAACGGAACGTCATAAAATTTTCTTCCCGTTGTCCCCGTTATGTATGTGCATAACGGGGACAACGGGAAGGAATTTTTATGACGTTCCGTTGTCCCCTATATTTATTTTTTTCTTTTTTATACGTGAGTAATTTAGCACAGCAAGCCTAAACCTAAAATGAAAGATATTTTTATATGTTACTGTAAAAACCCGAACTACGGTCAATCCTAGGATTTAACGGCTTTTTACCAAGACTTACTAGTAAAAGTCCGAAATGGCTTTCACAGTAACCATATATTATTATATATTTTAATTTAAAATATAGAAACAAATTAGAAATGTTTACACACAAAACAACTAGATTTTCTAATCTAAATCAATAAAATTACTATTTTTTTTTTAGTTCACTTGACCTATATAGTAACTACCCATACAGTTGATACTAATAATGGGAAAAAGGAATTGAACTCAAAGTATTAAAAAAAGGAATACAATTTCAATTATATCAACAAAAATACTAGCAGATTTTTTCAAGAAAATACCCTGTAGTTATTTGCGAGTTAACAAGTTGCATTTGGGAATCTGTAATACATTCTTCCATGTCAATTGCATTCAGCGTTCGGCATTTTGGTGCATTCGCGTTTTTTTTTTGTTTTTTATTATATATTTCTTAATTGTTTATGTAAGCATTTGTAAAGGTATACCTAACATTCTCTCTATTATGGCACTCTCACTTACATAATTTTAACGCAACGGGGACAACGGCCATAATTTTAAAAGTATATATTACAATAAATTAACGGGGACAGCGTACGGGGACAACGGGAAGTAATTTTAATTATTTTATTTAATTCCCGTTGTCCCCGTTAACGGGGACACAGATAACGGGGACAACGGGAATACATCGAATCAAAAATTCGAAGACACGTGACATCCACCAACACACACTGGGCCCGCGTGGTGGATTTTGGCTCATTCCCTCTCACAGAGAGGAGGCCTGTGTCCCAGCAGTGCGAACATTAAAACGCTTATGATGATGATGATGATGAATGTTTTACAGGGAGATTCCGGTAGTCCAGTAATAAAAGGTAAAGAGCTGGTTGGTGTTGTTTCTTGGGGGATTCCTTGCGCCGTCGGCTTCCCAGACGTCCACACAAGAATAGCTCCCTATGTCGAATGGATTCAAAGTCATATTAGACAAAATTATTGTTACAAGTAAAATGTTTATAACATTAGCTCAAGGTATTACAGAGTGTGTTTCAATATTCATGTACTTGTGAAAGTCGTTGTTAATGCTGTTGAAATAAGGCTGGTGTTTAGCTTGTATTGTCCCCACCCTGTAAGATTAAATTTCTGATGTTTAAAAAAAAGCTTATTCTCCAGTGTTTAGTACTTATACCTAATAGCTGTGATTAATATTAAGATGTTCGTCTTTTTAAATAAAAATCCATTGTTCAGAAAATATTTTATTTATCAACCAATTTGAATAAATTCAACTTATTTTGTAATTCTTTGTCTGAATCGACGCAATGCTTCCATGTTAATCTGGAAATATAAAAAGCTTTTCGTTCGTCATTTTTGGCGGCGCTAATTATTACTCTTTAAACGCATAATTAAGAAAGTAATTCCTCCTTAATCATCTCCTTGGCCTTATTCATTAATGATATTATCAGAAATCAAATACTCATTTCGGATGTAAACAAGATTAGAAATTCATCATCAGACAGATAACTTTTTCGGAAATAACAATTTATCATACAATGCACTACAAAATAATATTTGTTTACCTTATATTCACGCTTATTTGGTATGACATCCATAATCACAGCCATTACTGGTCTTCCATGGGCACATTGAAATGGAGTCTTGCAGTTTGATAGTGCGTTGACTAATTCTACACAATCACTTTTGGATAGTTGATCACCAAACTTGATGGCGTATCTGCAAGACTGATAAAACGATTTTTTTGTTGCATTGATACATAATTTTCGACATAAATCATCTCTATGCACAATTTACGCTATGCTATTTTTAATTTATGCTCTGTTACTTTTGTTGTCCTGTAAGTACGCTCAATATAACTTAAATTGTTTAGATATTAAGTTTCTCATGTAAGTGAATACCATTGTAATTCTTTTGAGAAATAAATATTCTTTTACCGTAATTTTACATAAAGAAAATTTACCTCACTGAATACCAAATCTATGATTGATTTCGGATATAGTGACACGCAGCCTTTTTGTAATTTTATGGCATGTATTTCTTCTAATATGAGATTTCTTACAGCTTTTATAACTTTTTCAAACTGAAAAAATATAAGATTGATTCACTATTCATTGATTGTTACATCGCATGCAACAAATTCTTGACGCATGACTTAGCTCTATTACCACGTAAGATTGGTAAACAATGACTAATCACCTCTCTTTGATTTTTACCAAGAATAGCTTCAGGTATAGAGTGGACGGTTAATTCGTTATCGTTCAGAATAGTCCATTGTAGACCTAGCTGAGTATACTTATCCTTATAGTTATGCAGGTATAGAATCTCGTCTTTAGACATCTTCAAAATAATGTTATCTACTGGGATACTTGTCCACCTTTCTTCGTTAAAGTAATCTGGAATTACGAAACTATGTCTATTAAAATGCATTGTTAAAAGCTTGTCTATCATCTCGATAGGAACGGCCAAAATAAAATTTAACTTTACATTTGATTTTGTCTCCAAAATATTTACATAATAGTTTATTAAAACACAATAATTTACTTAATCGGTACCTGCCAAATTTTTCTCCAATCGTATTCGCTCATGAACTGCATGTTGATCAAACAATATAAGATACTCTGATCCTTCCTTTGTTTGCTCACTTCTATTCTTCATAATTGCTACAATGAATTTACAATCAGCTTGTCCAAGTACCTGAAATAACATAGTTATTATTACAACGACAATAAGTATCTTTAAAAATATATATTTTATGACTGATTTACTGCTCAGATCATTACGCAGTATTACTTACCTTAGCATCTTTCAATGATGTTTCATCAAAAACCAAAGATGCGTTATCTTTATTAACTTTATTTTGAAACTTGTGAATATTCTTAGTTGTAAGATCTTCAACATTTTGTATTATAGGTTCATATATTTCGGCATTAACTTGCACATCGTTGGCGAAATTGTTATAGATGCTCTGAAATTAACCATGTGATTTTATAAAATACATTGTTTCAAAAAATATTGAGAGACCAAATTGTATCCTAACGTACTTACGTCTTCATAATAATCTTTATCCAATTCATAATCACAAGCTAATTTAGTGTGACAGCTTTCAAAGATCTGAGACATGCCTGAAAAGTAAACTGTTAGCCTTTACGAAAATCTAGAAAGTTTATAATTTAACTGAAATTATCACTACCTTTGGGTAGGAAACGGGGTCTGTTTTTAAAATTAAAGTTGATTTCAAAATTACGATCCATGTTATTAGTATTAAAGTTACGTTCAGTGCACAGGCCAGGCTGATCTCCTGGACCCATATAAGCTATTTCTTCCCTCTTCCTCTCCATCGGATCTCGTAAGTTTTCGTCAATAATGTTATCTGATATGTTTGGTTGTACAGTCTTTACTGCACAGCTAAAATGATGTGAAACATTTTCGGTTGTATCGCCAGTGCCTTGATTTATGATGCCATGTCCATTTTTAACATGTTCATCTATACCATTTTTTATGTTACCATATAAAGAGTCATTCAATTGGTTGTTTTCATTAAAGCTAAAATCGAACTCTCTTTGATCCGATCCAATATCATAGAATACTGTTTCACAAACATTTAATGGTTCTATAATCATGTTATCCGAAGGCACTGTTTCAGAACGCTGCTGTGACTTAGAAACGAAAAAAATGTTAAAACTCCTGCTATTATGTGCTAAATCATCTTTGGTTGTTTTAAATGCATCATTATCTCCATTTACTTTATAGTGATAATCGTGGACAGAGTAAGTTTCAGACAGTCTAGTAGCTTGGCTATTTTGACTTAGATTTTTGGTTAGAACATTTTTGCTAAAATTAAATGAAGAATTTGGTGGATGTTTAATATAAGTATTTTCAAAGACTGGATTAATATTATTGCCTGGTGATACAGGCTCATAATTAACAGTAGTCTGTTTGTAATAATCATTGTCCTCAACAAAATCCAATCTGTTTTTGTTGCGTAGTTGTGAGTTATTGTAATTAAGTGCCGTATTATTTTCAGAACTTTTAGAATACTCAATTGTATACGATTCATCTATGGTTTGTTTCTTTTGCATATCAAAGGTTTTTGTTTGCTTGTTAGATACGGTTCGTGGTTTTCTAAATATATTTTTAAAATCATTCGGAGAAATTAAATTATCTCTAGATTCTTTTGTAATAAATCTTAAATTTTGTTTCTTATTAATTATATAGAAGTTGTCAGTATCATTTCTTGTAAACGCTTCATGTTTATGGTATTGATGACTGTCGTATGTAAGAACCCTTAGTGGTTCGTCATTTAATGCACGATATGATGTTTCTTTTTGTGTACAGTAGATATTAAAATTTTGACTATGCATATTCTCTTCATTATCTTTAAGTTCTAAACTTTCTGAGACATTAGTCATAACATCGCATATTTCTTTTTGCCTATATAGGCTGCGATATTCACTGTCTTCATACTCGCTAGATATTTTTTTAAATTGTATATGATCCATTGTGTATTGCGATATTTTTTCTTTTTTCTTATCATTAGTTGAATATTCACTACAAATATATTTATTTGTGCATGCATATCGTTTTGGGACAATGGTTGCACAACGCAATGTGTCATTTCGTTTATATATTTTTTTATCAAGTTCCTCACTCATGTGACTTTCTGTAGCATTAATTAGTTCTTGTTGACTTTGTAGAACAGTTTTTACGAGATCATACGTTGTTTTGTACGACTTTGCTTTTAATTTATTCATAATATACTTTTCAATAATATGTTTGTTTGTTTTTGTTTGTACATTATCATTAATTGCACAATATTTGTTTTGCCAAATCGTATTGTTGTCCTTGCCTTTCCAATTGACACTTTTCAACTGATTAATGTTGTATCTACTCTTTATTTGGTTTTGCAAAAAAAAATCTGCCTTCTGAGCTACTATTTTACTTCTTAAATAAACCGAATCCAAATCCTTCAAATATTTGAATTTGTTTTTGTTATCTTTTACTTTGTAAAGTTTATTTGAAGTGTATTTTTCCTTTATTGCTGTTTTATACCTATTCTTTGCTGGTGATATGATATTAGCTTTCAGCTCTCTATTCTTTTTGGGTATCAGTGTCTCCTTGGTTTTATACTTCATTGAACCAGGAATCTTATTTTTTTTCTTACGATGTCTAGGGTTGACGAGCATTATATTTTCTTTCTTTTTATCTGAGTCATCGACTGTCGGTTGAATAATTTGTTGTTCAGTATTGTGTCCAGATACTATTATCTCTGATTTACTTTTTATTGAAGCGTTGTGGTCATTATTATTTTGATTGACATTTTGAAGAAATAATTTTGGGATGACAGCGCTACGATCTTTCTTCTTTTTAACTTTTCTTTTTACCATTTTTCCTATAAGTTAATGCTTAAATTAAAATGTTATATCTATTTTTAACACATTAAACACAAAATGGAATACGTATTATTTATGTTCAGCTGTAATTTATAAAATGCCAAAACCGACGCATTTAAATAACAAAATGTCTACCTTTGATTCCATTCTGTAATTGTGAAATTCCTAACTTTTTTGAGTGACTCCCTAATATTTTATCCATAATTTTCTTCACTTGATCTCGAGTATCTTGGTTTACCTTAGTATTTATCTGTTCTTCATTTATTGATATCTTTTCAACCTTTTTCATTTCTTTTAGATTATCATCACCAGCGTAAAATTTAACTAATTTCTGTAGTAGTTTATTAATCTGCTCCCAGTTTTTAAATTCTATAACTGATTGTTTTGGTGTATAACTAATATCATAATCGATGTATGGACAAGTTACGAAGATAAAGTAAAATGGTATATTTTGATTAAATAATCGATTTTCGTCATTAATCTTCTGTAAAAATAAATAAGATTAATACGTGATAGGAAAGATATTGGAATAGAGGAAAATCGACGACCTTACCTTAGATTTTAATGCTCTGTGGTCATTAATCTGCAGAGATTTTTTGAAATATTCGTTTAATTTCTTATGTAACTTGCTACAGTTATGTATGAACTTTCCATTTAGAAAAATCCAATGCAAGTCAAGTTCTTTATTCATCATTCCAATATAACCTGTCACTTTATACTCATGCTTCTCTACCTGAAGTTCTTGCACATTACTTTTGTCGATATTAAACAAAGTCGACAATGTTTGATAAATATTTCTTTTCTTATGAATTTTAAAGACGATTAAGTTTTGAGCGTCGTCCCGTAAACTTATCGATATGTGGTTGTGTACTAAAGATAATTGCTCCAGAAACGATTTGATGTTTTGCAGTTCGTTCATAGAATCTATGCTTCTTTTCTGTATATTTAGATTGTAAAGAAAACCCTTTATGTCAACCTGTAAATTATTTGCAACGTCGTAAAACAAATAACTAAGTAAAGCCTTTGACAGCTAAGTACAGATATACTTACAGTGGTTCCCTTTGTGGGCCTTGTCGTCATTTGAGCAAATTTCTTCTCTTTTCCATTAATAAAAGTTTTAGCCCATGTTTCTTCTGTATTTTCATGCCTTGATGTTACTTTAACCATTTGAGAGACGGTTATGATGTTGGCGATAAATTCACCCCGATATCCATAACTCTTAGGAGCAGCTTTTAAAGTTGCAAGATCCGTTAACTTACTCGTCATATACCTTTGACCAATTGCATTAAAATCATGTTTAGCAATACCACTGCCATTGTCAATGACTTGTATTGTACTTTCTTGAATATGTATTCTTATCGCAATCGATGTAGATTTTGCATCTAAGGAATTGTAGATCTAAAATGAAGATTGTTCATTAGATCTTTAATCGTCCACTGCGTAAAAGCGGTGGCAACTATTGATATCAGCATTAGAAATAGCACATTTAATTATGCTAATTATGTTCAAGACTCAAAATATACAACACAACATACATCACATTTACAAAAAAAAATACATTTACTAACTTGACGTCACCCTACATTAGCTACTTATTAATTCGCGTGGTTAAATAATAAACATTACTTATCAGCTGTAGGTACGTACTTATCAGTATTTAAGTTATGGCTATGTAAAAACACAGTATTTCACATGTTTATGTTTCTCATAGTAATATAAACTTAAAACAAACTAACTAAATAATAAACACCATAGCTTGAATAACTTACTAATTCCTCAATAGCTCTCTTGTAGCTGTTAACTTGGGCAGAGGCACATAACAAAGATTGAATATCGTTAGGTAATCTTTTTAAAGCCATTACTAAGTTAAGTTACACATTATAAGTAACTGAGCCTATTTTGACATTAGTTAATTAAAACTTCATTCGTTGAATTCGGGACGGTTTTGAAATATTAAGCAAATGATGAGCAAAGAGGATTGATATCAAATTATCAATTAGCACCATGCAGTTTGGATGTAAATCTCTGAAGGAGTTTTGGTTGAATCTGGTAAATAAAAATAAAGTGGTTATTTTAAAGCCTGTACATAGCATGTCTGTGTATGGTATTAAAACAGGTTCTAATGCTTAATGGAGAATCACTTCATTAGTGTCAGCGATCGACAAACAGCCATACAACAGTGACTGAAAAAATGCAATTAACAACACGCTTCTACATACCAACGAAACGACCCAATATTTACTTTTGTTTTCAATGGCCTACAATTCTAGAGGTATATAGCTAACGGAAAGTACTTTTTAATGAATGGGAATCGATTGGTATTCAACCCTGAACTCTATTTGAAATGTAGGTACTACTATGGGGCCGACGGGCAAGTAGTCGTAGTACGGGCCCTCATATGACTGACCGTGTGAAACTTTATTGATGACATTATATACGTTTTATATTTTATACGATAAAACCAATATTAGAACAATGGACTGCTGCACCTACCTAATGTGAAAATCTATAATCTGTTTGAATAATTGGGTTTTTAATTTCTTATTGCCGCATTTTGTCAGAAAATTCGGCACACCTACCTACAAAGGTAATTACAAAATTGATAAAATCTAAATTACATTCGTCATCATGTTTGCATGATAGTTATCAAAGTTCGTTTTTAGTGGAATTATGAGTGATTTCGTCGAGAAGGAAATATTATTGTTTTGGGAATACGTGAAGCGGTGAGTAATAAACCTCTTTTCTGCGATGCACGTGACTTTTTTCACACGTTCATAGATAAGCACTTTATACGTCTACCACAGGTTAAAAATTGTGTGTATGACTTTATAATAAGACTACCAGTTATATTTTATTTGTGGAAATAGTTGGTTATTTTAATAGACAATAGTTTTTATCTACTTCGGTTTCGTTATATTCGAATTACAAAATTGACAGCGGTTTCATTATGATACCCATAACGACATCGGGTTGCATTATGTGAATCGTCATGAATTCTAAAACACAAGCAAAGACATTCTGAATATACCTATAATATTACTTCGAAATCGAGACAATGTAGATGATGTTTTTAAAAATGGAACAAGTTTAGAACAAAAGTATCGTATACTATTTGGCTGTTGCGGCTACAAGATCTTTGCCTTATACCTAATAAAGAATAAATAAAAAAATAAAGTGGCCGCGCGAAACAAAATCTGAGTGAAATTTTATTTCAAATTTTATTATAAATGTCTTCAACATCAAGTGAAAAGTGTGAAAATACTCCACCAGATATAACAAATAGAGCAGTTGCGGCTACAAATAATTTACTACCAGAAAAATCAAGACATGTAAGAGAAATGAAATATTTAAACACACTTCCTGAAATAATTATTTGTCTATATCTGTGTTTTATTCCTTCCTTCGTAGATAAAATCTTGTATGCAACTGTACGTTATTGGTCTTTTAATAACTCGTGCCCACCTATTTCGGTACGCGCTACGCTTGTACCGACTTAAAAGACTTGTACTCGTATTAAAAGACCGTCCGTAACGTAACAGTTGCATAAATAGCTATTATTACACCAATTTATCCACCAGCCAAAACTCATTTCATCATAATTTCCTGAAATTAACTAACCAATCATCTAGTTAGACACGGTGATCCGATTTTAATGGGTCATTCAATCTTTTACTTGTAAAATGCACTTTCTCAGAACACTATCAGACAAGGTATATTGTTCTGTACGACATGACTGGAGACAGTGCTGTGACTAATGGTTTTATGATTCACCGGAACGATTACTGCAAGGCTTACCTGCTTATTAGCCGACTGCCGTAGAAAGAGGTTAATATTTATTCAGTGTATGAAAATTAGGTTTAAGAAATAGTCCAACATGCCTGTCTATTTTGCTGGAATACTGTTGTTTATATCCTGAATTATAATTATAAAATTAACGATCAGATTTGTTGCGTCCCATTTTTTGAATCCATACAGCCTTTGTCTCTAGAGGTGTCGACAAATCTAGTCGAGTAGCACATGAAAAAGTATAGTTTAGTTTTAAGTAAAATAAAAAACCTTTTTGATTTTATTTGGAAGTCGGTTGTATTTTTTGTAAAGAAGTTTTATTATTTCAATATGTAGTGGTACATGTTGAATGGACAAGTTCTAGAGTACGCTTTTTTATTGCCCACAGTGATGCCAGAATAGATTACCCGAATAACAAGTAGCTTGAATAAGAAATAATAAACTGGCGTGATGGTATGTTATAAATGGTGTAAACAATAAACAGACATGCTGCACTCCCGAGAGATTTGCCATCATTTATTGAAGAGTTCTGTTTTTATCTCCAAAATTCTTCATCAGATCTTTACAAAATTTAAATGGGACCATTCCGAAATAATTTTTTTTTTTTTTTTTTTTTTTTTATTCGTTATAGGCTCGCGTTTGACCACTATCTCGCCTGATGTTAAGCGATGATATGGTCGAAGGTGGAGCACGCTTGCCTAGAAGTAACCTATTCACTCTTGACTTGAAGACCCCTAGGTTGTAGCTATCAGGAAACAAGGACGCCGGCAGGGAGTTCCACTCCTTAGCTGTACGCACAATGAAAGTATTTTCAAAACGCTTTGTGCGTATGGGTGGGATATCCACCATGTACCGATGGCACATTGCCGTACGTCTTGTAGTCCGATGATGGAAAGGGCTTGGCGGAATCAAATTGTGCAGTTCCGTCGCGCACTCCCCGAAATGTAACCGATAAAAAACCGACAGGCTGGCAACTCGGCGTCGATGTTCGAGGCTCTTTCGAAATAAAAAAATAATTTTGCAAAATCAATATGACAGAGTTATGCCCGAACAAACATAAAATATATATATATATAAACATCCGAATTGAGAACCCCCTTCTTCTTTTTGGGAAGTCGGTTAAAAATTACCACCAACTGCATCAGACTGCTTGAAAAGTTATCCTTTTTTGACTTTGAGCGCTTTAGCTGTCTTTGCAGTGTCCGATAATAACTCCCTTATTGAACGTCTTTGAGTTTTTTAACCGACTTATCAAAAAGGAGCAAGTTCTATGTTCGACTTTATCTTTGTTTTTTTTGTGTATGTTCACGCATATCTACGTCAATTTTGGACCGATTTTGAAAGTCTTTTTTTGTTCGAAAATGTCCGTTTTGAAATTGGTCCCATTTTAATTTGGTGAAGATCTGATGAAGAACTTCGGATATATACAACATAACTCTTCAATAAATAACGGCAAATGCATGTCTGTTTATTGTTTATACCATTTCATAACATAATTTCACGCCAGTACGCTCTTAAGGGGTACGCAGATCTCTCATTTCACCGGTATGTTCAAATTTAATGATATTCGGGTAATCTATTCTGGCGTTACAGGTACCTTACTAAACAACTTGCCTATTAGGTAGGTACAGCTAAACAGTAAAAAATAACTTTATTTTTGGAAGTCGGCAAAAAAATGGTACCTACGAAAGTCTAACTACTTCCAAAAATGAAGTTATTTTTCACTTTGTAGTTTTTTTATTTGTAAGTCGGTAGTATTTTATTGTAAAAAGGTTTTTTATATCACCAACATATTTCCATCTCCTATAGATTTTTCTCGGCACTACCTAATAAATATCTTCATAAGAAGTGAAAAGGTTACAAATAAATATCGTTGACCAGGCTAAAAAGGTCTATTCACACCATCCACACATAACAGGGGCGTGCCCGGGACGTGGACAGGGACAGACCGTGCCCCATCAGGGGCTCAAAAAAATATCGATGTGTACATTTTATATGAACTCGTTCACACACGTCCGTGCACGGGCCAGTGACGGATCTTTAATGCCTGGGCCCGGCCCTGTCACGTCCCGGGCACGGCCCTGATATGTGTGGATAGACGTTAAAGCTCAATCCCGGGTATATATGTACATTTAATGATGATGATAATTCTATTTAAAATGCAGTAGCATCTAGAGATCCTTAAGACTGCACGATATGATACTCATAAATATGGTTTTGTCACCAACATCAAAGCAAGAAATCGATATATAGAATACAGGGTCACTATTAACGATGTCAAATTGCCTCTAAGTAGAGCTTTGAAAATAACTATTCACTGGTAGCGGCCAGTTGCATTACTTATTCATAGGCTAGGCAGTAACCATCTTTTCTTTTCTGTACTTTTTCGATCTGAATAATATATGACATCGATTTGTATCAATTTACCTGCCAGTAGAGTGAATAGGTTATGATATGAGTCTTTTCTTTCTAATTCCTTATGATGCGATGAGTTGCTGTTAGTAATATGCTAGTTGATAATTTTAATCAGACAATTTTGATGGTCGTACTTAGAAATTAACATATTTCACCCGTTATGTTTAAGTCCCAATCTCTCTCTAACTTGATGGGTTTTAATGAAGTACAGCGATTGATCTTACAATATCCTTCTATACATGAAAGTCGTTTAATCTTGGAGAGGATGGACAAACCTTTCTTGCAGAACTTACTTTATCTACATTATATTTTTAATTATTAAAATTTTAAAAGCACTTACTACTACATTATTTACTGATTTTAGAAAAGAAGTATAATAAAACTCATTTTTTTTGTCGGTACTAACTATGAGTCGCTATAAAAACTACCTAATACTTTAAAGATGCTCATTGTAAAATTGGGACTTATGATACCGTTGGTCATGGCGCCATTGAAATCAACGAAAAGGAAACAATACACTTTGATAAGGTACATAGCCAAAAATGAAAGCTATTTGCATCCATGGGAACAATTCTCCGTCTAACATTCCGATGGTTTGACAAATCCTTATCTTTCGGTCCAACCCTGCCATTATGCAGAACAATATAACGATAACAGTAGTAACTGTATGGGGTGGCTTGACTCTGGGATGTCTTATAAAAGAAGAAATTAGGGACAAGGAAGCATCAGTTCGTTCAAGGATTTCATTGGGATAGGACCAAACTTCCAAACAAACTGCAAGGTAAGCAATTTATTTCTATCTTCACAAAATGCTGCAACAAGTTTCAATATACTAATTGCATTTTTAATGTTTCAGATGTTCAAAACTATACTAGCGCTCCTGGCTCTAGCCACACTGGGATTATCAGCTGAAATATCTGCATCTTACGCCATGTTAGAAAAACAGGCTGTTTTCAACCCAGAGCTCAAAACGGAACCGGTAGAAGCCCATCATGTGAAGGAAGTTGTTCCTGAAGCTGAACACCCGGTGTATAAAGCTAGTCAAGGCAGAGCACGGATTGAACCAGTGAGATCTTTCGGACCAGTGGTCAAACATGATGCTATGTTGTCTGATCAACCAGCTGTCTCTACTGAAGTTAATAGAAATGTGAGTATCTACAATTCAATCCTTACTAGTATTATAAATGCGGCAGTTACTCTGTACGTCAACCTGTTTGTTACGCTAACTAAACCGCTAAACCAATTTTGATGAATTTGTTTTGGTATATAATAGTGATAGATTGGACCTTGGAGAAGCACATAGTTTACTCTTGATACAGTGACTACGTTCCCGTGCAATAATTTATATCTATTTAGTGATCGTTTATCTGTAGTTATGGAAAGGGCCATTTCTATGAATGGAAATCGACGGCATGAATTTTGTTTCGAATCTTAGTGCTCAGAATATTTTGATTATATTACCTTTTTGAGTGTGTAAGCTCGTTCATAGTTTTTAAGCAATAGTATATTATTGGTAATAATTTATCCTATTTCTCTTTCCAGGACGAAATGGGTATCCTTGAAAACGGATACATTCCTGGCACCGGCGATGTAGCGTATCCTGATATTCCATATGCTCCGGGCTACCTCTACAACACTGGATACTCAGCTCCCATCACGTAAGTATTTAGCATATTTATTACTATTTTTATGTTGACCTGATGAGAATGCACTTTTTGATAACTAAAGTATATAAGATATGATTAGCAGGAGATTCTGCTTTAAGACCTTGTGTGTACCATTATTTTGTGCAAAAATAAAGACTCTAATATTTTTGTTTCTTTCTCATGATGTACTTTTACGACCACATACTGATCTACTTTTTTGTGATACTGATTTTCGTTCTTACGCTAAAGTAAGTTAGTTTTCATATCTGTAAAGGATGCTCTGTTCATCTGTTTCATTATTTTATTTTTATTTGTTTCAGTTATGACATGTACGATCCCAATAACAATTACTTGATGGAGCCAGATATGTCCACTTTTGGTCTCTTGTGGAGCCAAGTGCCAGAAAGTGCCAGAGTAAGTTTTGCAAGCTATTTATTAAATTGTACTACAGAGTTAGAAAACCTTACAATCATTACATCTTCTTCAGCCTGTCCTTGTCTTAGGTCGGCACCAAATAGTTTCCTCTCTGAGAGATAAATGAAGATATTGGGATGATAATTATATAAGAAATATGAATGTTGGCCACACACTCAGTGCCATTCATATCCTCATTATTCCTTTATTGCCTCAAAATTGTTTATTCTGTCAAATTGTTTTATAAATCGTATTTTATTAGGATGCTGATAGTACCAAGTAAAGTTATGTTATAATGTTTAATTTCTCTAATTTTACATATTTTCTCTTTCTAGACCCTTGTTACCTTCGTGGGACGCACTATCAGCTGGGTTTTCAACAGCATTTTCGTCCTCATCCTTGGCTCTCTTTTAACAGTCGGTGTTTGTACTTATACAAACTTGTGTACGATTGCCTTCCACGGCGTTGGCCCGATCCATGAAGAAATGAGAGCTTTGATGACTTCGGACCGGTTGGAGAAGATCAGCCATGCTGCCGATTTCGTGAAGACAGCTATAGACAAATATCAGAAGATACAAAAAGTTAATGATGCCACAGGCATGAGAAGACGTCGCGCCATTTTTAATTACTGAGTTTATTTTTAAGTTTTGTACAGAATTTCTATTTTAAAAAGATATTTTTATTAAAGCCATTATAAATATTAAACTGGGTTTAAATAATGTCCATTTTTCTAAATAATAATTGAACTATTCGATAAAGCATTTACCACTTGTACTGTGCTAACAACATTCGCAGCAGAGTCGGTGTCGGACCCAAGTGCCGAGTGTTCCGTAAAACTTAGGATTTTCGCTATAAATTATGAATGAAGCCCTCAAAATATAAATTAATTACAATAATCGTTACTATTTTTAACCCCCGACGGAAAAAGAGGGGTGTTATAAGTTTGAGGTGTGTTACTGCGTATCTGTGTATCTGTGTATCTGTGTATCTGTGTATCTGTGTATCTGTGTGTCTGTGTATCTGTGTATCTGTGTATCTGTGTATCTGTGTATCTGTGTGTCTGTCTGTGGCATCATAGCGCCTCAACGGATGAACCGATTTTGATTTAGTTTTTTTTGTTTGAAAGGTGTTTGTATCGAGAGTGTTCTTAGCTATGTTTGAATAAAATCGGTTCAGCCGTTCAAAAGTTATGCGCGTTTTACTGTTTAGATCGTGATGTTTTCGCAAGATAAATGTGTCGGGGGTTTTTTAAATTTTGAAATTTTACTTGTTGACATTATTAAAACAAGAAAGTGTATTTTATTATTTTACCAAAAATTTACCTCTGTTCTGTTTAAAAGAGTGGTAGATTAGAATATTATTATTTAATAATAGTAACCTGCCGACAAACTGTCCTGCAGTTTGGCAGAAGATTTTTATAATACCCACTCAATAACTTACGTTGAAAAAAAAAAGTAGATTATATGCAACAAGGGGATTAAGCAGTGTCTTACGTAACGGGCGGCATATTGACCCTGAGCGTAACGAGGGACTGAGATAACACCCGAGCGAAGCTAAGGAGTTATGTAGATTCCTGAGTGAAGCGAGGTGTTCAAGCTGCCTAAGACCGAGACAGGCTTTATCCCAGAGGAGCTTACCTACTTTTCACACCTTCTGCGAGACAATAAAAAGCCAGGGCTCGATAAATTAAGTATTAATTTTGTTATTAATATAAATCAAAAGTTAATATTGATTTTGGACACATTAGTCCAGTTAAGGAAAATAGAGTAAAATTTTTGCTACATTTATGGAAGTTGTGGTGGAGTTTATTTAAGTACTCAAAGGTGTAGAAACTTGTATTTGTGGTTATTTTGGATCCAAAAAAAATAATACTCAGAGTTTGCCACGAGTTTCCAGCACGAACTTGACGTTCCAAATTCAAATCACTTTATTCCCTTGGGAGTTTCATACAACTGTACATCCCTTAATAGGTAATGCTTTACTTTACGTTGAGATTGCATGATATGGAATTGAACATTGTCGGGCAAGTGGTGTGAAAATAATTTTACTTAGTGAATGACGTGACAAACGTCCGCGCTAGCACTCGCAACAGCCGGACATTGCCTGTCATCCTTTCATAGTACTGATTTTTCTGTTTGTCCTTTAAAACGGACATTGCCTATCATTCTTTAAAATTTGAGCTCTTAATGTTTGTCATTTATAACGGACAATGCCCATCATTCGAACCTTTATATTTATTGCTTATTGAACACTTTTTTATTTTAATTGTCCTTTTTTTCAATGATATGGCAGGAAAGGGGTGGCGATTAAAAAAAAATCTTACTCTTTTAACTCCTTTAGACTCTGAAGAATCCGATTTAGATTCTGATGAGGATGAGGAAAGAAGAATAGGAGCAACCGCGACACTGACCTCTGTTCAATATTGCCCGAGAATCCCTGTAAAATCGTAATGTCAGTGTGCGTGCAAAATGACGCTTTGTTCGTAGTGAACTCTCTATATATCGCACATCCGCGGTCGGTAATTCAGCATTATAAGCTTAATCGGTCATGAAATTATATGTATAGGAACCTACCCACGAAGTAAATAGCGTAAATTTATTGTGAAATTTGTTTAACTATGTACAAAGTAGTATCTAATAGCTCTCACTTGCTTTTAAAGGGAATGCTTTCTTCATCACCTATTTCAATAAAATATTGGTTAAATCTAATGCGTTATGGAAATCTTGGGATTCACAATGAAGTCATGTTAAGTTATGGCCAAAACTCCGACTTACGAGACTAGAGTATTCGTCTAACTTCACTATAACCTAAAAGCCTGTCAAGGTCTGACACGGTCTTAACTCCAAATTCTCAATTCAGAAAACAGACTTAAGACATAACATTTACCTCATTAAAAATTGATGGTTCCCTGACCAACCAACTAAGCCATCCACACTACCACTACTACCAGATTTTCATAGGAATTCAATATTAAACGAAGTTGGTAATGCCGGCTGTACACCTCGCGCGAGAGCCCGAGGAGACACTCCACATTGAGTTTTAAACAAAATACTTCATGATTTAACTCTGTACTTAGAGCAATGTACATCATCCTCGCGGGCTCGGGGTGTACTGGCATAAGGACCGTAGCAGATGGCATTCCGTAGTTCCTACCTACTACTAAGGCAAAAAGGCGTGTTTTCATGTACGAGTATGAATGTCACAAAAGATTTCTAGTTTAGTATCTAGAATAATCGTTGTTAAGAACCTCTTTAACACTGAAATACACATTGCTGATGTTATAAACAAAACAACAAAATGTGAATCTCGTCACACTCATTTCATTTGTAATCCTGACGAAGCATCAATTTACGTAACCCTGTGACTATAATGATTATGAATCATAGTTTAAAACCATGCATAATATGGTCCTAAGTAGGAGTTGGTTGACAGGTAGTACTTAGGTCAAGGCTCATTATAGAAACGTGTAATTTTGTCCTCATTTAGTAATTACGGAAGACGGGGAGACATTATGGCTTCGTTAAAGGTTTTTATTTCTATTTAAACATGAAATCCTTCTAAATCTTGCATCTTATTGATAGAACAGGCTAAACTATTATAAGTCTGTTGCGTCCCACTGCAGATCAAATCTGCATCTTTCCATTTTATCCTGTCTAATATAATCTATCTGGCCAATCCTTTAGATAAGAGTCTCACCATCTTTTTCTGGGCCTTCTGCATCGCTGGTTCCTATTCGGAATTTGTAATCAATTAATGATAATGATAAATGATTTTATTTCTGCAAGTTGGTTTGTACAAATACTTTTACATGTCGATCATATTTTTTAAAACAAATGAGGTCGGCGTTTGCTATGCGAGAAGAAAGGCCGAAACAAACTCAGAGATCACAGTCTCTAAAGTCCAGACAAAATCTTGGTTAGACCATGTAGACTGATGTCTGAAATGGTCTTTTGAGGAAAGAACCAGCCAGATTTAGTGGACCTGTCCAGTCAGTGCACGCATTTGTCAATAACCGAGCAGCTCAACTCAGAATTTAAGGAGCTCAATGATTCGACGCACAATACCAAAGAAAGGACATTCGGGTAGGCTGCATAAATTACTCAGAGTGCCAGACCATGATTAAAACAAAGATAAAAAAAAAACCACATTTTTTTTGTACTGTAATATTATATTTTTATGGGCATATAAAAGATTTTCATAAATATACTGAGAAGGCACAGTTACATTAAACTCCTTAAAAGTGGCTACTTTTACCCAATTCTGTTGCGAATTTAAGGAGCTCAATGATTCGACGAACAATACCAAAGAAAGGACATTCGGGTAGGCCGCATAAATTACTGAGTGCCAGAACATGATTAAAACAGAGATAAAAGAAAAAACCACATTGTCTTCACATTCACAATAATTAAAATAAAATAATATAATGCTTTAAAAAGTAAATATTTTTGTCATTGCATGAAAACCATAAAAAAAAAGAATAACAAAATTCACGGTGCAAAATATAAAAAAAAAACAAAATTAAATGGAGCAACTCAATCCCAAGCCTTTTTGTCCTCAACATAATCTTTAATGGTATAAAACGCTTTCTGGTATAAAACGCTTTCTGGTATAAAACGCTTTCTGGTATAAAACGCTTTCTGGCACAACTTACGTTTTATGAATGATTTGAATTTATTAAGACTTAGATCTTGTACGTGGCTTGGAAGCTTATTATAAAAGCGTAAACATTGACATCTAAACGAGCCTCCTATTTTCTTGAGTCTTGTTGTAGGTACTACAAATTTGTGTTTGTTCCTAGTATTTATGTTATGGATATCACTGTATTTTTTTTGTACTGTAATTTTATATTTTATGAGCATATAAAAGATTTTCATAAATATAATGAAAAGGCACAGTTACATTAAACTCCTTAAAAGTGGCTACTTTTACCCAATTCTGTTGCGACAAGCGGCAGATGTGGCCTGCCCAGTTCCACTTTAGTTTGGATGCTACTTTGCATACTTCTACAATTGTTTTTTTGGAACGAAGTATACTGTTCCGAATGCGGTATTTAATAAAGGTAAGCCTTTATTAAATACCGCAATATTATAATAACTCACAAACTTTATTAGCCAAATCTGTTCAACGGGTTCTGTGCTAAAAACCGTTAGATATCTATTGGCAACTGTTAGTCTGTATCATCCAAGTGCTTGCATCCAAGTGTTTGTCCAGAAACCTTGTTTGCCTTTAAGTTTGTGTTAAATGAGTGAATTATTTTTCTTTCGTTCTTTTCATGACTGCTAACTAAAATATGATTGTTGATTAGGTATATTAAAAATGGCTTGTCGTTACCGTTAATGATTTGATTTAGAAATAACGGCCACTGTCAGTGTTAACATAAGCATTCTTTTGAAGTGTAATGAAGGTAATGAATTAAAGTGTCAATTTACTAATCGATAAGTAATTCAACTTAGAATACTCTTTAAATAGTGCAGACGTTTTTAATATTAAATAGTCCTTGAGGGCGCAGACAGTGAGGGACTGTTACAATCAGTTCAAAAAGTTATTTTCAATTTATTCAAGGT
Organism: Orthosia cruda; assembly: GCA_964057195.1. Lineage (NCBI taxonomy): Eukaryota > Metazoa > Arthropoda > Insecta > Lepidoptera > Noctuidae > Orthosia > Orthosia cruda. Next base: position 24,428,231 of record OZ059829.1, on the reverse strand, counting down.
AAGTCCATTTCTTTAGAACATTTTAGTTAAATATTAGCATTTAGCAAGCTCAGTATCATATGGGGGATCTGAAAAAATGCGTTGACAACTTGATGGTAGTTTCACGATTGGATTTATTTCGTTAGAGCATTGTTCAATAGAAAGCTTTAATTATTATTGATGTTACTCGTAAATGTCTGAAGATAACTCGTACTCTCTCTCTCTCTGACTTCTTACTCTGTCTGTCTCATAAAACTTGTAAGTGAAGAATAATTAATTTATGATGTTTTTTCTAGATGCTGTCGAATTTTATCTTTCTGAGTATATGTATCATCGTCGGCATTGCATCTGCAAACCCTGTAGAAATTACTCCACAAGCCTCCAATGTAAGTTTTATTGCTATTGTTATTTCATTATTCTACAGTATTTATATTTATTTCTCTAACTGGTTTCTTTATTTCTAGGATATTATCGACCATTCGACGGATATGGTTATTCAAGAAAACTCGTTCGGAGTGTTTCGTCAAAATGTTGGAGCTCTGACTGGATATCCAAAGGTACGTCATATTATTTCTCTAAAATACCTATTCAAATGTCCACCGCTAAGGAGACTTTTGTTTCTGAATAGTCTGCGCAATAATATTTAACTGTACCAATTTCTTCACTACTGCTTTCTTGAACAGACCTTGTTCAGATTTTGTTAAAGTTCCATGATCATTTTTTTAACCGACTTCAAAAAGGAGAAGGTTCTCAATTTTTTTATGAGTGACAGCTCAGAACTTTTTACTAGGTGATCTGATTTTTATGATTACTTTTTTTATTTAGATTTTTCTAATATTACATCATTTAATTATTTCAATTATTCTTCATTTTTTCTAGTCTATACTATCATTCGTTGGAGATGTCATCAACTGGTTGTTCTCAAATGTCCCCTACCTTATCACGGCTGCCATCGTCAGCTTCTGCAGATTAACCAACTTGTGCATGGGCTTGGACCAATACTTGCCGCAAACTCGTATGGTGACCATGGTTCCCGAGTATTTGGAAACGGCAGAGACCTTATAACAGCCGTGCGAAAATATCTTCAAGCAAGTTCACTCGAATTGGCGGTATGTGGCTATATTATTGGTACCCCTGCCTAACCTATCTGGGATACACTCGGGATGTTTTATTATGAAGACACTGAAGAGTGTATTGAGAGTTAGTTTTAAGTTAGTAACTAAGTATTTATGATGAATAAACGTTTAACTCAATGAAATTCATGGTTTGCCTCAAAATTCATTTCCCTATATAAATTAGAATGCTATAAAACTATTCATCCAATTGACGACTCATCACTTACTCCCATTGCGTTTGTTTGATTGTAAATCGCAATTCACTTATCATTCCGTCGTCATATTAAAGATGCTACCTCACCTGGAGCGTTCGCCTGTAATGTAACATTTTGGATTTGATTTTGAGCATTACATTACAGTACTGCCTCCCTAATTTGACGAACATTCGCCTGTAATGCAACATTTGAGATTAGATTTTGATCATCACATTACAATACTGCCTCCCTGTCTGACGAGCACTTAACGTTAGATTCGATTTTGAGCATTTAGTTGATTCCAAAATGTCAGACGAAGCGCTCGTTGATATTACAAGTTGTATCAAAATATTACACATTGTCTATAAGCAAGTTGCGCACAGTAATGCTCAGTTTTCCTCCCTCACTGATGTAATGCTCGACTCTGTAACATTACATTACAAGTTACTAAACCTGTATTTCCCCGGATATCTGAATTAAGAATATGAAGTTGAGTATTTTTCTACTTTAACGTGAAAACCTATTAAAATACTTCACTAAAGTAGGTACGGTTTGAAACTAAACAAAATGGCCGGCCGTTGAATTATGAAGTTAGGATCGCGGCCATAAGTTAAATTTATGAATCACAAAGAGAACATGCATATAAACAAATGAATCCAACTATAAAACAACTTAACGATAAGAAGCAAGATAATTATTTATCAAGTCATTAAACTTATCATTATTGTGTCTATCAATGAATTAGAATCTTTGTAGTTTTGATAAAATATTAAAACGGTTGTAATGGTCAGTTATTGTGAAAGCTATACTTGGTACATTTGGATGCCACATTTAAAACGAATTACAAAAAAAGTCGTAAAATACTCGCTGAATAAAAAACTACGTGTAAACGTAAATACGGAGTACGTAGTTCATAAAAATTATCAGATGCCCAAAAACACAGGGTCTTATTAAATTAATTATAGAAACCGATGTGACGGGTATTTATATCAAATGACGATAAAAACAAAATCTTAGCAGTTCATTTCAAGCTTACCACCATACTGTAGCAGCTTACTAAATGATGTGTGCCATTTATTTCTTGTGTCGTCATTTATTATCGATAATATATCACCATTGCCGTGGGGTCTCATCCCATACAAAGAAACTGTCCCAACGTACTGTACTTATTGTACTGATTAATTGATTTATCTATCGATATTGATTGATTATTAGATGGTGATCGATCTATCGCCGTGGAATGGAACCGAATGCGACCGATTTACAAAAAATATCGGTATTATCAGATGAAAAACGCTAGTTACGTGGCACGGTTTCTTTTTATAGAATGAGGCATCTGTATGCTAGTATTATATTATCTGTGACATTGCACAGTTTTCCGAATTAAATTCATTTGACCGTGTATGTGTAAAGAAATATGCATTAAAGAAAGGCATTTATGGTATATACTTTGCATTGGGATTAGATCGAAACTAGGCTTTGTATATTTTAAGAATGTACGAGAATTCACACTAAAAGCTACATGCTAACGTACACGTAGTTGCTACTAATGTCAATGACTAAGAAAGATCTTTTACTGATAAATTAATTTATAATTTTTTACACAAAAGTTCACCTTGATTTGCTTTATACATTTCGTAATGTGTTGCGTGACTGGTCAAGTAAAAGTGTAAAAAATAGTGCTCGAATTATACTAATTGTTCGACCCTAATGCCTACAGTGATTAAAAACGAATCACGCAAAATTTTATTTTCGTTGTATTCGCTGAAGGACATTCAATGGATACTTTTTTATATGTAGGTGACATGCAATTTATGAACTAATATAGTTTATGAAACTGTTGCATAATGAGGGTTATTAAAAAATTCGTGTGAAAACTATTCCAAACCTCGCCTACGGCTCGGTTTTTAAACACACACTCATGTTTTAATACCTAGTTATGTGCAGTTTCATACACTACTTTATCTACACTCATAAATTGGGATTGAACCTACTAAATACATCTTTTTGCATTTTCCATGCCATAAAATCGTGATAGCATTTGTCATATACTTTTCTCGACTTTGCTGGTAATAAATTAAGAGTAATTTTCTTCGTCGCATCTAAAATATCGGGCGGAGTCAAATTTTTTTCACATTCACTGATATCAGACATTTTTAAACAATAATTTAAATAACTCATGAAATTCAGTACAGCAAAACTTGCAAAACGTATGAATGGCGCCAAAACCCAGCACATCACCGCATTAACCGCGCATGCGCTAAGGCTTAGCACGCACTGCGATCTTTACTCGCGCGATTTTTTTCCGCCCATTCTGCGACCTATGGAATTGTATGAAGTTGTTCGCATTGCGGTAAAGAAATCGTGCCGAAATAATACCGAAAGAAATCCGTGTTTTTCCATAGAATCCACCGCACCACGGCGCGAATTTTATTCGCCCGAATATTTTGAGCTCTATTAACAGTTAGAAGGAAACAAAATTCGCGCGAATAAAAATCGCAGTGCGTGCTAAGTCTAAAGCGGGCATTGTCATAGACAATTTAAAATTGGAATCAAATCTTTTTATATTAGGTACTATAAAATGGCATTATAAAAAAATTATTGATGGAAACTCCTTAGTGATTAACTTCTTGGATTTGTCCTGTATCGTAATAGAATAAAAATTGTTTTATACAATGATATTTAAATAAACAGATACGTTATACACTCACAAAACAATTGAAAAAGTGTGCCGCATATAGCGGCAGCACACATACACACTTTTCATTCATCTAACATTAAAACATATTTATTTTAATCAATAAATAAATAAATTAAAATACACACGATGGCATTTATTTTATTTTGTTTTTTTTTCAACAAAGCCTATCGCTCTTCGCCATGCGTGACATAAACTAAAGATTAAAGGTCACAATTGTGACCTATTCGAGTCTTCAAAATGCGCGCGCTCATAACATATCTGTTTATTTGAATAACATTGGTTTTATAGCATTATTTTGTTATAAAAATAGTGTTATAATAAGATTCGGTATTGTGTTTATAAAGTATGCCAATATAAACTCGTTTTGACTTTTATAATTCGAATATTACGATATGAGAGTAGATAAAATACATTACCAACTGAGTAACTTTGAAGCTTTAAACAAAGCGTAGAATTGTTAATTGTATTTATTTCTCAAAATAAAGATGAAACGTAGCTTTATTGCAATTTTTTTACCGTTTTTGCCATTCTCCTAGATTTATGGGGCGTGCGTGACGAACTGAATAATAGCTCCAGCGCCTCTGCCAAAGTTAGATAAAGAAACCTGCGTAGTTTTAGTCATCAAGAGTCTAACAAACCTCTGACGAGTTTGTCAGACTCTTATATCTAAGAGGTGGAGGAGATATTTTACTTTACGACCATAATAAGATTTGAGATGCATCACAATAAAATTCTGACAAGATTTCGTGATAAGAATAAATACCTAATACATATTTATAACAGAAGCTGGTATGACAATGCAATACATTTTTAGAAATGACACACACAACTTTTTAATTCTCAAAAATGTGCATACTTACTTACTGTTCTGTTTACACTGTTTGTTTTGTGAAGTCATGCTATAGACACGCCGTCCTTGAGTGCTTAAAAGCAAGATAGTGATTATAGTGAAATGCATGTATGTATAGTTACTAGTTACTTTATCTTGTTTACATACACGACTCATTGTTTATAATAATAGTTCATCAAGTAAAATGTATGAAAACAACGTGAATCATCGTTCTTAATGAATGTATCTTTTTCAAAAACTGCTCCATTTTCTAATAAAATAATGTGCCCATTACCTTTTGATTGGTTTTACGTTGGGTAATCACTACTGGATTCTCTTTTAGCTTTTGCCAGTGATTCGCCCGCTTGTTTGCCCCACTTTCTACTAGGTATGTATTCTTCTATGTCATAATGCTGTTCATGGTCTGCTCCTGTACTAAGTTTCATCAAGTTGTTGAGGCACCTTTATTATATTAATAGTAAGATTCCTTATTGTATCAATTTGTTATGGGACTAAAACGTAATCTCTTCCGAAACCTCTGGGCAATACCATACTACCATATAATGGCAAATACATTGTTGTTATCAATATACTATTACATTTTTTGTTTTATTTGATGTGATTCTATTATATTCTATGACCTAGTGAGGGTGGTGGGATTCCACTGGATGCGAGACGCATGGGACCGGGCATTGTGGCGTTACTTGGGGGAAACTTATGTTCAGCAGTGAAAGTTGTTCGGCTGATATGATGATAGGCCTATAAACAATACAGAAATACTTGAAAACACTCCACGTTTGAATGCAAGTACGAGTATCAGATTTCTAGCATCACCCGAAGAAAACTTATCAGGATCCTATCTATGTTATCCAAGAAAATTTACTAGTCTAAAAAAACTGAGGTACCATTCTTCAGAATGGAATAAAAGATAAGATATTTAATAAAGTAGAAAGAAAATAATCGAAATAAATAAAGACAAAAGTGAATAATTAAAAATCCTTTATACTCACAAACATCTCATTTTATTGTTTGAAATGACATACACATCCGGTCAAAGGAACATATGTACGGGCGATGTGTCATTGTCGCCTTATCTTGTTCTATTTATATATCAGCACTCATGTTTTGACTGCAGAAATATCTTTCACTAACTTTGCCAACTGCAGTTTCATTTCCACTTTATTTGGAAACAGACTTATCAGCGGGAGCGCTAGTACATTTAATTACAGAGATTCCCTTATCAGCATTTTTATCTTCGCTGAAGTGAGGATCATATTTGATACCGTCACTCGTGCATGTGAACTGGTGGATCTCAGACACAAAATGGGAAACTCAAAAAGCAAGAAAGTGAAAATCAGCGATGAACAAACACAACATGTTGGAAAGGACAAAGCAGAGAGCCGGGAGAGGATTAATTCGTTGAAGACTGATATTTCTGATACTGGATCGAAGAACGCTAATGAGAGTTTTGACAATGGAGAGAATAAAGACAAGGATAATGCAAGTAGTGCGTCTACAGTGGAAGTGCTCGATGACAAGTGAACAGGAACAGTTAACAAACTCTATATCCATTTCCAAATCAAAATATGACGACGTTAAGAACATTGTTCGAGTATAAGTGCGATAAATAAAATAGTTTGTTATTAAGTTGTTCATGTAATGTTGTGTTTTATTTCTATTGTGGAATTTCATGCGTTGTTTTATGAGTGTCGATAAACTGGTGAAAACCAAATAAGTTATAAAACTGGTGACGTGTGGCTGAAAGGTGTTGTTACTGATTATTGGGTTATTTAGATTAACAACTCATGTACTGGGAACACAGAAATAAAGGCCTGAATACTGCAGCACCTGCAAAGAGTAGTCTGGGGTTACTTTGTTTAGGGATCGCGTTGTTAGGGATATGGCGTGTAAAGCCAGAAAACAGATATCCAGGTATTGATAGTCGCTTAGCTACCAAACTTCTTCTCAAAAATAAAACAGATCCATGTTTTTTTACAAAAAGGTGGAATATCCTAGCCTAGTAATATTATAAATGTGTAAGTCTGTATGTTTGTTAATAAATGCGGTATGTATTGCTAAACCAGATTTGGCACTCGGGTACACCATAATAAGGCATGAATGCATGATACATTTTATTCCGGGGAAATTTTATGAAACTTACCGGAGCGAACCCATTGGCAAAATCTAGAACGTAATAATTCATTTAAAATCCTAAAAGATGATCCTTTTTATGGAAATGATACTTTACAGACTAGCTATATTGAATATTGTAACTAACTAGCTGCTGCCTGCGGCTCCGTAATGACGGGATAATTACGTGTTCGATAGATTGTCGATCGAAGCGTGTCTACTACTTGATAAATTATGTATTTTAAAAGCAAGTATGTCAGGGGTTTTTTTAATTTTACTTTTTATTTATAATCATTTAATTAACAATATTATTTCTTTAATAATTTCTGTCTGGCTTTCTTCCATGCTTGGCTTAGGCCTAAGACCAGAAGTGCCATTTTCCAGCTGAAATTGCTTTTTTATTACTTACTAGAGGACGCCTCGCGGTTTCACCCGCGTATTTCCCGTTCCCGTGGGAATACAGCGATAAAAAGTAGCCTATGTCACCCGGGAATAGAGTAGCTTCCCAACGGTGAAAGAATTTTTGAAATCGGTCCAGTAGTTTTGGAGCCTATTCGGTACAAACAAACAATCAAACAAACAAAAAAATCTTTCCTCTTTATAATATTGGTATGGTATAGATGTATCGTCATCCAATCTGTTACGGCATATAAAAACAAATTGTTCCAAGGTAATGCCAATGCACTAGCTGTTGACCAACATGTTGATTCACAAGTGTCATTGATACAAGTAGGCGTTGATAGACCACCTTGTTATCATTCTAAAGTGTAGAAGTTTACTACTGAACACTGTGTATGACCCACATTATTCTAAACAAGGAAAATACGTCAGACAAAGGATACGGTGCATATAAATACAATGATATGAAACAACCCAGATGTTTCAGAACAACAAAAGGAACCTACTGCAATGTGTGTATTCGTCATCTCAACATTTTAACATTTTATATAATAGCTTTTCGCCGCAGCTTCGTTCCCGTGGCACACCCCACAGCACCCGTTTTCGGGATAAAATTAGTCTATGTTACTCAGGAAGAATGTAGCTTTTTACTGGTGAAAGACTTTCAAAATCGGTTAAGTAGTTTTTGAGTTTATCCATTACAAACCAACTTACAAACAAATCTTTCCTCTTTATAATATTACAAGCTGTTCCCCACGGCTTCGCTACCATGGCCCTCCCCACAGGACCCGTTCTATGTAGCTCAGGAACACTGTAACTTTCTACTCTATGAGGTCTGTGTCCCAGCAGTGGGAACGTTAAAAGGCTGATGCTGATGATGATGACTCAAGAAGAATATACCCTTCTACTGGTGAAAGAATTTTCAAAATCGGTTTAGTAGTTTTTGAGTTTATCCATTACAAACAAACTTACAAACAAATATCTCTTTTTAATATTATTATATTATATAGTGTAGACTTATAACATATCGCGATATTCCTCAAAGGGTTGGGCAAATAAACACATATAGATCACCCACATTTCGGCAGTTATATTAATGTCCCATATAATACGGGGTTCGCTTATTGGCTAAAAGGCACAAATCCAAACTCCGGGGTGCTATTGAGAAATCCCAGATGGTAAAACTTAATAATTCCCCGAACCGGGAATCGAACCCAGGACTTTATGTGACCACTAGACCAACGAGGCAGTCATCGAGATTTTTATTAAAGACTAGCTTTTTCTTTAGTCGGCACCAAACTCGAGAAATTGTTGATTCGCCATTGTATTACTGTACCCATATGGGACGAATCACAACTTCAATAGTGACATGGGACAAACTGAGAATTTTTGGAACATAACTTCAGGACGAACGAAGAATAAATCAAACTTAGGGTCAGAGCAAGTTCTACTACCTCTTTATAGCTGCTTGCCGGGATAGTAACCATGTCTTTCCCAGGATCTTAAACTACTTCCATACCAAATTTCATCTAAATCGGTTCAGTGGTTTAACTGTGAAAAGGTAATAGGAAGGCAGACAGAATTACTTTCGCATGTATAATATTAGTATGTATGCAAATAGGTGATAATATATGCAAATGTATTTGACTTTGTTTACGTGAACAAAAATAAAGATAGGAAAGTATCGTTATCTTCGTGTGAAAGTTGTTTAAAGTCATTTAGAGTACGTATGTAGTCAATAGGTCACTGACATTCTATCTTGTAGATAAGTTGGTACCTGAAGTATGACGAGCGAGAGTGGTATCTATGATCTTCAGAGGGATCTTCTCTTTGTGCATCTTTCATTGTTCTCTTTATAGCAATTTTTCCACGCCTTAGATGCCGGCCACGTCTTAGATGTCGGCGCCGATGCTAAAATCACCGGTAAAAATCGGTGGCGGTTTTGTTTTGGACGTGATATCGGCGCGGAGACTTATAATAAGACTGTGTACCTTGTCACATTGAAACAATCTGATACAATTAAAAAAATCACAATCGTTTAACTAAATCAACAATGAACAAAAAACAGCAAAATAAAGTATTTTTAATCAACGGCTGCCATGCAACGACTTTAAATGTCATGACCCGGTGCTGGTTGATGGCGGAATCACGGCTACTAAAAGCGGGTGGAAAATTGGTACTTAAAGCCCTCCATAAGCTGATTGATGCCGTCATACTTGAGCGAAAAACGCCACGGGCATCGGGCAGGAGTGTTGTGGTACTCTTCTACACGAAGGGTTACAATGGCTGGCTGAAGAATTATAGGCCCATCTCACTTCTTACTCATGTCTACAAGCTGTTTTTAAGAGTCATCACGAACCGTCGCGCAGGTTTGACGATTTCCAGCCTCCCGAACAGGCCGGAATCTGAAAAAATTTCAGCACCGGAGACGTTCACGACATACGCTGTGGTACTCGTAGGTTATACAAAACACCGAAGAGGATAACCTGCTTCTCTGTTTAGCGTTTGTGGACTACGGGAAAGCCTTCGATTTAATCGAGACTTGCGTTGTTCTGCAGTCTCTCCAAAGGTGCCAGATTGATTACCAGTACATCGAGGTGCAGAAGTGTTTGTGCGAAAACGACACCATGTCAGCCCGCCTTCAGACCTCGGAACCTTTTCTTCTAGAAAGGGGTATGAGACCGGGAGACGTCAACTCTCCGAAACTGTTCACTGTTGCACTAGAGGATGTTTTCAAGGTTCTGGACTGGAGAGCTAGGCATCGACGATGGTGAGTACATCACTCACCTTCGACTTACCGACACGGTAATTTGGACATGGCTGAAACCATGGAGGACCTCAGTGCAATGCTCGATGACCTCAGTAGAGCTTCCGAAAGATTGGGCCTTAAAATTAACATCTACAAAAAAAGGTCATGTTAAATGCCCATATAAAATATACTCTCCTATCCTATCTATCTCCTTTAAATATCGGACACTCTACACTTGAAGTTATGGGCGATTACGTCTATCTGGGACAAACGTTTCTGTGTGATAGGTCTAATTTCGAGAAAGAGGTCAACCGTCGAATCCGACTCGGCTCGGTCCGAACGCTGCCCGTTCTGGAAGTTGCGCCGTATGTTCTCGTCTAACATACCACAGTGTCTAAAGACGAAATTCTATGACCAGTGTCAGCTGCCAGTGATGACTTATAGAACTGAGATGTGGTCACTCACAATGGGCCTCATCAGGAGACTTAAAGTCACCCACAGAGCAATGGAGAGAGTTATGCTCGGAGTGTCCTTGCATGATCGCATCAGAAATGATGATATCACCAGGAGAACCAAATTTACCGACTTAGCCCACATTTGGGGTGGCGACCACGTACCGGAAGGCCTCCCACTAGGTTGACCGATAACCTGGTTCAGGTTGCGGGAATCAGCTGGATGCAAGACGCACAGAACAACTCGATGTGGTGACACTTGGGCAAAGCCTATGTCCAGCAGTGGACGTCTTTCGGCTGAAAAGATGATGATGATGATGGAAATATTCCAATAAACTCTTGTCCATCATTGCAAATGCAGCCGCGGAGGTTAGTTCCAGGACGGTTGACGGTTGGTTAGGAGGGTTGTTTATATGGTGGAGGGCTCTTAGATCTCAAGCCTATACTTAGCTCTATACTTCAGCCTAGCCTATTGCCTCTTCTGCTAGAAAACAAGTCACCTATTTCTTTCACAGTTTAGTTTTCTTGGTAATTTTTGAATAACGCTCATTCCCGCACATCGGTCTTGTTGATTTATTGTTTGATGTTGACCTTTTCTACTGCTAGATTTTCAGATAGGAAAGTTGAACACGCACTTGGTCGCACGTTTTACACCGATTTAGTCATGACCTGGCTCACCTATACTTAGTGCGTGTTACCTTAAACATATGTAAAGGTAAGAGCCATAATTTAATAGCGATATCTGCAATACTATCAATTACGCTAGCTAAACCCCTCTTCACCTATAAATATAAGTGAGTATGAGTACCACGCGTAGGCTGACGATCAGTACACTCCACGAATGATGTAATCTAACGCTAAATAACATGTTGATAAGTAAATTATCGTGAGTGTAAATAGTAAAAAGTTTGTTTAATCTATACTAATATTATAAAGCTGAAGAGTTTGTTTGTTTGAACGCGTTAATTTCAAGAACTACTGGTTGGAATTTAAAAATGCTTTATGTGTTGGATAGTCGATTAATCGAGGAAGGCTATAGGCTATATAATATCACGCTACAACCAATAGGAGCGGAGCATGAATGAAAGATGTTGCAAAAACGGGTAAAAAATATTCCCATTTGAGAGCTTCCGTTGCGTGCGCTGCGCTGCGTAAGCGGTTAAAGTTACGCAACATCTATGTATGTAGGGCAGGTAGGGTAGGGTAGGTAGGTAGCCAGTTGACAGTAGTGAAGCCGCGTGCGATAGCTAGTAGAATATATTCTTGTGAAAGCGATTCATCCGTAATCTGTTTAATGATAGCGTCCTTTGTCATGAATGATGCTAGTGATAATGCGTTTTATGTTTTGTTCAGCACTTCTATGAGTTTTACAAAATATAGGTACTTACCTATCTATTTTTAAGCCACAGATAATATAATAATTGCATACAGAAGCCTCATCCCATACAAAGAAACCGTGCCGAAATAACTACCTTTTTTTTTATTTATTATTATTGATAGGCTCGCGCTTGACCACTATCTCACCTGATGGTAAGCGATGATGTGGTCGACGATGGAGCACGCTTACCTAGAAGAAACCTATTCACTCTTTACTTAAAGACTCCCAGGTTGTAGCTATCAGGAAACACAGACTCCGGCAGGGAATTCCACTCTTTAGTCTGATTATCTGATTATTTTTTGTACATCAATCGCGTTCGTTTCCGTTTCACGGCGATATATACAGATAGTGTTAGCAGCGACTTGCAAGTTAAAGGATTTACTCGATCCATGAAGTATTTTTTCTTTAAATGCAATATTCGAACGATTTGTTTAATAGTATTATTTTGCACGTTTTTTACAGTTTCATTGCACCAAAATGTGTTACAATACAAATTTAAACAATCGAGTGGAATATCTCAGAAATTTAAAACCGCGCCATTTATTGGCATCAATTTTAAATGATCCGGACCCCAATTTCTGTCATGTCACTCCTAAGGATTAGGAGATAAACTGTTTATCCGTGATAATGGTGCTTGCAACAGCACCGAAATGTCGGAAACTCGCAACAAACAGTAAACATGGTAAATATCCCGCTTCTAATGTTAATGTTTGTGTCATCTATATTATATATCTTTGACATTTGTAATTTGATTTTTATATATTGTATTGTACACAATTTTTGATTTAGTATTTTTTTTACATTGGAGTTTAATTGTTTTGTATAAAATGAGTAAATTAAAATATTTTTGTTTTTTTTTTAATCATTGTTATGATCACAAAATTTGCATGCCAAATTAAGCAGGCGGAATATGAAGAACTGTTGTGTGTGTATTATAAGATATGTACAATACCATATTTCAGGCAAATAAATGAATCTATCTATCCTACTGGTACTGGATACCCCGTGACCAGACTGGCTGTCAGACGTACGGGCTTCTGGCTGCCTGTACCGCCTGACTATTTACAAATGATAACCGGAAACAACCACTTAGTGTTCTTTCCGAAGTACTAGGTGCTTTGGTATAAAATGGATAGCCAACCATACAAGGACAGACCTGCGCCGTTATTATTAAGTCATTAAACCACAGACATAAATCTAACTAGATAACGCAAGTCCCTCCCTCCATCTGTATGAAAACCAAGCGTGCCACTTTATCCTTCGATGAAGAATACACTAGATTCCCGGTCAGCGCTTCAAAAACGGGCTGAAAAATATGGCCACAAATACTGTTCTGGCACTATTTCAAATTAGTATGGTCCAATCATAGCCAACATTAATACGTTAAAAATGTCGCAATGTGCGTTCAAAAAGTGTGCAAATAACCACCGTAACACCTCGTTTTTTTTAAGGAATATATTTTTTCGGTAAGTTTATATCATTATGTGTTTTTCATAAAGTAAAAACCGTATTAAATAGTAAATATGAGTCAATTACCAAATATTATGATTTTTTGACCAATGTTTGCGTCGAAAAAGCGAACGCGCCAACTATTGTAACAAACATGGACTTTTTTTTATAATCTTTAGTCTCGCGTTTGACCACTAGTTCGGCTGATGTTAAGCGATGATGTGGTCTAGTCTGAATTTTAATTTTCAAGTTTTCAAGCAAACCCGTTCCCTACCTTCCTACCCTACCTACATACCCTAGATAACCGCCCACGTATATATATTTTTAAAACTGGCTCGTTATTCGAGCGAACAAAACAAAAAAAAATATTATTCAAATCGATCCAACTGTTTTTGAGTTTTATCGAGACCAACGAACAGAAATTGATTTTTATAATATAGAATAGATAAGTGTGTGTGGCCATTTGAGCGACTTATTTTCGTTCTTGATTTTTAATCTAGTATTTTTATAGATCGATGATATAAAAAAGTAATTGAACGTTTCGACTCCACTCATTCATTGTCCAAGCAGCGAGCTCAAACATAAATTTTGAAAATACGAATTTCGAATTGCTTTTTGTGGCACATTGTATTTTAGACTTTAATACTTGCGTACAAGACTAAATTTGTATTGAGCTCATAATTTTTTTATTGCTTTTTACATAGTTTTGTGAATGCAACTTTAAACATTGCATTTAAGGTTGAATTTGCATTAAAGTATATTTATTTTAAGTAGTATTCTTAGAATTACCTAAACACCTATGTTTTGTATGGAATCCTATATCTAGTGTATTCTTCATCAAAGACTATCACAATCAATTTAAAAACAAATTTACTTACCAATGAAAGAAAACATTTCCAATGCCTAGGCCAACTTTTTCTATACCTTCTTTACAGCTCAATATGGCATAATAAGGCATTTTTCTAGATTTCGGTGGATTTCCGCTGCCGATAATGCTCAGAGTACGACCATTAGCCGCGTCCAGACCGACTGAGCGCGGCTCGCGAGTCACGCTCGCGAGCCAATAGTTCGGCCGGTGTGGACGGCGCTCGGGCTTCCTCGGGCACACGTTGGCTCGGCCGAGCGCCGCTCGGCCCCGAGCCATGCGTTGTCGGTTTTTGCCGATGCTCAAAGGCGGCTCAGTCTGAGCTGCTCGCCCGGTGTGGACGGACGTAACGACACTCGCGAGCCGGATTATACGGAGAGAAACTGAATGCTCAAACCGGCTCACCTTGGCTTGCGAGCCCGGCTCGGAACTTTTCCAAATTAGCTCGGGTACCACGGCTCGCCAGCAGGAAGTCTGAGCGGGACTCGCGAGCCGCGCTCAGCCGGTCTGGACGCGGCTATTGATCATAACTTTTTTTTGGCACACACAATCGCGTCATCTAGTTAGATTTTTGTCCGTGCATTAAGCCCTTCCAAAATGTACAACAATTACATGAAATAAATCTGTGTGAAACAACTCACAGCTCATTATTTCAGTTTATGCCATTACGATCTGGAAGTGACCTTGGCAAGCAAGTATCGCAGTCACATCGGTTCATAATAACTAATAACATGTTTCAAGTTATCTGCTGGACAGAAATAACATGCAATTCATTTGCCATCCGTTTATCTTGCAGTGGAATGTTTTTGTTAGGTACATGTGTGTTTAAACATTAAAGGCTACTGGGCACTCAAGTGTAACTCCACTAATGAGCGATGAGAAGGCCAGTTTTTGTACTTAAAATCAAATCAAATTAAGTCGCAGTTTCATCTCGGTGACACTGAACGTCAATAACTGGTCAGAATTCAATGTGTCCGGATTTATAAATACTTGTAGTAATACAAC
Source organism: Orthosia cruda (assembly GCA_964057195.1). NCBI lineage: Eukaryota > Metazoa > Arthropoda > Insecta > Lepidoptera > Noctuidae > Orthosia > Orthosia cruda. The sequence goes on along the minus strand of OZ059829.1, from coordinate 24,412,986 downwards.
TTTAAACGGTAAAATACACAATTTTTTTTCGATAAAATCATCCTACACAAGGCGTTTAATCCCCACAAAATTTTATTGCATTTCCTCAAATTCTGCAGAAATTATATGGCAAAAATGTGCAGGGGTTCTTTTTAGGCAATAATAATTTTAAAACTAATTGGCTTAGAGCTGTGATTCCTAATTTGTCAGTGTGTAGACCAACTCAAAGTCTCACAACAAAAAAAAACAAACAAAAGACGTGTCCCCTAAAAATATCCCTAAAAATATGCAGAATTTAAAAAATAGTATAACTATTTTGTAATGTTTGATGAATTAAAGAGCATTTCCTTTAAACGCAATGTTAGTAGATATATATATTATATATATTTGTATTTATGTATGTATGTATATATCTATGATAATAACTTTGTTATTTTAAAATTGTACACTGGATCCTACCCTCTTTTCTCATCATTCTCTGTCACTCTAGGGTTTGCTGTAAGAGAACTCAACATTGAGTTAAGCTCGCCTTGACTATCACATTGTATTAAATATTGTTTTTGGTGTACAATAAAGAATTAAGATGAATATTTTTTAGATTCTCTATGCTATGGCTGTAAAAATAAAATTAAATGTAAGCCTCTGTGAGAGCTAGGAGATGGAAGGATTATGATTTTAACAGTTTATGTATGTATATAAGTACTACTATGTTACTCCGTAGCACCTAAACTATTCATCCGATTTTGAAGGATAAGGGTGTCAATCGATTCGTTATTATGGCACGGGTAACAATAGTTAAAAACATCCGCTGGCGGATTACAGTTTTTAAAAATTTTGCTTGTTGAATACGGATTGCCTCTCAATCTATAGAACAGTTGAATTATTTTCAGATTAAGAACACAAGATGATCATAGTTCGCTAAAGCTTCGTGAAATCGTGAATAGTGAACTTATCATTATTTTTATTTTTTTTCAAAAGCTATGGAACTTACTGTTATTTTAAATTTTGTTCTAAGTTCGAACAAGAGAATTTTAAAAGGGTGAATGCAGGCCTTATAATAACAAAAAAGTGATGATTGCAAATAAAAAGTGCGAGCTTTCTTTATAAACGTTATTAATAAAGGTTTCGTTATGGTGATATTCATTTGATTTGTTGGTCGGTTCGGTTGGTTCGATTATACCGGTTTCCATAAAGGCACACACACCACACCACACACATACGCTGCGGCAGGTTATACAGAAGACCGAAGAGTACAACCTGCCTCTCTTCTTAGCGTTTGTGGACTACGAGAAAGCCTTTGATTCGATCGAGACTTAGGCTGTGCTGCAGTCTCTCCAACGAAGCCAAATCGACTACCGGTACATCGAGATGTTGAAGTGTTTGTACAAAAACGCCACCATGTCAGTTCGACTTCAGGATCAGACCTCGGAACCTGTCCTTCTGCAGCGAGGTGTGAGACAGGGAGATGTCATATCTCCGAAACTGTTCACCGCTGCACTGGAGGATGTCTTCAAGGTTTTGGACTGGAGAGGGCTAGGCATCAACGTGAATGGCGAGTAAATCACTCACCTTTGGTTTCCCGACGATAAAGTGGTCATGGCTGAGACTATAGAGTACCTCAGAACAATGCTCGATGACCTCAGTAGAGCTTCCGAAAGAGTGGGGCTTAGAACGAACATGGACAAAAACAAGGTGATGTTGAATGCCCATGTTACACCCACTCCTATCAAGGTCGGAGACTCTACACTCGAAGTTGTGGATGAGTTTGTCTACCTGGGACAAACGATCCAGTTGGGTAGGGCCAACTTCGAGAAAGAGGTCAACCGGCTGGGCAGCTTTTGGGAAGTTGCGTGGTATCTTCTCGGCCAATTTACCGCAGTGTCTCAAAACAAAAGTCTATGACTAGTGTGTGTTGCCAGTGATGACCTATGGCTCTGAGACGTGGTCGCTCACAATGGGCCTCATCAGAAAGCTTACAGTCATCCAAAGAGCAATGGAGAGGGCTATGCACAGAGTTTCCTTGCGTGATCGAATCAGAAATGTAGACATCTGCAAGAGAACCAGAGTTACCGACATAGTCCGAAGACTTGCCAAACTTAAGTGGCAGTGGGCAGGGCACATTGCTCGCAGAACGGATGGCCGATGGGGCAGAAAGGTTCTGAAGTGGCGACCGCGAACCGGAGGACGTTGAATTGGAAGGCCTCCCACCAGGTGGACCGCTGACCTGGTGAAGGTTGCGGGGATCCGCTGGATGCGGGACGCACAGGACCGGTCAATGTAGCGACGCTTGGGGGAGGCCTATATCCAGCAGTGGACGTTTTTCGGGTGATATGATGGGGATGATGATGAATGGTGATATTAATAAGTAAAAACAGTGCAACTTCGACACAGTTTAATGAGGATGACGCCTTTACTTGAAGATAAGAAGCATTAAACGAGTACACTCACGATAATTTATAGCATCATGTTCTGTGTGCGTCATTAGCACTATGATTCAGGCAACCAAGACGAGACTGAATTAATTAGACAAACAGTTTTCGATTAGCATAATATGCTTGAGATCTCGACGTGTGCAATGAAGGCTGAAAAGCACGATTAAAAAAAAACCGGCTTCTAAAGCAAAACACTACAAAGCGAAAACTAACTTTGTTGGTCGGTGTCTTTGGTACCTACCTATTGTTTTTCGTTTTTCGACATCGACTTCAGAAAACAAAGTTATTTTTCGCTTTATAGAGTTTGCCTTAGAAGTCAGTTTAGTTTTTACTCGACTACGGCGAAGCCAAAAGGAAGGGTTATGTATGTATGTTTGTATTTACGTATGTTCCTCTGTAAGCCTAAACTATTCATCCGATTTTGATGAAAAGGTGTCAATGTTAGTAGTTATATGCCTATAAAAATATAAAATTGTTTAAAAAATACAGTGATATCCATAACATTAATACTAGGAACAAACACAAATTTGTAGTACCTACAACAAGGCTCAAGAAAATAGGTGGCTCGTTTAGATGTCAATGTGTTCGCTTTTATAATAAGCTTCCAAGCCACGTACAAGATCTAAGTCTTAATAAATTCAAATCTTTCATTAAACGTAAGTTGTGCCAGAAAGCGTTTTATACAATTAAAGATTACCTTGAGTACAAAAAGGCTTGGGATTGAGCTACTCTAATTAATTTTGTTTTTTTTAATATATTTTGCACCGTGAATTTTGTTATTAATATTTTTTTTACAAGAATATTTACTTTTTAAAGTATTATTTTATTTTAATTATTGTGAATGTGATGACTACGTGGATCATTCTTTTTTTTGTTTTATTTTAAATTTATCTTAGTTTTTAATCATGGTCTGGCAGTTTGAGTAGTTTATGTTGCCTACCCGAATGTCCTTTCTTTGGTATTGTTCGTCGAATCGTTGAGCTCCTTAAATTCTGAGTTGAGCTGCTCGGTTCTTGACAAATGCGTGCACTGACTGGACAGGTCCGTCTACATGGTCTTCACATGATCTAACCAAGATTTTGTCTGGACTTTAAAAGAGACTGTGACCTCTGAGTTTATTTCGGCCTTTCTTCTCAAAGTAGACAGATAGGAAACGCCGACCTCATCTAGTTTTAAACAATATGTTCGACATATAAAAGTGTTTGTACAAACCAACATACAGAAATAAAATCATTTATCATTTATCAATGAATCCGATATTATGACCCGGGTAAAAAAGGCTAAAAAAATCCATAGTCGGGTTACAGTTATTATTAAATTTTTGCTTGTTATTTTAAAAGCTTTTTATTTTTCTCTTTTTAGTTTTGGTATTACCATGAAAATCATTTATAGCCAGAGTACATTTCATTTCGATTCTAATAAGCCCAAACACGACTAGGATACATTGTTTTATTACGGAGTTCCAGTGCGTACCTTCAGGCTACATCATCAGATCTGTTCGATGGTACCATTTAAATAAGAACCATTTTTTATCTATAGTCGCTGTCGCTATATAGCTGCTTCTTCATAGTCGTTTAAGTATTCGAGATATATTATACCGTGACATACTTATTAAGGAGTTCCAGTGGCCATCTGTGGTCTTTTTAATTGGTTTCACTCTACCAAACAATACTTTATGAGTGCAAATGCTTGCCATATTCATGAAAATATCAAAATCGCTATTCGCCTGCCTATAATATTTGAGGAGATCCCATCATCAGATTCTGACTTGGTGATAATGGGACAACCTCGAGACTATACATCATCATCATCATTTCAGCCGAAAGACTTCCGACCACTACTGGCCATAGGTCATAGGCCTACACCAAGCGTCGCCACACTGATCGGTCCTGTGCGTTTCGCATCTTCCAAAAACAAAAAAGGAATTTTGTAAATCCGTCTATATAAATGACGGGAATATGCCCGAACATACATTAAAAAAATCATCCGAATTGATAACATCCCCCTTTTTGGGAATTCGGTTAAAAATCCCATTGAAAAGTGTAAGAAGTACATTGAATCGTTTGCAACGAAGGGGTTGACGCTATGTCTCAATTTATTTTGCAAAAACTAAAATAGTTAGTTGATTTATGTTTTTTTTTCTATCATAGATGCACCATGATTATGAATATAACATTACCTAGCGTTAAATCCCCAAGTTCATTCAAAATTGAATCAAAGCACTGAAGCTCTTCGTTTTCGGTAGGCTCTATAGAATCTGGAATATTTTTTTTTTGGACAGATGGCGACACTCAAGATCCCACTTCTGACTTCTTGAGTCTGACAATGACTTTTAAGATCTGCGTTAAGAGGTACTCTTGACTGAATATTAAATAGGATGGAATCATGACGTTTCCAACAACACATTTTTTATTATCCTTTTTTATCACATAAGTATCAACGTTTCCCCTTTTCAGTAAGACAACAAAGCACAATAAAATAATAAGTAGATAGGTAGGTAATTTCGATTTGTGATTTGACGGTCACCATGACTTGTCGTTATGATAGCACCGCCCAACGTTGCTATGGTACCCATGGCCATAACAGGTTCTCTTCGCAATCATAACAGACTACTTATAAATTCAGTATTTCAGTGGAACTACGTTGACGCGCCGACTTTCGCTCGACGACCGTTGAAAGCTTTTCAGAAATAAGAGTTCTATTTTCAAACATATCGTACCGTTACCCGTAGGTTTCTTTTTAAAATTAATAAACATAATTGTGTCCGTTATTTTAAAATATTATTTGTTTCAAAAGTGTTTTCTAAAAATAATTCAAACTGGGCCAATGTATGGACAAAACTGTTGTAGAAAAAATACAAAAAGCGAAGTGAGTTTGGCGTGTATTTAGAGTCTAATTTCTGCAGTTTTGCATGTTGTATTTTTGGCTACTTATTTACTAAGTCCTTAATTTTCTGATTTTTGCAGTAAATGCTTTAATTAGGTATAGAAAAATAGGCATTACTTTTCTTTTAAAACATACATTCTATTTTCTTTTACATTGATTTAAACTATTCATTATATTCATAAATAAATAAATCAGATTGCTTTATAATATATTCTTACGCTAATAAAAACTCTTATGGCTTTACTGCTTTAGGTTTCAAGCAGCAACTAAGAACTTTCCAGATTTAATTAATTGTTAAAATTAATTAACAATGAGAAGCTTGGCATGTGTAGTCGCTCTGTTTATTATTGTGAATGTCGTTGGGTAAGTTACAATCTGTCAGAATTTTGGGTGGTGGATGAGTGTTCGATGTGTATTAAGCACAGAAATCAAGGTAGTTAAATCGGTGCTGTGTTTTTTAATAAATGAATTTAAAATAGTTTGTTAGAGTGCAGTGATATTTACCATCTTCATTGTACTTGGCTCTGGCGCAGCGTTTTCAACTTCCATTCGCCTCTGTTAAAGTTCACGCTATCATTTACTCTCTCATGTGTCCCATTTCTTACACTATAATTCTATACACAATTCATTTAATATTATTAATTTTATTTTAATTCTATTATTCTCGCACTGGAACGCATTGCAGCAATGGAGTAACTAATAAACTGAGTATAAGTCCAGGTTTCCTCGCGATGTTTTTCTTCACCATTGTCTGCGATGTTTATCCATATTCTCTTTCACATTGGAGCTATTAGTAGTGCCCATTGTAGAGCTGATTTGGATACTGCATCTAATATACGTCGCTCAGATCAACTGCACAGACATCCCTCTCCACGGCACACCTCTGCTCTTGGTGCATTTGATAATGATAAATGATTTTATTTCTGTAAGTTGGTTTGTACAAACACTTTTACATGTCGATCATATTTTTTAAAACGAGATGACGTCGGCTTTTCCTATCTGACTACTCTGAAAAGAAAGGCAAAATCAAAAATCAAAATCAATTTTTTTATTTCACATAGGCCTACATGGGCACTTATAAAACGTCGACAAAATGTGCACGGTTCGGGTTGGTCGTTTCCTATGGAGAAGAACCGGCAAGAAACTCCATGGTTACTCTTTTAAAAATGGTTTGGTTTTACAATATTTCCATGTTACAGCATTAGTACTTAGATATGGGGGGACAACGTAGGCCCGAATTATGACAATAAGTCCGAAACAAACTCATAAGGTCACAGTCTCTTTTAAAGTCCAGACAAAATCTTGGTTAGAACATGTGAAGACCATGTAGATTGGTGTCTGTAATGGTCTTTTGAGGGAAGAACCAGCCAGATTGAGTGGACCTGTCCAGTCAGTGCACACATTTGTCAGAATCCGTGCAGCTCAACTCAGAATTTAAGGACCTCAACGTTTCGACGAACAATACCAAAGAAAGGACATTCGGGTAGGCCACATAAATTACTCAAACTGCCAGACCATGATTAAAATTAAATGAGAAAAAAAAGGTTTAATAGAACATTCAAAGAAATGGTAAACATTAAAAAAATATTTGCCTGCTAGAGTTTTAACAATCATTGTAAGCTTTAAATAAAACTAGAATAATTTATCTACACGCAATGGTAAAGGTAACTCATATATAACTGAAGTTTTTCACACTATTACACATTAGTACCTGCAGATGATTATATGGTATTATAATATTTGCTATGCTATATGATGGGACAAGTTGAATATAATTATGTGAGTCTTGGCGCAAATGCGTTAACTGCTGCTTCCACAGACAAGCGCAACGTAACAATGCGAAATCGATGTGACAGCACGTTTTCGTAGAAATGGAAAATATGTCGGCAATTAGAACCATTTTTGTGAAAACGCGTTGCCACATTGTCAATTCGCACCTATCCTCTGCAGCCTTTATACAGGCAAACACTAGCTGGCAAATAAACTAATTGGGTTAAACACGCACAATACAAATATACTCGTACATATGTTTAAAAGTATGTTTGTTTTGTAACAGCGCGTTCAAAATTGTAGGCCCAATGTATGCTATGTTGTCGAAAATGAACCTTGTTTGGGTCCATTTTCGACAACATAGTTATCTAGTAACTTTTTGGTTGAAAATGAGATACAGTGCCTACAGTGGTGATTTTCCCCCACACACAGTATTTTTGACGATGCTAATCTGCACTCATTAAAGTTTGTTGGTAAGGTATGGGTTTGGTGGTTTGTTTGTTTGGTATTTTGTATGTGTCAGACAGAACTTGGAAGTAAATTAGTTTCTTTCGTTTCCGTCAATAAAGACTATCGCTGGTTTTCTGTCAATATTTCAATAGATAAATATCGGCACCATACTTACCTAGTTAATAAGTATAGGTTACACCTGTAATCGGGTATCAAGGCGGAAAGTAAGTATAGGGAACGCATTTTCATGTTGTCTTGTGAATATTTAATGAGATCAATTTCGGCGTTATTGTTGATACGTGTTTTACCAGTAGGTAATTTTGAAAGTACATATATTTTTGTATATGTATCTAAAGCCTATGTTGGTTGATGACCTGTGTTTTGCTATGTAGAAAGTTCTTTATTTATTATTTTATAATTAATGTACACACAGTATAAAACATATAGAAAAAAACATCAAGAGAAGAGAGCCCTTTTTTACAAGGTTTTATTTAACTTGCAATGTTTGTATGTAAGTGTGTTCGGGTCAAATCTGAGACTGAATTTTAAAGCAGTTATCCTCCACCGATTAAGATGAAATTTTGTATACAGGTTTAGTTTGGATGACAATGCATAGTTAGCTAAGTGACGTCATCCTAAATCCAATATGGCGGACGGCCCAAGATGGTGGACTAGTTATTTTTTGTGCACTGCCATGATATGGGTATCAAATGAAAGAGTTTGCTGAGAAGAATACGAGAAAAGCTTGTTTTACAAAAATCTTTGTTATTGAATAATTTATTATAAACTCTACTCACACACACAGTACGATAGATTGCTGTTTTCCACATATTGTGTCATTTGTTTGATATGTCATTGTTGATTGATCACCAATTAGTGTGTTACAAGTATATATTGAGCATTTTATTTTATTATTTAGATTGTTTCTTGTTTGTTTATTTGACTGCCTCTATCAGCATTATAGCGGCGTAAACAATTACTGCGATAAAGTCAACTGAAAGAATTTTGGATTATGTTCCAATTCTTAGGTAATCAATTTAAAAAAAGACAATAGCTATTGTGACGCACATGATAGTCTTTTCATTTTACTTATTTAAGTACAACAAAAGGTGCTTATTGACATACAAATCAACGATACGTAACTAATGATGTAATCACGTCACCACACATAGTACACTACTTATAATCGACCTTTGTATTCCATAAATAGGGAAGTCCAACAAACTAAAAAACGATGTTCTTTTTTTAAACGAGTATTACTTTTTAAATCATAGTAAATAATCTTTGTTGTAATTTTTGACAGCAACGCGGCAGCACGTTCTAAAAGCAAGATGCCGAATCAGCCGATCAAGGTCTACTATCTGCCACCGTCTCCACCATGCAGATCTATCATCATGGCTGCCAAGGTCATGGGTGTGGAACTGGACCTAGTGCTGACGAATATTATGGAAGGAGCGCATATGACGCCGGAGTATCTCAAGGTATGTGGTATCTGTGCTATGCAAATACTAAGTGTAGGTGCTATTGATGAATATTACAATCTTGATTTTTTTTACTGTGGTATTCGCATTGCTTCTTATCAAATATTGACTTTTTTTTTGTTAACTGAGGGAAGCCTGGACTTTTGGGGAAAATAACAGATCTGTGGATTTTTTACTCATTAAAATCAGGCTGGTGATCTGCACGTAGAATCTTATGACCTCTTAAAATACCACCCTAGGACCACTTCTGTGCAACGCCTGTTAAGGCACATCCCTGGGGAGACTACCAAATATTTACTTACAAGCTTAGTAATTTGGTAAAAACGTAAAGAGCTGTTAAGGAAGGAAGATAGAAATGAGTCCATAATAGCGCTAAGAAAGAAAATTTGGTTCAAATAAATCTCAATAGATGACGCGATAAGCACCGATGTTTATTTAGATGTATGTATGTATTTATGTATTTATTTTAGTAGTTTGTTTTACCTGTATGATTTGAAATTGGCACCAAGTGCAACCCCATGTCGTGTCCAGGCTATCTCTATCCATTCAAGGTTGCCTGGAAGAGATCGCAGAGCGCGATAAGGCCGCCTATTGTATGTTTGTTTTAATTTTAATGTTTCTTTTGTACTGTCTTATCTTGGTGTACAATAAAGTATATATAAATATAAATAAATATTATTGAATTGTGTGTAAAATCGTATGTTCTTGTTTAATAAACTCCCTTAAGCACAAAATTATGGCACATTGGGCTCTTAATTCATTTGAACAGATCATTTAAAATTTATGCCAATAGATGGCGTGGTTTTTTGAGGCAATCCACTCGATTGTTTAAATTTGTATTGTACCACATTTTGGTGCAATGAAACTCTAAAAACGTGCAGAAAAATACTATGAAACAAATCGTCACATTATTTAAAGAAAAAAATATTCACGAACCGAGTAAACCCTTTTACTTGCAAGTCGCTGCTAACTAACATCATCTATCTATCGCCATGGAACGGAACCCAACGCGGTCGATGTTCAAAAAAATATCATCTTAATCAGACGAAAAACGCTAGTTACGTCGGCACGGTTTCTTTGTATGGGATGAGACATTTGTATGTTAGTATTATTATCTGTGGTAATAGGTACTTACTTATACAATGCCGGTTTATTCATCAGCAAACCAATTTTATTCTCTGTGTTAAGAGGGTTGCTAATATTGTTAATTGATGATTGAGTTGATGATGTAACAACTTATACCGTAACGCTGTCTTAGTTATGGTCCGAATTGCCCTAGAGTATTTTTATTTCTTCGGCAGCTAAACCAGTGTAGACTATTCTGCCAGCGTAAAAAAATATTATCGTTATTTTGCTCATAAAATCTCATAAGGGTCTGAAACTAACAAATTCTAACCAGTACAAATGACAATATTTCAGATATAGGCACTTGTCCCACCGCCCACGAACAGCGAGCATTGAGTAGAGCTACAAGCTAGAGAGTTGGCGAGTAGCGAGAAGCGAGTGTGTAGTTCCGATAGTTTTACTGCTCGGCTATGAGCGAGTGTTGTTGTCCGACGAGCGATTACTCGCACCACTCGCTTGGGTGGTCAGTCCTGCACGCGTTGGAAAAATTGGTCTCTCGGCGTGAGTTCTGACCGCCAAGCGAGCATCGCCGAGCAGTATCGCTGAGCGAGTATTACCTTTGATAGCTCTTGTCGCTGCGACAAACTTATGGTGGAGAGTACTCACTGGCAATGTGAACAGCCTGCGATCAACTATTAAGACGACGACTAAGGCCAACGACCTTGAGGGAACAAAACATGCACTCGTTTCACACCCGCGCCAGTAACTATTTAGTAATCTGTGCCCGCGCGACCCAAAATTTTGTAGTTTTTTGTACTTTCCTTCTATGACTTTAAAAAAAATCTTCAGATCAAATTGTCTTTGAAATGGTGTCAATTTAAAATACGCCCAGCGACGTTTTGGTGCGATTGTCGTGTTTTTGTCCGTTTTAGTCATAAGTTTACAAATTAATTACACTATGTTATACGAATAAAACTAAATTTAGAGTTTTATTCTTAGATCAAATTATTAAGAAAATGGTCTAATGTAACATATTTTTTATCCAAAAAATTACGACTAGCCGGTTAGACGTGATTTTCGTTTTAAAATCAGCTACTCAAGGGTATCTGCGCCCGACCCGGGATCTGTAACTTTTGTTCGTTTCTTCAGCGAGAAAATAGTCGAAAGCTAATTGCATCGTCGCCAGCGATGGGACAAATGCCATAAACTAGTAGATACGAGATTGTCAACATTGTCAACATCGCGTGCTAAGCGCACATTTTTATTTATGCTAGCAATAAATCATGTTAGGGTTGCCTTCTTCACGAAATGGCTCATATAACTTTAATATTTGTTGATCGATGCTAAATACAGAATGCTATATAACCTTTTGGTTTTATTCTGCTTGGAAAATGTTGGTTTTGCATATAATACTTTTTACATAAAAAGGAGGTAATCAATTTCACATGTATGTAATATTGTTGGAATTGCACAATATTCACATATCTTACTCTGTATGGGCTTCAAAAAACGTGTGCCAAATTTCATAAGTGTATGTATGTTTGTCCACGCATTTCTCCGAAGCTGCTTACGGAAAAAAAAACTGTATAACTCACTTGTTTAACTTGTGTTAAAAAACGATACAAAGAGGTACCAAAGACACCGACTTCCGAAACGAAAGTTATTTATCCACTTTTTAGTGTTTTGCTTTAGAAGTTGGTTAATTTTTTGTGAAAATGTTTTTTCAACACACTTTCTCATAAAGTAGCTTTAATTTAACCGAAATTAGGCACATAATGACACCTGTAATCAAACTGTGACTTTTTCATTGCTATTATTCACAAGTGTTATACAGTTATTTTTTTAATTTATTGGTTGAGTTGCTTTGTTCCTAAAAAAGTTTCGATACAAAAAGATCGTGCTCAATGGTACAATTAAATTAATGTACCTATTGCTTGCTCATTTCATGCAACTTCGTATTTAAATAGATAATTTCAACTTGTTCGTGTTGTTATTTATTAAATAAAACTTTCATTAAATTATAACTTTTGTTTAATTAATAAAGAAATCTTGAAATTCCCCATTTTGTACGTGGCTAAAACGCTATCTGCGAAAAGCCAAAAAAAAAAACCTCATTCTTTTAGTGTATGGCCGATCGCCATTGTTAGATGCGCACGCATAGGAAAACTGAGTAATTTTTCCCGCCATTGCGAACAATTTTTCACAACTCGTTTTCACTGTTGAAAATGATTTTTTTGTATTATTTTCTTCACAAGTGTGTTGAAAAACGTCGTATAATACAAGTGTGTATTGATGATTATCGTCCTCGGACCCTTACCTAACAGTTCGGGTCTCAATGCCGCCTCAGCGGTAATCACCAACATTACACACTTGTACCATAATGTACTATTATGTTTCGTTTTGGTTAACCTTGCTAAAAAACATCTTTACTTATAGTTTTTTTTTGTTCTAGATGAATCCCCAACACACAATACCGACTATGGATGATAGCGGTTTCATTTTATGGGAAAGGTAAGTCATTTCAGTTCTGAGAATATAAGCTGTAAAAAAGTTATCTAATATCGTTTTTGTTCTGAATAGCCGATTGTTGAAGTAACCTATTGAAATCTTTATTCAATAAAGGGTATATAGAAGACTGACTAAGTATTGATATTGAAAGAATGATTTTAGTACTTATAATCACAATACCCAAATTCATATTCAGTAGTTTTATCAACCAGAAATTCAGTATTGCCAAAAAATTACACTGGGAATAAATAAAAAGAGATAATGGCAACGCCCACTTATATATAAACGTTCTAAAAATAAATCCTCTCTTCCAGCCGCGCAATCCTGGCTTACCTAGCGAATGCGTATGCTCGTGACGATACCCTGTACCCCAAGAACCCTCGTCTCCGAGCCATCGTTGACCAGCGACTTAACTTTGACCTCGGCACGCTGTATGTGAGATACTCCGCTCTTTATGTAAGTTGATTTTCTTACTTTTAGGTACTTTTTTGTTACTGGCCTCCCCAAGTACTTCCAGGAACACTTCTCCCGCGCCTCCTCGAACCAGCAGTCAGCACCAGCGGTTTACGTCCAGTTTATCTCGCCACCTAATTCTGTGTCGGCTTCGGCGCCCGTCCATTTTCAGGCATGTAGAGACTTGCCAAGCGGTCGTTGCGCATACGGCTAACCGACCCACCCAGTGTTACTTGACCTTGGCAGCTTTTATGAATACCTCTACTATTCAGTACTTAGTTGAACAAATAAAATCTTTATTGCTGAGCACAGTGCATATTATATACATTTCCAGATGTTAAGTGAATGCGCAGTTCACTCCGTTATACCAATTCAGGCATGAAAAATGTTAATTATAATGTAATAAATTTAAATTAATGCGTCAAATAAGTAATGTCACAGTATAAAACAGTCCACAATCCATAACAAGAATGAAATAAATTGGTCCAGAATTTAATGAAGACTATCTATTTGAATAGAGAGACTGAAAGAAGACCTAGATTTGGAACGAATATTCTTCAGAACTGCTTCTTCGTCTTATTCTCTATAAATGGCCAAAACAATTGCTGAGAGTGTAGTCTTAGGTTCGATTGCCAGCGGCTGTATTGCGTAAGTGAATACGGAAACGCAAAGAGTTTGACCGCTATCCAATCGACCAATCACACAGATGGAAATCCATATCACGTCATTCATCTCGCATGTGATTGTTCGATATGGTCGATTAGATAGCGGTCAAACTCTGCGTTGCCGTATTCACTTACGCAATACGGTAGCAAGTCGAGAAAACGGTATCGATTATTTTCCAACGGGAATTTTCCTTTAGCAACTTGAAGCCTAACTGCGCAAGATATGGCCCACCTCCTTTTCTTCCCATCATGCCCGACTACGAGTACCTGCATCTTACGGGATTTGAACGTAGCAAATGACAGAGCTGTTCGAGTATCTACATAGTAGTCGAAAAAAATCTGAATGGTTGAGACTATAGTTTGAGTTAATTGACACGAAAGAAGAACTGCTTGAGTGAGTTTGGCAGGGCAAAGGGTATGACGCCATGAAAGAGTATGACAAATTCCCTTTAAATTTGTTTGGTATTTCCAAAAATCATATGACTCTTTCGAAAAAAATATCTTCATCAATGAAAGCGTCAAATCAAATCACTTTTCGTCCAATAATTTTAGGCAATACCGAACAAATTTTAAGGCAATTTGTCATACTATTTCTTGGAGTTATATCCTTTGCCCTGCCAAACTCACTAATGCATTTAGGCTGCTGAAGACTGCTTTCCCCAGTTGATAGCAAATAGGTCACCGTTTGTACTATACAAGCGTGATCTTATGTTATGTTAAGTTAATCATAACATCACTAATAAAGCCTGAAGATTGAAATTGATAACCTATATTATATTGTGTCAACATGATATAAGGACAAAGTTGAACAACCTCAAGTACCTGTTATTTCAAGCCGGAAAAGATCAATGTTGCCATGCGGCAGACGTTTGATGGGGTGTGATGATTTGTTACTTTATTTTAGGTGCAGGGAACAGTGTGTCGGAACCTCAAAAGCAATTTTAGTTGAACCGAATTGGAGTTGTTCAACTTTCCTCACTCTGTTTTCTTTATAGATTTTTAATATATTTTTTTTTACATCTTCATCATCATCATCACCATCAACCTATTTAATGTTCCCACTGCTGGGACACAGGCCTCCTCTCTGTGGGAGGGAATGGGCCGTAATCCACCATGCGGGCCCATTGCGGGTTGGTGGATGTCACATGTATTCGATTTTTTGTTTCTAGGACATGCCGGATTCCTCACGATGTGTTCAAAATCAAAATCAATTTTTTTATTTTACATAGGCCTACATGGGCACTTATAAAACGTCGACAAAATGTGCACGGTTCGGGTTGGTCGTTTCCTATGGAGAAGAACCGGCAAGAAACTCCATGGTTACTCTTTTAAAAATGGTTTGGTTTTACAATATTTCCATGTTACAGCATTAGTACTTAGATATGGGGGGACAACGTAGGCCCGAATTATGACAATAAGTCGTAAGAAACTAAAAAAAAAAGAAAAAGATTATATAAAAAAGTTAACAAATGTTAACTAGCATCTAGAAGGCCTACAATGTTCACACATTCACAAAACAATCGGTAAAAGAATCTATACAAAGGTAAAAATAATAAAAATAAGTATAACAAGACTAAATTTAACATGTTGCACAAATTTTGTTATCAGTGCTGTAACTATTCTTAGCAAAGGGCTTTAAAGATGATTGAAAACCATTGTAAAAAGTCTAATTAAAAGAAGGAAAGAAAAAATGAGATTGAGAATAGTTAGAGACATCCACATATTTGTGCCGTTTACAAGTTACCAGGGAAGCTGCATGCGCAGAAGGAGCTAAGGCCAAATGTTTTTATCTTCAACGTAGTCCTTGATTTTATAATATGCTTTTTTAACAAGGATACGTTTGATGTAGTTTTTGAACCTTCCATCGGTCAGTTCTATAACTGACTTTGGCAACTTGTTATAAAAGCGTATACTGTTTATAAGAAAAGACTTGCTAGTTTTCGTTAATCTGATAGTTTTCGTTCCTTCACCGTTTTGAGAGCAGTGGTAGTGGAATAATTTATAAAATGTAAAGCGCCTACCTGGGTTTGGGCCCACGACCTAGAACTTATAAGTCGCGGTCGATATCACTAGGCCATCTCTGCACTCAGTTTATTTTAATATTATACATTAATAGCAGAAGCAAAACAACAATTAAAAAATAATTTTATCAGTTAGTCAGTGGCTGAAGCAATTGAAATAAGCCTAATCAAAGGCTTGACGAAACAACTATTGCAGTGTTAATCTCAAAAACTACTATAGTTGTTTCGTTTAAGCATGGTAATACAGGTCATTGTCCTTTTCTCTTTTATCCCTTTGTCAAACGGAAAATAAACTAAACATCACTCTCATTAATCAAAATGTTTATGAACATAAGAATGTCCATTGATGTAGGTGGGAGACATGACCGTTAATGCATAACAAAACAAAGAGTTTAAGTAGAAAATGTAGGTACCTTCAGCAGTCATCACTAAAGTTATCCTGTTCCAGCTCCCGATACTGTTCCATGGCGAGGAGTACAATGATGACCATGCTGCCAAGCTGGACGAGGCTCTAGGTTGGCTCAACACTTTCCTCGATGGAAAGGCCTTCGTTGCTGGAGACGATCTCACCATCGCTGACATCTCTATCATCGTTACTATTACTAATCTGGATGTAAGTTACGTTTTGTTTTTTACATGTATTGTAAGAAAGGTTGTGAGTATGTTTATGAACATAAGAATATCCATTGATGTAGGTGGGAGACAATAACCGTTATTGCATAACAAAACAAAAAGTTTAAGTAGAAAATGGCTTTTGAAGACTGGGAAGATGACGACTGTGAATTGGCTTTAGAAGACAGGAAGTCTGAATAAAATATCGATGAGTAACTGAGATAATGACTTATAGAGATGTATGAAGGAAGAAGATTTGCTGCTTTGAGCTCTAATATATTCAGATAAATAATAAAATTGCATATTAAGGTAACTTGAATCCCACATTACAAATAAAATCAAAATAAAATATCTCTAATCGCTATCGTCGCAAGCAAACTGACCCGCACTCTGCACACCATAGATGCAGTGCGCTTGCGCATAGTCGCGTGGAAGCTATCGGTTTGTGCCTCCCGCCGCGAACATACACGAAGCCATAAAGGCGATAGGATGAAGACTAATGATAGCTAGTCCACTGCAGAACGAACGCCATTATACAACTTCCACTAAGTCTTGTTCCCAATTTTAATGTGGCTACTGATGTCCTCTATTGCACAGAGATTACAGTCTACGG
This sequence comes from Orthosia cruda, assembly GCA_964057195.1. NCBI lineage: Eukaryota > Metazoa > Arthropoda > Insecta > Lepidoptera > Noctuidae > Orthosia > Orthosia cruda. Next base: position 24,396,051 of record OZ059829.1, on the reverse strand, counting down.
AACTATGTTAAACGGTCAGGCACCCTGCCACCTCCGTAAGAGTTTGCTGAAAAATTGCAGCGATTACTGTTCCATGAAATTGTTTTGGGACCGATCAGTAACAAAGGTAGTAAAGGTTTACCAACTATGTTGAGTCAGCTTCCTATTAAACCTGTTGCAACTGATTACCAGTATTTTGTATGGAGCGGCTACCTATCAGCCCTACAAATTCCTATGCTAGGTAACACAATATCCATTGGCAAAGACTGTTAAAGATCTCGAATGGGACCTACAGCTTTACGTGCTTTTCGTGACAACTTCACTCAACAATAAAAGGCGATTCACACACTGCCCCGCTATACGTTGCGGGGTGCGTGACGATGAAGCCACGGCACAGAGCGTGAATGCGTTTTCTGTGTGTTGCACTACGCGTGTTTTCAATGCAAAGAGAGATACTTTCAAGCAAGGTAAGCACACGCACCTCCGCGCTACGCTGCATAATGCGGTGCAGTGTGCGAATCGCCTAAGAATGCTGAACAAAAACCTATCTATAGTATACGTACCCTAATCTACAAGCATTTTTTTTGTTAAGAAGAATGACAAGTGAATCAGACATCAGTTTCTTACCTGTTTTGAGAGGCGATTGTAGATGTTTTAATAAAATCTTAGTAAGGATTGTACGAGATGAATGAATGGTTGACGCAAAACAATCAAAATAGTGACAACATCCGACAAGACAGTTACGAAATGGTGTTGAGTGAACAACGGCAATAGTATCAAAATTATCTTTGAAGAAAAGTTGCTGTACCTTGATGTTTTATTTGTTTATGAAATTTACCAATAACCCCTCGAATGCCTTTTGGAAACTTTGGTTTCCAAGACAATTGTTTTTTTATTGTGTCTGCTAATTAGTACTCAAGGGAATAACAGGCTGGAAGTTACTAAGAATAACATCTTATATTAGAACCTTCAAGACTGAGGGGAATATACTCATTTTTCCTTTAGTAAATGCTCAGCTAGGTACCATGGTAGCATGCAACACGCTACCTTCTGGTTATTGATTTGACTATAAGTAGGTTTAAAAAGCGTCCGAAGCTTCACAGTACTGGCATCCTTGGTAGCATCTGCTATTTCTCAGCCTACATTACTGATGCTATAAAAAGGCTAGGTATAATTGACAACCTGCCTACTTGCTACCTTGCTTGGTCAGCAGATAGTTTGATAGTTTAATGCCCATAGTATTAACCCCTTGAGTGCAATTGGGAACTTTGGTTCCCAGAAACAATTGTTTTTCTATTGTGTCTCCTAATTAGCACTCAAGAGATGATAGAAAGACAAGGACAGTTGAGAACTGACAAAATTGGACTCAGTACCTTTCATGGTTAGCCTTGTTAATCCAAGAAACTGACCACACAAACTATGACCCAGTATTCTATTCTATTTTACAATTATGCGCAAGAAAATGCATCCAGTACGGCTGCGATTGTGTTGAAATCGTCAGCAAACGTAGGTAGACCAAAAAACGCTATATATTTGTGAGCAATAAGTAGAATATACGATATCGTTTTTATTTTCAGGCTTTCGGTTACGACATGAGTGCCCATGAAAACCTCACGAAATGGTTCGAGAGGACCAAGAAGGCTTTGGAGCCCTACGGTTACAACGAGGTGGATGTTGCTGGAGCCAACATCTTGGCTTCTTTCTTGAAGAAGGATTAACTTACGAAGAATGTTCATTCATTAGTTGTATTTAAATTAGTTTTTCACGGATACACAGGTTATATTAGATACTTGTACTTTATTGAGTTATTTTGTTTGTGTATCTAGTTTATATAATAATAAAAAGAGATCTGTATTACTATTCGTCTGATGTTTTTTTTAAATATATATCTAGTATTGTTGGTAAAGGTAAAAGTCATCTATTTTAAACTGGCTGGAGTAGAAGTCCGGGAATCTAGAAGCTATAAAAGGATCCATAATATAAAATCTATAAATCTACAAGCTGTGTTGCTAGAAACGCGTTAACTTTACAATTACAAGCGTTGTTGCGTTAACTCGTCGCTAAAACAATGCTCGGCGGCTTGTCCCAGCATCACATAACTTCACGTGTATGTAGTCAATATGACACAATAATTAATCGAGGTGTTACCCGTTCGATAAACAAAGCACGATAATAAGGAGTGAGCTCGGACCAACGTCCGGTCGCACGAGAACCGACCGTGGAGCTATTGAATTGAGGTAGGCATTTCTATGCGACATAACAATGTGCCCGCGCATGCAAGCGGGTCGCGCGCCGCGCTCCTACCGTTCTACGTTTTCAAAACAAAACAGCCGTTCGATTGTTCCAATTTGAAAAATCCACCACAAAACGATCAAACAACGCAGTATTCACAAACAACCAGTAACAAGTGAAACGGAGAGTGTGACTTCGTCTTGTCGTCTCTTAGCGCTTGTTCGCGGTACACGCTACACTATTATACACCATTATCTGGAACTGAAAATGTGGTGGGTGCAGTGCTGCGGATGATATGTGATATACAAGTTTACACAGCTGTGGATTGTGCTATCTACCAACACGATGATTTTCACAGTGGGTATTTTTCATTTAAATGCGTTTTGTTATTCTTAACTTTTCCGATTCAATAACAATTCAAGTGTGGTTTTACAAGATTGTTCTTACGTTGTTAGTGTATTTCTCATGATAAGGCAGGTAGTTGCCATTAAAACTTCCGTTTATAGTACAATGTTATTTTGGTTCTTGATAAATCGAAGTAAGTACTTATCTACTTTATTGATTTCATGAATGCATTGATGAATGTTTAACTTCTGCTAATGTTCGGTGTTCCAGTTCCAATTTATAACATGAACAAAGAAATTAATACATTGTCATATTTCAAAAGCTTAGATCTAAATTACGTCAGTATAATGAGATCATCTAATTCTCTTAATCCTAGATAAGATACTCGTAAGTCTAACACCTACTCAGATTGCTACTACAGCGATACGATAACACGATCTCGCTCTTGACCACGATTTCAAAGAAGATCGACCACAAATAACATACGTTGGGTTTAGAATTAGTTGCCATGAACACTAACCGATCCACTAGGCAACATATTATAGACAAGAGGATATGGTCATTATTCAACTACGTTACCACACTTAGGCCATTGTTGAATCGTTCTCATCTCACATGATATCTGAATACGGCAGGTTACGTCTAATATAAGTCTGGTGACACATCCTAGGACAATAAGCGGCAAAACTTCGGCGGGGTTTTTTTAAAACTAACATTGGGTCGTCGATTTAGCATAAGAGTAAAAATAACTCGGTCTCGCTGAAGTTCAGCTGCAACTGTCTACTTTTTGAATAGAACGCGGCACATCTATAAATGCGACTGACAGATCAGCGTTCATTTATACTCTTCCAAAATTTCAGACTGTTACTTCTACTACTATAAAATAATCTTAGTTTTAAGTTTTAACACTAAATGCGTAAGCTGCGATAGAAAATTTCATGCGGTTTGCAACGCATTTTGTAGTTATTCATAACAGCCGCATCTGCCGAGTCGAATAAATGCATCCAGTTTCGGTGTCATATTTGCGGTAGGTGTGTCGCTATACTTACATTGGCCTACCATTGAAATGTATCGTAGAGTATTATGCCAGCCACACATCCTGCCTTCAAAGACGTGTTGTTCAAGACACAAGCGTTTGTGATGATAAATAATACATTACTTTGAAGGTACAATAACGAGGTATGTTGTTACAGCGATCAACATGTATCCTAATAATAGCTACAATATCAATGGCTGTACAGTTCTCACCAAATCCTACATCAGACATATCTGCAGATGATAAGTTCCAAAAGAGTAATAAAACATTAGAAGGATCGGAAGAAAGCGGACATGAAATTGAAACAGATGTTGATGAAATCAAAGAAAAGAAGTTCTTAGACGATGCTATGAGAACAGTACTAGATCCCAATGCATTGATCGTTAAGACAACTGATATTGTTGAAACATTTAAATATCAATTAGAAGAGTTAGACAAAACTAACACAAGTCTTGATGTGTTTATGGAGGAAATGGATAAACTAAGTTTGGATGTTTGCAAAACTTCACAAGAAGCTCTTTGGTCATATGTTACAGATATAAAAAACGAAGCTAAGAAAAACGAAATGGTGAGAATTAAACTGAATACTTAAGCTAAACATAAAAATTAATGAAGTTGGTATAAGAAAAATTTAATTGTTGTTAAAGGTTTAACTGTTTAACGTGGTGATTTTCAGGTACGTATTGCAGCCGAAGAAGATGAAATAAAAAAGCAGTATTGGAACTTACTGAAAAATAAATATTTGAACGACGAACAACTAATGAATGATACAAAGATGAGAAGAAAAATTAGAATTATAAAAGAACGAGGCACCAATGTGCAGATGCCACAAAGCAAGGTACAATTTTGTCATTATCAAGCGTACGATAATACAAATACAGTATGCATTGTCCATTATGAATTTAGAAATAGTACATTACTGCAGCGGCCAGCAAAAGAGGCATTGATGGACGAACGTGTAAATGTACACACATACGTAAGTCCATCAATGCCTAGTTGTGGCCAAGGCTTGTATAGTGCTTTTCTCAAATAATGCGCGGAAATTAAAACTAAGTAGCAACTAGAACTCATTTTGTCAAATACTACAATTACTTTTCGAAATCAATGACGAACAAAGAACAACAATAATTATTCCCGTGTTAGGCTTAGCCCGCACTGTGATTTTTATTCGCACGATTTTTTTTGTCCATTCTGCGGCCTATGGAATTGTATGCACACATTGCGTTAAAAAAATCACGCGGGAATAATACTACAAAAATCCGCGCAAATAAAAATCGCAGAGCGTGCTAAGCCTTAAAAGTGTTCATTCGTTTTTTTTTTCAATAAACAGCTTTCTATTTGCAAGCCAGTTCCAAATTTAAATAAAACCTTTGATAAGTTATCTCCTTGGTTCCTATGTTTCGGAGTAAAAGATCGTTCCATTTTTAAATTACACGACAGATATGAGTTTACTATGGAATTTATTTGGCCGCTACACACGACAGATATGGATTTTCATACAACTTTTGCCGGCCGCAGCGCGCATGTATTTGGCCAGTACAGCAATTGCGATTTATCTCGAAGAAGGTTGTTAAAATAATGCTCAAATTTCCAAGCATGTTTGAGAAAAGCATTTAACAACATATAACAACGATTGTAGCAGTCATTGACATCGTCGATTGCATAACTCATCATCATCAGCCTTTTAATATTCACACTACTGGGCCACAGGCTTCCTCTCTGTGAGAGGAAATGGTGTTTAATCCACCATGCAGGCCCAGTGCGGGTTGGTGGATGTCACCTCTTTGAATTTTTTGGTTCTAGCATATGCCGGTTTCCTCATGATGTTTTCCCTCACCGTTTTTTAAGCAGTGGTAATGGAATAATTTACACAAAGTAGAGTGCCTGCCTGGGTTCGAACCCACGACCTACGACACGAAAGACGGACCGTTACCACTTGGCCACTGCATAACTAATCAGAATTAATTGTTTTGTATTTGTGTGTACAAAATTCGAAATATTTTCTTAATAAATTGAATATTAATACATAAACAACATCAGCCTTCTTGTCTTCTTGAAGAGAGGATCAGCCTATAACGTTTCCATAACTGGGCTACTTCTCTGTAAGGAGTTGAGATTATAAAAATAGATTGACTGTAATGTATACGTTCTAAATATTTCAGCAAAGAGAAGAAATTGACACGATGCAGAGGATTTGGAGTCGTGTCACTGTGTGTGCTTACAACACAAGTTGTAGCTCGGAAGATTCGGTACGGACGATGAGTGGTCAGTCAGTATTATTTAATTTTATCGTTTATTTGTCTAATTAAATAAATAAAAAATAGTAAGTAAAGATTTCGTTATCATTCAAGTCTGGTACATTAAAAGTCATCATTTGCCTGCCTTTAACTCATGTTACTTGCCGTCCACGGAACTCGTTTTCTTTTGCATTAATTCTTCCCTTTCAACAATTACACAGTCGGTTTATTAAAAGTGATATCTTTAATTAAGATACACACTTTGTACTTCGCACTTGCAAATTATATTAGCTGCACAAAATAATTAGATCATCAATGTTTCCATTAAATATGTAATGTGTCATTACGCTCAAACATAAAACGTAATCGAATTTTCCGTTAACAATAGGCACAATTTTTTCAGACGTAATATCGATATTCAAAACAAGTAACGATACAAAAGAACTGGCGTATTATTGGAAAGTTTATCGCGATACTACTGGAAAGAAAATACGCCCGATATTCAAAGATTATGTAGTGAGAATGAACAGAGTGGCAGAATCAGAAAATTTCACTGATGCTGGCGATATGTGGCGATACGCATTCGAAGATGACAATTTTGTAGAAAATGTGGACCGAATCTGGAAAGAGATCAAACCATTCTATGATTTACTACACGAGTATGTTAGAGGAAAGTTAAAATTCGTTTACAAAGATATTCTGAAAAGCGACGATAAATCAATTCCTGCGCACATTTTAGGTGAGTTTCAGTTTTTAGAGGCGCCTGATAAATTTTGAATTGCAATGACTGCGTGTGTCTGAATGTATAACGTTTTTCTTTTTACGCGATTCATCCAGGTGGTTAATGGTCTAACGTTATTATAACAAAGTCTATCTTTAAACATAATTAGTCTTTTCATTTGTTCCTTTATAAAAACTTATCCAGTAATAACAAAATTTCAGGTAACTTATGGGCTCAAGAATGGCAAGCAATATACCCGAAGGTAGTCGCATATGCAGACCATATGCGACCAAAGCTTCCAGAAAACGAGACTATAATCTCCAAGGATCTGTTTGATGCAGTCGATGAGTTTCATCAGTCACTTGGCTTTGAGAGTGCGAAAGATTCCTTCCAAGACATCAAAGAGACGATGGCGACAGCCAACTGCTTGCCGTCCAGCCATGATATGTGTGATGGAGTTAATTACAAGTAAATTGAAAAAATATATAATCCTAGCTATCTAATAACTTCTTCTTATACAAGCATTCTTTATAAAAAAAATATTCAATAATACGATGTGAATTGAAATCTAATGTTATCAACTGCATATTCTACACTATGCTATAAACGCCTGAATTCAAAGCAAATATTAGATGCATAAGAAAGAAAGAGTTTCATAAATGCTAAAATATCAATTGATTCTTACAGGCGTTAATTGCGATTTGATTCTTATATTTTACTAAATTTCATCATGATTATCAACAGACTTTTTAATGTTCCTACTTCTGGGACACAGGTTGCTAAAATTAAATATTTTAAATTATAATAACTAGTCGAATAACATTGTTCATTCTAGATTTCATTTTCGTAATATTGACTATTAATTAAGTAGAGTATTTATATAGTTACAATGGATATTCCAAAGTTTTTTTTCTATCAGACTGCATGGCACTTTTTCTTGCATCCAAAAGACTTTGTTCATTATTTCTGTCAAAGTATTCAGGCATAGATGCAGGATGCAAAATATCTGCCCACGTATGTTTTTTTTTGTTTGCAAGTATCCTCTATAGAAGGGTAACGGTTAACCTTAATATATAATCAACCTTCAATCAGGTAGTAAAGTCTGCATAGGTATGGTTGATTAATATCTATTTAGTTAGTACGTGACTTTGCTTTGCTCGGAAGTTTTTGCTTGGGCTAAGTTTTTTTTAACTGCTTCATTTCACGTCACGTTGGCATATTAATATGTACTTTTTTGTGTTTGTTTAAGAAGTTTTTTCATCGTCTTTTCCTTAGTGACTATGGTCATGAAACATTACACATAATTATTATGTTTTTGTTTTCAAGTTTGTCTTTATTAATACTGGTGTCTGTACATATTGGATTTTATAATTATGTCTTTGATAGTCTCGGGACCCTGGGATTGTTGATATTAGTAATTTTATAGTTTTAGTTAGGCATGTGATTTTGGGATAGTAAGCTTGACGCCATATTCCAATGAGAATCTATTTAATTTCTAGACAGAACAAAAACACAATTAAAAATATATATGCAGTGTTGCCAACTTATGAATGACTTATTAAAATAAAATTTTTGTTGTTACCTACTTAATTATTTCTTGACATACCCCCGTAAATATAAAATGTTTATTTTTCTTAACTCTAGAGTAAGTTATACAAACAATATTAGACTTAAACTAGGATTTATTTTTTGTTGGTATTTATTAGTCTATTTTATTTGTATATGTGTATTATTAATATCATTTTCGTATACAATTTATTTAAATATTATTTTGTACCCGTTTACAACGTTGTCCTTTTTAACCGAAAGGTTGACTGGTAGAGAATGCCTTGTGGCATTAAGTCCGCCTATGTACCACTATTGTACATGAAGTTTAAATATATAAATAAAATAATTATGCTTTCAAAATTCACACTGTAAGCCAGGTCTGGTCTCGTTTCACACGACAAATATTACAGACTCCCAACAGCTTGTCAATATGGATAATCTGCCTTCAAGCTTTCCTCTGTTGCACCTGTCGGTTAATTTTGATTTATTGGAGTTTTAACTTCTTTGCATTCTTGCATGTTGTAACGTTGCAGCACATTATGGGCATATTTCTCTTGAGAAATAAGGATGCCATCTTCTGTTCTTTTTATGACCATCAAATAAGTATTGGGTTCATGTGTCGTCTTCATTTCAAAAGTACTCTTAAGTTTAGAGAGTAACTCTGTCATTTTCTGAATATCTTTGTCCACCATAATGCCATCGTCCACATGTATTGCCAGAAATAGACTGTTCTCAGCATTCTTGAAAATGCAGGGGTCTAACTTGGTTTGCATCATGCCTTCTTGTTTCAGGAACTCTGTGAGATTTTTATTCCACCTACAAGGGGTATGCTTCAGTCCATATAGGGCTGGAAGAAGAAAAGTTATGCAAACTGCTGAAAGTTTGTATGATTTTTCTTCTTCCTTGTAACCTTCTGGTATTTTCATATAGATGTCTTCATCTAAAGTTCCATATAAAAAGGCAGTTTTGACATCAAGAAGATTTCTTAATAATTTATGTTTCCACTCCTTAGCTCACAGCCTCGTACCACTAGTCGAGCTTTATATCTACCATCTTCCTTAACTTTGAATACCCACCGGCTTGACAGAATTTCTTTTCCTCTTGCTTCTTCGGGGCTTACTAATTCCCAAGTTTCATTTTTCTTCAAAGAGTCTTTTTCTTCTTTAATGGCCATTTTCCATTTTTCTCTGTCTTCATTTGTCTGTGACTCCCTTTATGTCCTATCCTTGGCAGCATGTGTGTTTCTCCTCGGGTGACCCCTCGTGCTGTGCTGACGTGGTTGCGGACGTGATTCGGCAAGGAATGAAGTATTTTATTCCATTCTCCGACATCCCGCTCGGTCACAAATCCCGGCCTTGGTATAATTCTAAATGCGCCCACGCTGAGGCCCGAAAAGAATCTGCCTACTAAGCCTGGGTCAAGGCCCGCGACCGCAAAGTTAGAGCGCGTAGGGTTCGCGCGAGGAAAAGCGCCTTTAATTCTGCCGCCAAGCTCTGCAAGCGGGTTCTGCGTCGGGCACGTTTTGACCATATTGGACGTATCGGGGCCAAGATGGCATCGCACCCTCCGGGTAGTAAACAGTTTTGGTCCCTGTCAAAAGCGGTTAAAACTAATTTCTGTCGTCCCACTTTACCTCCAATGCTGAAGCCTGATGGGTCGCTGGCTCACTCTGCAAGTGAGAAAGCTAATTTATTTGCATCTCTCTTTGCAAGCAATTCACGTCTGGATGCTGGCTCTAAGCAACCACTTATTATACCTCATTGTGACTCTTCGATGCCGGAGATCGCAATTCACACTAAAGAGGTTCGGAGAGTACTGTGTAGCCTAGACGTGAACAAGGCCAGCGGGCCTGACGGCATTCCAGCGAGAGTTTGAGGCAGTGTGCGCATGAACTGTCTCCTGTGTTGACACGCTTGTTTCGCTTCCTCTTGAAAAAAGAACGGTGCCGAAATGCTGGAAGCTTGCAAATGTACAACCAGTACCCAAAAAGGGCGACCGTGCAGACCCTGCTCACTACCGTCCGATAGCCATTACCTCCTTACTATGTAAGGTTATGGAAAGGGTACTGAACAGTAAGTTGCTGACCTACCTTGAAGACAATGATCTCCTCAGTGACCGCCAATATGGCTTTCGCCGGGGACGGTCAACTGGCGATCTTCTTGTGTTTGTCACGCACTGCTGGGGCGAAGCCATCGAGAAACACGGCGAAGCTTCGAGCTATCGAGCTTGCCGTATCGCTCGATATCTCGAAGGTCTTTGACAGGGTCTGGCACGCTAGTCTACTCAGCAAGCTTCCTGCTTATGGCATCCCAGCCGGTTTTTGTAGCTGGATATGAGTATCAGATTTCCTCAGTGAACGGTCGATCCGAGTAGTCGCTGCTCCTCTGACCTTAAGGCTATTAATGCCGGAGTTCCTCAGGGGTCTGTTCTGTCTGCAACTCTTTTCCTGCTGCACATCAATGACCTACTTCTGCCTGGTATTGTTGGGTACGCAGATGACAGTACTGTTTCAGAGAGATACTTGTCCAGCGCAAAAACCGGCGGGGATGAAGTATATTCCTTGAGAGAGGCTATGGTAGAGCATACAGATTTGACCATAAGTCTTGTCTCCCGTTGGGGTGATGACAATCTGGTCTCTTTTAATGCCACCAAAACACAGGCATGTCTTTTTACTCATTTCACCCAAACGCCTACTTTTCGGGGTGCATCTGTTCCTGTGACTGATCGGCTCGAGCTCCTTGGCATGGAGTTGACATCCAGTCTCAACTTCGGCGCCTCCATCGAGTACAAAGCCCAAATTGCGGCAAAGAAACGTGGCGTCCTAAACAGAGTGAAGCGATACTTTATGCCTGGACAGCTATTAACTCTTTACAAGGCGCAAGTCCAATCCTGCATGGAGTATTGCAGCCACCTCTGGGATGGCTCAGCTTCTTCTTCTTTTTCGTTTCGATGGTACATTTGATCAAACAATTTGAGCCCAGTAGGTAGCTACGTTTATTGCAGCGTCAGATGCATTATACAGGTCATCCAAGGTGCAAGTGAATGGACAGTCGGGACACTCCAGCAAGTGGGGCATGGTCTGTACAGGAGCACCGCACTCGCACCCAGCGTGCAATGGACCAATAATCCCCCATTTTGCCAAATTAAATTTGCAGCGGCCTACCTGGGTGCGCAACCGATTCAGTGCCTTCCATATGGGCCACTGCAGTTCATGACCGAGGGGAAGATGCTCCTTGGGCTTAATGAAGTCACGAGGTGGTGGGTACCTCTCTAACCACAGTTTGCTCCTCTCCCTAGACGGCCTATCTTGGATCGCCCGTGTGGTTCGCAGGAAACTCTTTCGACTTTTTAGTCTACCCCGAGTTGTTAAGTGGTCGTATAGCGGATGTCGGGAATCGGATTCCTGGTTCTTCTTTTCCATCGCGCATGCGACATCCCTTCGTACAGCAGGAGGTGCTATACCTGCTAGTGGGTAGAGCTTATTTAATGGAGTGGGTTTTAAGCAGCCCGATATTATCCGACACGTCTCATTAAGGGCGGTGTCTACTTGCTTTGCGTGGGTGGATCGGTGCCACACTGGGCAAGCAAACTCGCCAGCAGAGAAACAAATAGACATGCCAGTTGTGCGGAGAATATCGGGTGTTGCCCCCCAGTTGGTGGAAATAAGACGACGGAGCAAGTTATTCCGGGTCCCCACCTTCTGCTTTGTTTTATAGCAGTGTGATTTATAAGTTAAAGCCCTGTCCAGCGTCACACCCAGATATGTTGGGTTCGGGCAATGTTCGACCCTAGTTCCCCGCCACGTGATGTTGAGTGTCCGGTTTGCGTGCATGTTGCGAAGGTGGAATGCGCACGACTGTGTCTTAGATGGGTTTGGTCGCAGAGCATTGTGATCATAGTAGACTCCCAGTAAGTCGAGTGCCATTGTCAGTGTCCGTTCCACATCCTCGAAAGTCGCTGCCTGTGTCGCTAGAGCCAAGTCATCCGCGTACAAGAACCGCACCGTGTGTTGGGTGATGGGCTGGTCGTTCGTATAGATGTTAAAAAGCGTCGGCGCCAGCACACTGCCCTGGGGAAGTCCGTTCTTTTGCCGTCGCCATCTGCTCTTGGTGGACTGAAAGCACACCTGGAAGCGGCGGTTGTGCAAGAGTTCACTCAATATACGCACAAAACCATGATCATTGGTAAGTTTGCTAACTTTGCCGAGCAGTCTCTTGATGTTAATGGTGTCGTAAGCTGCCGAGAGGTCAACGAATACGACACCAGAGACTCTGTTAGCCTCGTACCCATTCTCTATAAACTCTGTCAGTCGGAGGACCTGGCTGGAGCAAGACTTGCCAGGTCTAAAGCCTGCCTGCTCAGGTATTAGAATAGAGTCAATGTCTACTGTGAGGCGGTTAAGTAGGAGTCTTTCAAACAGCTTGTATGTATGACATAACAGAGAAATAGGCCGATAGCTTTTGGGATCGTCGGTGGGCTTACCTGGTTTTGGCAGTGCAATAATCCTGGTCCTTCTCCATAATTTAGGAATGTTTGCGGTAGCCATGCATTTGTTATAGAATTGCAAGAGCCACGATACAGCCAAAGGCCCCAGGTGTTTAATCTGATCGACAGTTAAGTCATCGACACCAGCCGCCTTGCCATTCTTTAGTGCCTTGATGGCCGGAATGATGTCTGTGAGAGTAAAAGGCTTACTGATGTCGGTAGAATTTTCACAGGTATAAACAGGACCCTTGGCTCTTGTAAGTTTATGGGGAGGTTTGCCGTTGAGTAGCAGTTGTTGGGCTATTTGATTGGCTGTAACGTAACCTTGGTTGACAGGGTCCGGTGGGTCTCCAGTAAGTCTACGTATTGTGGACCAGGCTTTCTTACTGCTGTGGGTCATGTTGGTGTTTGTTACTGTAGTGATCCATTTTTGTTTACGGTTTTCACCAACCATGGACACCAACGCATCCCCAGCAGAAATTGTATCCTCAGAAAAGGGGTCATTCTCGTAGAGATCTTCGTAGGTCTTAAGAAGATCTAAAGATCCTGGAGTAAGGCCGGGTATGTATGAAGTACGACAGCCTCTAGGTATGCATTGACGTGACACAGTCCTTATGGTATCTACAAACTTTTCATAGTTAGTAGGTGTAGGTTCTATGTCGCGCAGATTTGCATCCACATCAGCAGAAAACTTTACCCAGTTTGCCTTTAAGAAATTGAAACGCGGTCTATAGGGAACCTGTCGGGGCCTAATTGCCGCTCTCACCTCACACGTGATGGGTCTATGCTGAGTGTTTGGAATCGGTTGGCAGACGACTTTTGAACACAAAGAGTCAATATTATTACTGACGAAGATCAAGTCTGGGTTGTATCCACGTTTCCAACGTCGACTATTAAAGGATGCAGGTTGTTTGGCATCATGTACGAGGGATAGTTCAGAGGCATCAGCCCACTCCTCGACTAAATTACCATCTACGTTAGAATCACGGTACCCCCAGGATATGCTGTGACTATTAAAGTCACCAACAACAATTTTAGTCTGTTGGCTATCAAAGTTAGGTGGCTTATGGAACTCAAATGGCTCAGCTGAATATCAGCTTGCCGCGCTTGATTCGGTGGAAAGCAGAGCTAAGAGACTAATTGGCGACGTCAAACTGGTAGATGCCAAGCTTCACAGCTTGGCTCATCGCCGTAAGGTTGCCTGCTTGTCGGTCTTCTACAGACTGTATTTTGGCGAGTGTGCTCATGAACTCCACGACCTCATCCCACCGGCCCCCTTCTACCATCGGACATCTAGACGCACTGCAATTTACCATCCTCACACAGTTGCCATTCCACCAATTCGCACCAAGCGCTTCCAAACATCCTTCATAATGCGCACGGCAAGAGAGTGGAACTCACTGCCTGCGTCTGTGTTTCCGAACGCATACAACGCGAATCTCTTCAAAGTTAGAGTGAAAAGGCATCTTCTGGGTAAGCTCACTCCATCGTCGACTTTGTGTCTGTCACCTCTGACCTAGACTAGAGTCAAGAGCAAACCCATCATAAATAAAAAAATAAAAAGTTTTTTTTTTGGATAACTATTTTTCAGCTGGGGTTGTGTCAACAGTACTGATGGGGCTTCTATTTATTAGGTATGCAGCTGTTTGTGCTGCTTCTCCCCACATCACTTTATCTAGGTTATAATAAAAAAACATTGATCTTGTTCTTTCCATATGAGTACGGTTGAACCGTTCTGCTGTTCCATTTGGTTGAGGTGTGTATGGAATTGTATAGTCCAGCATAATAGCCTTATTCTTACACCAATCTTTCAAATCATGTGAGGAATACTCTCCTCCATTATCACACCTTATTTTGGTTACTCTCAGGTCAAATTTGGTTTCAGCCATTGTTATAAATTGTTTCAAATACATAGGAAATTGACTTTTGTTTGACAACAGATAAATGACACAAAAATATGAATAATCATCTACACAACACAGAATATACCTGTAACCGTCATGAGTGGGTGGATCAATAGGTCCACAAACATCTGTGTGTATTATTTCTAACAACCTTGTTGCCCTAGCCCTTTCTGTACTGAATGGTAACCTTACCTGATTTGCTTTTACACATATCTCACATACTGCATCTATTTTACCATGAACGACAATGGGAGACACACCATCACAAATATTGGGTAGTTAAGGTTACTGTAACTTCAGTGACTTAGTTTTCTATGCCACTCTTTACCTACTTCATTATCTTGTGCAGAGAGTGCCTCATTTTGCATTTTAAAATCAAGGTCAACAGCCTATTGCATTTTTATTACCTTTTAGTACAACTTTGTTATCTTTGAAAATTTTAACATCATCTTTGGAGAAAACAACAACCATCATTTTCTGTTACTTCACTTACTGAAATTTAAGTTTCTTGACAATTCAGTACACAGTGAACATCATTCAAATCACAAAGTTTAGAGATGAAGGTTCCTTTACTTACTACAGACATAACATGATTTTTCTTAGCCACTAATATATTTTTATTGCAGCTCTTGCAAATTTTCATCGCTTTCCATGTGACATGAGCTTCCACTGTCTAGTATACAAAACATGGTTCCATCTAGCATAGCATTGTATGAACCCTTACAAACAGCTGCAAGAAATGATACTTTATTTTCCACCTTAGAGTTATGCCTATCCCTAAAGTAGCAGTCTTTCTCATCATGGTTAAACTTTTTACAAATTAAGCAATGATTTTTTTGTCTTTAGGAAAACAATTTTTGGTTTCATGGTTTGACTTTTTACATATATCACACTTCCTATTGTGTTTATATTTGCTTTTAGGTTTAGATTTATTATGTTTATTTTTCCACTCTGCTTTAAAGGATACATTTTGTTCTGTCGAAGTATTCTTCAACTTGCTTTCTTCCATTTGCAACCACGAACACAGGTTCTCTATGGTCCTGGATGATTCTGGAGTAGAGTCCCAAGCTGTGCTGAAATGAGTTGAATTGAAATGCATCTTGAATTTGAAAAATTCAAAATGCTGCCTGAATTCTTCAGGCAGCAAGGACAGGATCTTGGTAATCAGCATCATCTGATAAATTTTCTGGTCCAGTTTCTTTAGTTTGAAGGCGATGTTTTGGAGATCACTAATGTTGTTCATAATATCCTTTTTCGCATCAAATTGAAAGTTGTAGAAATGATAAATGATTATATTTCTGTAAGTTGGTTTGTACGTGTAAACTTTTACACGTCGAACATATTTTATAAAACTAGATGAAGTCGGCGTTTCCTATCTGACTACTCTGAGAAGAAAGGCCGAAACAAACTCAGAGGTCACAGACTCTTTTAAAGCCCAGACAAAATCTTGGTTAGATCATGTGAAGACCATGTAGACTGATGTCTGAAATGGTCTTTTGAGGAAAGAACCAGCCAGATTTAGTGGACCTGTCAGTGCACGCATTTGTCAATAAGCTCTAAAAGAAGTCTCGTAGCAGCAAGCATTTTTGTTGACTCGAGTCCCTCTGGTAGATATTTTGGAGAGTGTCAAACATCTATTTGGAAGTTGTGCAGGTTAGGATATGTGGCCTAACTTGCTTGTCAAGGGATGTGAAAATGTAATATTGCGCTCTTGCATCTCGGGTCTTCCACTGGTCTGTTGAAGCTTGATTTTTCGGTGGATCATTCACCAATACTTCTGTCCCGTCGACGATTTTTATCAATTCTTTTGCGGCAAGCAGGATTTTTAATTCGAACACCCACATAGGATAGTGTGTTTATCAACAGGCGCTACATCCTCGGGTCTTGTGACCATCTTGTTGAAGGACTTGCTTCAGTTGCACTTCCACTTCTTTCACTTCACTGATTTTAGTTATTTTACTTTTTAATGTTTTTACTGAGGTTTTTACTATCACCTGTTTTTGCTTTCTCTGGTATTTCAGAGCCATTTGGGTCCATAACCTATTGATATTAGTAGTTTTATAGTTTTAGTTAGGCACGTGATTTTGGGATAGTAAGCTAAGACTCCATATTCCAATGAGAATCTATTTAATTTCTAGATAGAACAGAAACACAATTAACAATATATATGCAGTATTGCCAACTTATGAATTACTTATTAAAATAAAGATTTTGTTGTTACCAACTTAATTATTTCTTGACACGGATCTCAGACCTTTGGTAGGCGTACGAGGAGCCTAAAACAACTGGCAGAGGTTCTTTAGTAATTTTAATGAAGGATATATTGCATTATTATTATCATTCCTTATTATCTGATCTTCTATGGCTATGCCTTTTATTACGGATGCTTTCTTTATATTTACACGTGTAAGGCGTGTAAAAACAAAGAAAGCATTCGTCAACAAGGTGGGTATACAGATTTCATGCAACGCAACAAATGACTCTTTAAAATTATTCATTTTATTGCTTTTGTCATGGAAAATTTCTCAGTCATTGTTATTGTGAGGCAAGAACATTTTTATGTAACTTTTATGGATCTTTATAGACTTAGGAGAAATGATGTATCAAGATAATGTAGTACTGAATAACAACTTCATTCAATTACGTATATCTAACTAGATGAAATAAATAGTCAATAATACCTAACGGTCTTATGACTAAACTAGCAAAAGTTTATTTTTAAGCAATGTAAGTATGAACTCAGTGTTATATTATTATTTTATAGGATAAAATGGTGCGGTGAAAAGGTGACGGATATTGTCGTTGGCCTATCACGAGCTGCGAGGCTCCTAGGACACGTTCAGTACTTCAAGCATTATAGGAGTCTACCTCCGTTGTACAGAGATGGGCCAAATCCAGGTACATACATTTATGTCATACTAGCTTCTCGTTCTAGATCCCAAGGGAACATTATACCGGGATGAAAAGTAGCCTATTTGCTATTCCAGACTATGCTAGTTAAGCCGTTCTGGCATGATTGAGGTACAAACACCGATCCATACATTAACTAAGCTCTTTAGTGATATGTCCGATTCGGTACATCTGATGTGAACTTTCAAAACGGTTTTGGTCATGCTTCTATCAAATCTTATTCTTTTTAACCCCCGACGGAAAAAGAGGGGTGTTATAAGTTTGAGGTGTGTTGCTGTGTATCTGTGTATCTGTGTATCTGTGTGTCTGTGTATCTGTGTATCTGTGTGTCTGTCTGTGGCATCATAGCGCCTCAACGGATGAACCGATATTGATTTAGTTTTTTTTGTTGGAAAGGTGATTGTGTCGAGAGTGTTCTTAGCTATGTTTAAAAAAAACGGTTCAGCCGTTCAAAAGTTATGGGCGTTTTACTGTTTGAATCGGGATGTTTTCGCAAATTGCAGCAATAGTGCCTATATTTTACGACAAATGAAATCGTAAGTTGCAAGTTATTGTCTGTAAAGCCCTATGCATTTGGAAATTGGTTAAATTTTAATCGCCTGTTCCAAAAATATAGATACGAATAGATTCACTGGAACCGGATTTACATTTTCAAGTTCAACAAAAAACATGATTGAAGCTTTGTGTTACAAATTAGTTCTTTTTAGTCTGAGGTCGGAATAGTGAGGTCTCAACACGTGACAACGCTAGCTCCTGCATGAGAGTGTAACATTGTTATATGCGAATGTTTCATGACCTTTGCGCGACCTTTAAAGGATCGCAAACGTGATGGTTTCAAAAGATAAATAATTATAATCGAATAATTATTTCCGATCGTGTTGCAGCGTTCCACGATGCAATCTCCGACATCGTCGCCATTCAGTTGACCTCGCCAGAACACCTTAAGACCCTGAACTTGGTGAAGGTTGAAATTGGCCCCGAAGTTACTTTAAACCATCTCCTATGGGTCGCTTTGGAGAAGTTTCCGCTGATGGCCTACGCGTACGTCCTGGATAAATGGCGTTGGGATGTGTTCGGGAATAGCAGTCTGGAGGACTGGAATCAGCATTGGTGGGATCTCAGGTTGGTTTTTTGAGCAGACAAAGTCGTATTTTATCAGCAATAACAAATTGTATCAAATTTTCATGGGCTACTGAAGTGTAAAGAGCGGTTTTGCACTGCATCCGATTCGAGTCTGGATTTGAGTTCCGACTTCTATCCGAATTGAAAATGTTCATAATTCGGTCAGACAATGTTCGGATCTAGTAAAAAGCGGTTACACACAGCATCCGATCCGAATCGGAGAAATTTCGGTCCGAAGTAGCCTTAGTACTTCTTGTAGAGGAGGTTACGCACTGTACCCGAACGTCTGCAATCAGTACATTTTCAATTCGGATAGAGCTCGGATATCGGATTGGAATAAAAATTGGATCCAGTGCGTAAGCACTCTAACACCTCTTACAAGTACTCCTAAGTCTACTTCGGACCAAGATTTCTCGGACTCGGATGCAGCTCGGAACCGTTCTTAGGGTGGTTTTTGAACAGCAAAGCGTTGGTAGATAGTCTACCTCGCTTGTAGAAAGTGAGTTTGTTCTCACCCTCGGTTAAGATTGTTGACAGAATCGATGTTATACATATTACAATATTTATAGCTATTAAATTGTAGACAAGTCACGGGAATTCGTGACATCTTGAACAAAACTTGGCAACATCCTTGAGTTGTTTATTATTTATTTATTATGTACATTATTGTACACTACTTAAATATTAACAGCACAAAACATTTATAAAAATAAGTGTACAATGGGCGGTCTTATCGCACAAGGCAATCTCTTACAGACAACCAGGTCCAGTTAGGTCAGGTTTTTACTTAGGTCCAGTTTATTGATCGGTAGCTAACACAACGAATGGTTAAATATTGTCGCGGATAAATTTGAAAGAGAGTTACCGCGGCACTGGCACAAGCAACTAAAGGAACAGGGGTGGGTTTTATACAGTAAAAGTCTGACTCGCCCTCCCGCTTTACCCAGAGCGGGAGAAAACATTGGATGATATCTCACCAAAAAATACAACCAACTTACAAATAAAAACACTACAAAGTGAAAAATAACTTCAATTTCGGAAGTCGGTGTTCTTGTTTTGGTTTCTTCGTTTTCTGACACCGACTTCCGAAATTGAAGTTATTTTTCACTTTGTAGTGTTTTTATTTGTAAGTCGGTTGTATTTTTGTTAAAAAGTTTTTTTTTTTATTTTTCACTTTTTAGTTGTGGTTCATAATGGACCAATTCTCCAAAGTGAAGCCATAATAGATTTACCCAGAAACATGCAACTTAGACAAAAACAGTGGAATTTGAGTATACCAGGGTGAACTGTTCAACCTGCGTACCCCTTTAAAGCGTGATAGTGTGATGTTATGTTATGAAATGATGTAAACAATAAACAGACATCCGATTGCAGCAATCCCGAGTAATTTGCCGTCATTTATTGAAGAGTTCTGATGTGTATCTCCGAAGTTTTTTACCAGGTCTTGATGAAAATTAAATGGGACCACATGACAAACACCAGCTTTAAAATAAAAAAAGAATCATCAAAATCGGTTCATCCAGTAACAAGTTCTGAGGTAACACAAATAAAAAATAAAAAATACAGTCGAATTGAGAACCTCCTCCTTTTTTTGAAGTCGGTTAAAAAAAGGTCCAGTTTTTCATCGATAGTTAACTCAACCAATGGTTAAATATGAAAGAAAGAAAGAAAAATATATAACTGCCACAAAATGAAATACAAGCATCACATTTCAAGAACAAGAACAGTGGTAATAGATTTTGAATACTAAACCCTTAACGATAGTTTTAGTAGTTCTTAAATGATGTTAGATAAGTAAAAAAAAAGACGAATGCGAGTAGAAATAAAAGCAGATGCATGTCGTGGTTGTGGCAAGAAGGCTTCCACTCAGCATAATGCTGTGCTGTGGGTCCCCCACGGCATTTCAGTGATCGCCTAGGACGTGACATACGGAAACCAAGGTCACCAAACAACCAATTTTATTTATTTTTTGTTTCGGGATGGAAAATCCTCATTGAATATCTGACATTATATATTGAGTCAGACTCGTACTGACTAAAAACCACCCCGGTGTTCCATCTCACACCTACGCTGGGGGTCGCGGAAACAATGATACTTCCGCAACCCCTGGCTAGTGACGGCCCGCTGGCGCCCAATGGGTCCAGGTGCGACGGACCCATTTAGGGGGGCTGGAAGAGGGATTTAGGGGTTAGACAAAAATATAATGAATAAACGCTTTTTATCGAAATTTGAAAACATTGGTTAGCATATTTAACCATTGGTTGAGTTAACAGCGGGTCAAAAAACTGGGCCTTACAGAATACATGCACTATATATGAAAGATCAAATGCTAAGCTTTACCTAAATACCAATTCGTAAAGTAATACGTTTCAAAGAATATATATTTAAGTACTCTTTAAGTGAATAATAATAATAATAAAAAAAAACTGGTGTTTTCATAGAAAAAGCAAGAAAGTAAACCGACCAAGTGCGAGTCGGACTCGCGCACGAAGGGTTCCGTACCATTATCACAAAAGTGGCAAAATTCAAATTTGTTTTATGGGCCCCAAATAAATATTTATTTTATTTTTAGTATTTGTTGTTATAGCGGTAACAGAAATACATCATCTGTGAAAATGTCAACTATCTAGCTGTCACGGTTCATGAGATACAGCTTGGTGACAGACAGACAGACAAATGGACAGTGGAGTCTTAGTAATAGAGACCCGTTTTTACCCTTTGGATACGCAACCGTAAAAACAAGTTTTAGTTACTGTTATTTTTAATAGGAAAAAAAATTGTTTATTTGCACCAAGTATGTCGAGTCTGTTTGGTTTTAACTAGGTAAATAATATTAAAGGCCTTATGTAGGATAAGTTTTAAACTTGCAATAGAGAGGTTACCATTAAGTAGATAAGATCTCAGGAGCTCGATGCACTGAAAGTATTAAATGTAAAAATTATGCAAAGTTAACATTTAAGACAGGTGACATTGAGATTTGCTCTCAATTTAGTAACATTATTTATTATTTTTATTTATTTATTTACTCATTAATTATTATAACACCTTTACAGAGACTTCCAAGGCGATGTTATAACACACATATAAAACATGAAAAATAAGGAAAAAAAAAACAATATTGTGTAAGGATTTTCTTACAACATTTTAGTTGATTGGTGTTCCTACTAGTAATATTAAATTAAACGAGCCTCTCAAAACAACACGTATTAATAATATAAACAAATTCTTATATATTAGGAAATATGAATGTAAATAATGTCAGTTTTCCTTAAAACCTTTCCTCGACCTAGTCTCTCTCTAATAGGATAGACGGAGAGTTCTTTTTTTTTTCTTTATTAGCTCGCGTTGACCACTATCTCGCCTGATGTTAAGTGATGATATGGTCGAAGGTGGAGCACGCTTGCCTAGAAGTAACCTATTCACTCTTGACTTGAAGAACCCTAGGTTGTAGCTATCAGGAAACAAGGACGCCGGCAGGAAATTCCACAAGCTGTACGCACAATGAAAGTATTTTCAAAACGCTTTGTGCGTATGGGTGGGATATCCACCATGTACCGATTGCTCATTGCCGTACGTCTTGTGGTCCGATGATGGAAAGGGAAGGCGGAATCAAATTGTGCAGTTCCGTCCTACACTCCCCGAAATGTAACCGATAAAAAAACCGACAGGCTGGCAACTCGGCGACGATGTTCGAGGCTCTGGAGCTTTGAGGCGACCAGTGCATCGTTGCCAATTAGCCAGGTCAAGAGAAAAACCTGCATGTAACAGAACATTATCCAGGTACAACCATTGTAACGGGTATATAGGTACAACCGTTATAACAGGTATATAGGTACAACCGTTGTAACAGGTATATATCTGTGTCTGAAATAATACAGCCTAAAATATGTATGGATGTGTATTTTCAGAAATTATTCCTTATCCCAGAGTGCATCCGGGAGGGCTGTTTTTTTAAATAAGGGCTTGAAAGTTTTGAAGAAGAATGGGTTTATATAAGCCAATACAGTATAATAATAAGTAGCTGAGACTGACAGACAGGCCGACAGACAGAGAAATTTGCTTATTTTTATTGGTTATTATTTGGTTATTTTTAGGGTTCCGTACACAAAGGATAAAAACGGGACACTGTTACTAAGACTTCGCGGTCCGTCTGTCTGTCTGTCTGTCACCAGGCTATATCTCATGAATCGTGATAGCTAGACGGTTGAGATTTCACAGATGATGTATTTCTGTTGCCGCTATAACAACAAATACTAAAAACAAATTAAAATAAATATTTAAGTGGGGCTCCCATTCAACGAACGTGATTTTTTTTGCCGTTTTTTGCGATAATGATACGGAACCCTTCGTGCGCGAGTCTGACTCGCACTTGGCCGGTTTTTTTATTAACATTATGGTACGTAACCTAAATTAAACAAAAGATCGTAACAGATTTTTGGAACTTTTACACACATTATTAGTATCGTCTATACATATAATAAAGCTGTAGAAAAGGCATTTTTGTACATCTAAAATATTTCCAAAAAAAATAGCCAGGTTGTTAAAGGAGAACCAACAGATCCCATTTCCAGCATTTTTTGTTTTTTTTTTTTGTTTTGTCTGTTTATTTGTGCATGCACCACGTAAAATGTACGAAACCAATGTAGATAACTTTAATACATAAAAAAATTGCGTAACTTAAAGTATTACTTAGTTTTTGTTTCAACGCAATCGGTTCAGGCTATCAAAAGTTAGATGAATTTAAAGTGTTCAAGAAGTAAAATATCGCAACATACGCAATTCAGATATTCGGACTGTCGAACTCCAAATTCGATAGAAGGCGTTGTGCTTTTCCTATCATTTCCTGAAAGACGGTGTTAAGATTTGCCGTGGCAGAATGACCATAGAAAAAACCGGCCAAGTGCGAGTCGGACTCACGCATGAAGGGTTTCGTACCATTATCGCAAAAAAACGACAAAAAAATTACGTTTGTTTTATGGGAGCTGTTCACGCAGACAAGATTTAAGCCGCGGGACGACACCGCGGCACCGGACTGGCCGCCCGCACCGCACTCCACTACCGAGCACGGTCGACGACACGCACGCATATTACTTGGCCAGAGTTCATTTCCAACATTATACTGTCCTTCAGAACCATAATATAAGTATTTTGTGTTTATAAATGAGACTAAAGTGGACTGTGTGGACTGTAAAGAGCCAAATCCACAAGTCCTAAACAAGAGCCCCTCTTAAATATTAAACGGTCTTGCTATCACAGTTCATGAGATACAGCCTGGTGACAGACGGACAGACAGTCAGACAGACAGACATACAGACAGACGGATCGCGGAGTCTTAGTAATAGGTAGTTGGGGTCCCTAAAACCCACTCGTCGCGCCCCCATACGGGGATGCAGCAAACTAGAGGATCATCTCTCTATGTCGAATCAAACATAATATTACCTTCAACGGCTATTTTAAGTGTGCTAGAGTAAAAATAACAATTCTGGACCTAATGCACGAAACTAAAAAAATAACGTTTTATGAGATTTTAGGTCTTTAATCATACTACTAATTTCAATAATGACGTTGACGTGCGTGCAATGTAGTTCGTAATTTCGCTGCCGCTATTGCCTGTCTGAATAGCCTAATGATAAAAGTGGTGGCCTACTACACTTAAGGTCGCGAGTTCGAGTCCCAGCTATGGAAAGATATTTTTTAACCGACTTTCCAAAAAGGAAGAAGTTCTATGCTACTTTAACATTGTTTCTTTTTTGTTTATGTTCACCGATATCTTCATCAATTGTGCCCCGATTTTGAAAATTCAATTTTTTTTTGAAAGAGTTTGTTCCCAAATTGGTCCCATTTTATTTTGGTGAAGATTTGATGTAGAACTTCGGAGATATTTAATAGAACTATTCTATAAATGACGGCAAATCACTCGGGTTTGCTGCAATCGCATTTCTGCTTATTTTTATACCATTTCATAACATAACATCACGCCAGTACACTCTAAAGGAGTATGCAGATGTGTACAGTTCACTTTGGTACACCCTCATTTCACCGGTTATGTACAAGTTTCATGATATTCGGGTAATCTATTCTGGCATTATAGGTAAGTAACTTACTAAAGAACTTGCCTATTAGATACAACAAAAAAGTGAAAATACAAGACCTTTTTATCAAAAAAAAACTACCTACTTCCTAATAAAAACACTACAAAGACAAAAATTACTTTCTTTTTGGAAGTCAGTGTCTTTGGTAGGTACCAATTTTTTTCGGTGTCCATAACGGTTTTTTTATGTTTTTGTTTTGTTGTGGTATTCTGGAGTGCTACTAGATGGCGCGTAGCAAATCTGTCCTTACTTTTTTGTATGAAGTCGATATTCTTCTCGCTAGAATAAATAGTATTCTATGCAGCGAACGTTCGATCTAGGTAGGTACGTAAGGTAGGTAGGTACGTAAGGTAGGTAGGTACGTAAGGTAGGTAGGTCTAGGTAAGTAGGGTAGGTACAGGTAGGTAGGTAAGTAGGGTAGGATAGGCAGTTAACGGGAGTGAAGCCGCGGGCACAGCTAGTATTAAACATAATTAGATGCAAGTACTTCAGTATATTTTTTTCGCCGATCGGTCTCGAAACACAGTTAATTTCCTGGGCTAAAAAAACTATTGCCCAAACGTTACGAAAGTACTGGGTGTCAGAAAAACTAACTTAAGTAGATGCATAAAAAAAACAAATATATTTATATAAATATATGTATCTATATATAAATATATTTATATATAGATATTACAAAAGTTAGTTTTCTCTGAGACACCCAATATAATAAATGATTAATTCTAGTCATACGTCTAAGCAGTGATTGCTAATTAGCAATTCAAATTATGTATCTGTAATCCATTTATAGGCACGAGTTAACTGTAAATGCACCTGTTTATACACTTATCTTCTATTGCCATCACCTAGTACTAGGTCAGTTATAAGTCGTTTGTGATATTATTTTAACTGAGTTAGCTTATTCACCCTCTTTGACAGTATAGTAATAAAATGCTATTAACAATAAACGATCAAAGTACTATCTGTGTGTTACTATCCGCCGTCGTGCATAGAAATGGTAGTTGCAAACAACCGTTTATCAAACTGTTTAAAGTACTTGAGCCCAATATTCTTAGTTCCTCTGAAGAAGACTTCCTTTGCTCCAATTTACTTAGTAACTATTTCAATGAAAAAGAAACCCGATTAATTTCAATAAAAACAAGCTTATAATTGTAATTTTGGTTGATTCCAGTGCAAAAAAACTGGCCACGTGCGAGTCAGACTTGCGCACTGAGGGTTCCGTACAATCAGCTAAATTCACCAAAATAATTAAATTAATGAAGTTCATAAACTATGAGGGCACCGAGCATTGTTCTAACGATAAGATAAACAGAATTGAAGGAAAAAACTAACTTTGCCGTTGAAAAACTGTACCCACACATTGATAAGTCGCGGTCAATTTACCAACTGCAAATAAGTCAATACCTTTTTTTTGCTTTCCTTTTTTTCATTTCATGAAATTTGCCAAGCAATGTAGCACACTCTAAGACATTGCTTCTTGCCAAATTTCATGATTCTGGATAAACGGGATGTAACATGTAGATTTTGATTCCCTTGCGAATGTAAAATATGCGTCGTCAAGAGATGCACTTTGGCTATAAATGATTTTCATGGTAATTGGAGGTATCTACTAAAACTAAAAAGAGATAAATAAAAAACTTTTAACAACAAAAAACAAACCGACTTCACGTAATAAATTATACCACCAAAGTAGTTTCTACAATACAGTCTTCAACTGCTGGCCATATAAGTGGTGATGAACCGCCACCGTTGAAACGGAAATGTACTGTTACTGATTATTTATGTTCTGTTAATGATATACACTTGACGATATTTTAGCTCGAATGACAGCTCTTGATGGTTTACCTTTTTGATATAGTTACTTAAGAGCCTATCGATATAGATACCATAAAGATGTTAACGATTAATTATGATGAAAACTGTGATTGCAATTGAGTACGAGTAGATTTTTACGTACTTACAATTTTTTTTTTTGTAAAATCTGAAAATGGACATATCCCGGGTTTCCGGGATTGCCCTAAAACTCGAGTTGGGAAAAAAGGTAGGGATTGAATTCCCTTGTACCAAAACATTGAACTAGAAAGTATAAACGCCAAGTTTCTGTTTCAGAATAAAAGAGACCGGAGTGTCACCTCCAGTGCCTAGGAACGAAACCGACCTAGATCCGGCAGCGAAGTACCATGTTGTGTCTCACGTGCAATATATTACGTAAGTATTATTATGTATGCTTATATATGTATTTAACGGTGAAAGTGATAATGAGTAGAAATACAAGAAACAGGAAGTAAAGGAACACAATAAAGTACAATAGCTGTGGTTATACGATCGTTTCCATTTTGGGACAAGGATAATGTAGGGGTAAAGGTTAAGGTTTGCTGGTATAAATCTCAGCTTTGAGTTAAGCTCGCCTTTGTGTGTTAAAACAAAGTAAAAATAAAGTTCAATTTTCAATTTGACTGTTTTTTTTTTGGTGAAAACTTAATTTGAGTCATTCGGAAAGAAAATAAGAAGAATAATCAAGAATAGTACAACCTAAAGATTTTTTATTCAGCTGATGGATTATATCGAGGACTACATAATTAAACTCGACGATAATAATACCAGACAACAGTTACAGAAAAAAAAATGCCCTAAAGATGAACTATACTAATATTTAAATATTAGTCATACGAATCTTCTATCTGAACCAGGATGCAATGGAAATGATGCAATGTGGCAACGATTACGGTAAACGAGAGGGCTCCATCATTGTAATCTTTTTATAACCTACTGAGTAAAAGCGCCAAGTGTCTCATCTTATCAGCACACTGATTGACACTCGGTTAGGTTGAGAAGTTTGATAAGCAAGTGCAAAATATCAATCACTACCTGTGTCATCTTTCTCCTTGATTACTTTGTAGGATTTTCTCGCGAGACAATTTACGGCTGCTGTCATGATTCATCATATTTACAATATTTGAATTTGATGTTTTTTTTCAGATACCTAATATCTCATGTTCTGGAGTTCCAAATTCTGTTATCTCTTTGCAAGAGGGCGAATCATACAGGACCTCTACATGAATGTTCCATATATGGCGTAAAGGAAGCAGGAAAACTTCTCAGGTAAACTGTCTTTAATTAAAATGCATGAGAAAATAATTTCATTGACACTTTGTTAGCCAAGGATGTGGATGGTGGTGTAATTAAGAGATGCGCAGATAATAATTATATCGTATTTATAACTTTTATTAGCACCTTATTAAGGACGATTTATTATAAAATTGTTTGCTTGAATGTCTTTAATGGGATGAGACAATCACAAAAGGGGATCCCATCGGGCACGAACTAGCTAGCCTTTAGATGAAATACTAAATGTGCTAACTTAAATTTTGTACAAACAATAGCTTCTTCCATTTATTACATTTAATTATCATCACTGAGTAATGTTTGTCTTTGCATAACATTTTCGATGGATTCGCGTAAAGCTGATGCACTCCATGAACCAATTACCGTTCACTATTTTAATGTCAGGCACGATCATGATCCATGATCCTGAATGCTGTAAGTGGCATCGAACGTTATCAGGGTTTTATGGACGCTACGCTTCAGAATTTAGCTAACTTTTCCTCTACACTTCGAACAGTAGACGCTTGTATATCATTAGCCAGCTAGGAAAAGGATCTTTTTGTTAAAGGTAAAGATCAACAGACATGCTTATTCTCAATAGTCGGAAGTAGAAAAGAATTCTTTTACATTTTACCCGACTGCAAGGAAAGGGTTATGTTTTTCTCGCGTATCTTGTATATATGTAAAATTCTTTATTACCTCATATCTTTCAAACTGCTAGACCAACTTATAGAATTAAGACATCGTTAGATACGTCTTGATCACCCAACTGCTCGTAGATTAGTGAAGTTAAAAAAAAGAACAAATATGGCGGATTTTAGAAGCTATATTGTGCAGGTCCCAATTTTTTCCTCTTCCAAAACCCGAAAGAAAATAAAAAAAAATAAGGGTTTTTAGAGGTGGTTACAAACATATATACGATTTATATTTTTAAAGGTAATTCGAAAATATTGTTAACTAAATGTAATAAAGAAAAAAACATGCATAGCATGTCGGAGTCGGAGGATAAGATGGTCAGCCAGCTCGCGAATATGTATCCTTCGACTGCCCAGTATGATTTTCTTCTTATTTACATATTTATGTTTGCTTCTTAAGCAGTCGAGTTTATGATTTTAAATAATATATTTAATACTTATTCTTATTTCAGTGATGGTATGGCTCTTGGCGCAAGTGAAGACTGGAGAACAGTTCTTAAAACTATAACGGGCGAAACAGAGCTTTCAACTGAAGGCATACTACAGTACTTCTCAGAACTCGAAAAGTACCTAAAAGAGGAGAACGTGAAACTAGCAAGTCTTGCTGAAGGAGACATGGACAAAAGTGCACCTATTATTGTTGGTGCCATAGTAGTGTTGTTGACAATACTTATAATCGTACTTTACTGTGTAAAGAAACACGAACTTGGAAGCAAAGTGTTTTCCGCTTGCGGTTTGAGCAAAAACGGCTCTTTGGATATAGTGACAAACGAACTCCCACAGGGAAAGAACAACGAGGTGGATGGTATAAGCGAAGATAAGGTTTGAAATACAGCGTAGTACGAGTATCTGAGATCTGAATGTGATTACACTTATGTTTATTTTCTAAGTGAAAGTATTGTAGATACCTAGGATAGGACCAATATAGATAAGACAAACAATTGTTTAGCATTTATCGTGCCAGTGATTATTAATAAGTTACTAATTGATTACATCCTAACGATTTTTAAGTTTCAAGTTTTAAATGTGTTTGTGTGAAAGTTTCGGAATATTGTTCTATGAATATTTTTTATTGCCATGGGTATGTTATATTACGAATACATTTTATTGATTGATTGTTTCTTTTTATGACTCTTTTTTCATCACACTTTACCAATATAATTTCACGACTGGGATTCTATAATATGTAGGTATAGTAGCAGAGGCGTACATGAGCTACTCCAGTTGTTATAAACTCCCATGAATCAAGTAGGGCGAGCCTTTGATTGGGCATTTATCTAGACTTCAAGTTGCTGCCAAGATTTCCAATGTATTACCCATTTCTTACTGGCGATTGCGG
This sequence comes from Orthosia cruda, assembly GCA_964057195.1. Classification (NCBI taxonomy): domain Eukaryota; kingdom Metazoa; phylum Arthropoda; class Insecta; order Lepidoptera; family Noctuidae; genus Orthosia; species Orthosia cruda. The sequence continues at coordinate 24,366,301 of OZ059829.1, read as the reverse complement.
GCGATTAGCCGGAGAAGGCAAATACCGGGAAGAATATGGGGCAGACCGTTGATCGGCAGTCCAACTAAACGTCCATCAGCCATCAGCCAAAGTGGCGAATGACGTGTACGGAATTAAGTACACCTATGTTAACTAAGAGGCAAGAGACGCAAATAAGGAGAGGTCATCTAGCGGTGAATATTCAGCCTAAACTGTTACAATTTGTATGAAAAATAAACTGCATGGTGTATTAAACACTGCAATAAAGTCTTCTCGTCACGCAACGCTGTCGCTTGTAACATGTTTTGAATGTTAGCCTTAAAAATGTTATGGACGACAAATCAACAGCTAATTTGATGAATCCTAAATAGAACATAACCTTGAGTCTCTCGATGTTTACCAAAACGATCAAAACGTTGTCAGGGAAAACCCTTGACAATGCAGATAATGCACAACGTACAGGCGAGGAGAATAGAGTTTCTATCCACTTACCTACAGCTGGTCAACATGAAGCTTGCAACGGTTATTACAACGTAGATAATAAAATATACGGTATAATTGACACAGTCCGGACTTTAATCTAATACTGTAACAATGAAGACCATAAACATTTCATTTATAGATCTAGCCGTGGCTCGTTAATTCCCTTTCTAAAAGACCACTAAATAAAATCAATAATCAAAAGGAATGGCGAAAATGAACAGGAATGAATACGTGATCGGTTCTTGACACAGGTCTTCGAGAACATATCTATATTACTTTTGACTTTTACGATATCTTGGTAAGTAAGTATGATCTTTTTAAAGTATGTTCATAGTAATTCAATGAATACTGGGCCAGGCAAGCTAAGAAATTTGTCACGTCGACGTTAAGTAGAAGTAATTAAAATTATAGTCTTATATGTCTTCCACGGATTTTGCGTTAATTATGGCAAATCTAAAGTATAATAATAGAAATATTATATAACTACACAGCCCCGACGATGAGGTAGAGACCATGTATGAGGATATCTCCAGAGCCATGCATGGTTTCAAAACTCACTTCACCGTTGTTATGGGGGACTTCAACGCGAAACTGGGCAAACGAGACGAGGATGAGCTGCAAGTGGGGCAATTTGTAGTTGGACGACGGAACCACCGGGGTTTTATGGAGAAGGAGGGCCTCTATATGATGAACTCCTTCTTCAATAAACGTGAACACAGGAAGTGGACCTGGCAGAGCCCCGATGGTGCAACAAAAAATGAGATCTACTTCATCATGTCAACCAAGAAGCAAATGTTCAATGAAGTCTCCGAGATCAATTCGGTAAAAACCGGGAGCGATCACCGCATGGTAAGAGACACATTGAACATTAATATTAAGCTTGAAAGGTCTCGACTGATGAAGTTCACGCTCCGTCCAGCACAGATCCAGGTCCAAAACCTCCAGAGCTTTTAGCTCGAACTCCAGAATCGTTTCGAGTGCCTAGGGAGCTCTGTGGATGAATATAGCAACGAGTTCGTTGAAGCTGTCCATACGATCGGGTCTAAGTTTTTCAAGACCCGTCATACAGTAACAAAAAGCTCTCTGATCCTACCCTCAAGCTTATGAAGGAGAGGCGTGAGATGATCCTGCAGTCTTCAGATGAGGCGTGCAAATACCGGCAGCTCAATAGACAGATCTCTAAATCCTTTTAAAGAGACCTCCGCCGCTTTAATACCGAGCGTATTAAAGACGCGATCGAGCGAAATAAAGGCTCCAAGGTGTTTTCATGGGATCTGTTTATCTGCGCAGAGCCAACTCACGAAACTGAAGACCGACGATGGCAGGATCGTATCCGCCAAACCGGAGCTTCTGAGGGAGATCGAGACATTATATGGGCAGTTGTACACATCAATCAGCAAGCCCGTTGCGAGTCTAGCAAACGACCGAAGAGCTAGATTAACCCGACACTATACCGAAGATATCCCGAACGTCAGCCTGTACGAGATTAGAATGGCTCTGAAACAGCTCAAAAACAAAAACTCTCAACTCAAGACACCACAGACGCCTGTGGCGTTTCTCTTCTTCAAGAAGGGCGACAATGCCCGGCTGAAGAACTATAGGCCCATCTCACTTCTTAGCCATGTCTACAAGTTGTTTTCAAGAGTCATCATGAATCGTCACGCGCGCAGGTTTGACGATTTCCAGCCCCCCGAACAAGCCGGATTCCGAAAAGGCTTTAGCACCGTAGACTACATACATACGCTGTGGCAGGTTATACAGAAGATCGAGAGAGATCTGCCTCTCTGTTTAGCGTTTGTGGACTACGAGAAAGAATCGATCGAGACTTGGGCTGTACTGCAGTCTCTCCATCGGTGCCAAATTGACTACCGGTACATTGAGGTGTTGAAGTGTTTGTACAAAAACGCCACCATGTCAGTCCGTCTTCAGGATCAGACTTCGAAACCAATCCTTCTCCAGCGCGGCGTGAGACAGGGTGACGTCATTTCTCCGAAACTGTTCACTGCTGCGCTGGAGGATGTCTTCAAGGTTCTGGACTGGAGGGGGCTTGGTATCAAATCATCGGTTTGCCGACGACATAGTGGTTATGGCGAGACCATGGAGAGCCTCAGTAAAATGCTCGATGACCTCAGTAGAGCTTCCGAAACAGTAGGTCTTAAAATGAACATGGACAAAACCAAGGTTATGGTGAATGCCCATGTAACACCCACTCCTATCAAGGTCGGAGACTCTACACTCGAAGTTGTAGACGATTATGTATACCTGGGACAAACGGTCCAGTTGGGTAGGTCCAATTTCTAGAAAGAGGTCAACCGTCGAATCCGACTCGGCTGGGCGGCGTTCGGGAAGTTGCGTGGTATCTTCTCGTCCAATTTACCGCAGTGTCTCAAGACAAAAGTCTAAGACACATAATATTTGAGTACTATGTACCAACTATAAAGCCACCATTTACAGTACCGATTATGTCGTTCGTTGACTTAAATGTGCTCTGGCAGTTAAGAGTACGTCATGCTCTCTCAAATGTCTCTGTGATGTGTTCCCTTTATGATGGTTGAACTGAGCGGTGTCAATCCATGTGTCATGTTCGTGAATGGGTTCCATCAGTTGGGATTGGTCATAACTTGGCTGCCTCGGCCTGCTTTTAATTACTTCTTATATTTTGGGTTTGCCTGTTTTATTCAAGACGCTTTTGCGTGCATGTATGTTTTACATCGTTTTCACATTAGTATATGTTATTTTCCAACAAGAATGATGCTGCCAAATACTTGTAATTAAATTGTATTGATGGAAAAGAATGTCCGTGGAGTTTCTTGCACGTTCTTCTCCATAGAGACCTACTCACGCTTGCGAATGTGCAACTAGCTGCATTTTTATGTATTGTCTGACAATTAAAAAGGACCTTTAAATGGTCTAACTACAATAAAAAAAATGAGTTTGATTTCATCAGATTCTGTATGACGATTGTGTATAAGCAATCGTCAATGTCCTACACTAAATAGAGTGTAGCGAGCGATATAGACTGTTGTTATCAAATTACAATTTACTTAGCAGGGACATAGTACAATAATATGTCATGGTCCAACAGTTACGATCATTTAGGTTGCTCTATTAAATTAGAGTTTGAAGCAAGGATACTTTAGTCTACAAACAGTTCCAGGTCAGACTGTGTTACGTGGTCGATATAAAACTCTGTACAAATCGACGAGTTATGGCCGTGAGATACAAATAAAATAAATTAAGTATAAATTAGGCAGTAAAATTACGTTGGAATAGCCAAATTGGTGTGAACCAACGTAATCCTAAAATCGAAGATAATAACACAAAATGAGCATAGCAAATGTGAATGTTACTGCCATTCCACGGTTCATGGACGATGTAATTTTCAGAATTGCATTTAATTAATCAACAAACCTAGTCAAGTCTTGGAACTTGTTTTTCTACCCAGAATCTGCAGTACGTTTCCGAATTTATCAAATGAAGTTATTGTAGATTTGTAGTTAGAATTGATACTATACAATCGATCGTTCCTCGGGTTCGTATAAGCAAATGACTGCTATTGACGGCCAATGATGTCCGCGACTGGCTGTGGACATCCGCTCATAGCCGACTTGTCGAAATGGTTAAGAATGTGAGCCGGTGTGAACTAACTGCAATCACCTAACCGTTACCGCTTGTGACGAACGCGCGCACCTAGGATCGCAGCGCAGGAGTTCGCGCGCTATTTGCATATTCAAAAATCGAACACTGCGGCTGTAGGTTACGAACTGATGTTTTTATTTTTATTCAATAAATAGAATTTAATTTAAGAATACATTATTTAAAAAAGTATACAAGAGTTACAAATAGACATTACAATAAATAAACACGCAAGGGCCACAACAAATTAAGCTTAAGTGAAGTGATGATATATGGTTGTGAATAAGTTATAATTAAAAGGTAAGTTTAGTCGTAAATAGTTTTCAGGACTTTCATCGTGTGTCTGCGTAATTGTGAATGAAAAACAAAAAAAAAACATATATATTGTTGAAGACAATATCTACAATACTGAAGTACTGAATACTATTCTAAAGCTTAGGGTAAATGATTTCGGATAAGGCCTTCGCAAATAAACATCAAAATAAGTTATCAAGAAATTATAATGAATTTAAAATTACTTCCTCGCCAATTGTTAGCAATTGCCGCAGTCTTTTTTATTACAGTAATCATAAAAAGTGGATAAAATAAATCATTAGGTACTACTATGACAATTTACAGCATAGATTAGTCTTTTTTTATAATTATGTATGATGGACACAATATAATCTTTCGGTAATCGTTCACTAAATAATAACGACGTATTTATGTTTTACATGGAAATACAGTCTTATATAACAATTTAATAAAAAAAGTTTCCAAATGAACCTATGTTAATAAAAGAAGTATCGTAACAAATCCATGTTCTGATGAACTTATATTTTATGTCAAATACGAGTATTAATATCTGACACGGAAAATTGTGTCAATCTAATATTATATTTAGATAGGCACAGATAATATAATACTAGGTGTAGGTCACTTCAGTTTATTAACCCAGCTCATTTCAAAATACAAGTATTTGTTAAATATAGAAAAACATTATTAAATAACAAAAATAAGAACTGGCGGTTTGTCTTACAATTCAAACAATATTTATAAAACAATGTAATTAAAACTAAATAGGTAAACCTACACTTGTAAAATTTATGACGGAACAAGTTTTTGTAAAATCTTAATAATTATGTTCATAATTGCCGTATTCAACTGAATACAACCACCAGACTGTAGTGAATTATTTGGGTTTCATAAGTGTATATATACTTAACTTGTTAGTAAGCTTGCGGGTCAAAAAACTTGTGCCAACAAAATTGACCCAAAATGGTTGTTACTTCATTGAATGCATAACAAAACAACATTCAGTTTGTTGAACAGTTACCTAACTTTTTTTTTTGAGAATATGAATCTAGACTGTTTAAAAATTAACTAGGTAGGTACCTACCTACGTTAGTTACTGTAGTTACTAATGAAGCAATATGGTCTTCATTTTTACATCCTGTTCATGCCAGTGTTAAGTCAATCTGAAGAAGAGATCTAAGTACAAATCGTACTTAGACTTTGCTCAGACTTGAATTACGTCAAACCAAGTAGTTACCTACTTAAATCGTAAAATTACAAGCACCATAACACGCTCCAAATCTTTGTGACCAAAATATTTATTACAAATACAGATGCTAATGAATTCAAAATTTTGGTATTCATGTTACATTATAATAATAATATATAAAAAACTATAAGCAATAAATACGCAGATAGGTACGTATTTGTAAATTTATTTTATAAGATTTTTAATGCCCATTCCCTCTCACGAGAGAATAGTGTTGTGTATGAGTGTTCCAGCAGTGGGAATATTAAAAAGGTGATGATGATATTAAAGATTTTTATAGATGATCTGTAATGTTGTTCTTCCTTAAATATATCAGCTTATCTACATGTAAAACTAAAATTATTACAAATTAGCCAATGTTTAACAAGGATCTAGGTAGATAGGTAACAATTATTATGAAAACACGATCCCCACACGATCGTGTCACGCTATAATTTTCACATTCAAACATGGCACTGCATACAAGCTGCAAAACACACAGATGTAAAAGTGCCGAAGGATTTCTTCACATAGACAACGGCGTGAGGAAACGTGCCTGCAAATTTGTGGTGGTGAAAACTTAAAATGAACAAACAAACTACAAATTAACATACAAAATGTAACTTTTAGAAAATTCTGGGCTTTGGTGACGAAGTAATGTTTTTGTTTATTATTGATAGGCTCGCATTCACGGGATAGTAAGCGATGATGTGTTTGGCGAAAAATATATGGTAAAATTGTCTTTAAATTTTTTGTTGTATTGGACGGCAAACAGCTGATGTGTATCTACACATCAACGCGGCCGGTAACCATCTGGTTACCGCAGTCTATGAACTGCATGTGGTTATTGTAGATGCAGAAGCATCTGAGATGATTAGTCGGCCAGTTGTGGAATGATAATTGCAATGCTTGTAAAAGGCTGCTAAGTCTTAAATACTAACATAACACCAACATTGTATACTTAGTTTGCAATAAACGTTTTGACTTTGACTAGATGGCCAATTGAGCACTGACTAGTCGCCTAATCGGTCCATCTCTAATTATACAGTTTTTATACTAAACAACATTCCTTTGTTTCAAAAACGACTTCAACGTTAAAGGTTCCTGTCTCATAACCAGTGTCCACTATTCGCACTGTCATGTTCACGGCCAGTTACGCGAACTAAGTTAAAAATACACTATCGCCATTCACTATTTAGTTACTATCACAAAACCTTACTTATGCCAAAGTTCTTTATAATAAAGGCAATTACTGAATAATGTGACTTGCAGGTTGACATGCGACCTTTATTTAATTTTGTCCTGTAAGTAACGGATACAGGTGCAGTGAAAGTGCGCTATGGTTTACGGCTTTATTAAAAAACGAAAGTAAACTTAATCCATTTGTGTTTTGATTATAATTGACCATCATATTTCTGCCTTCGTACCATGTTATCTGGAGCTTTAATCTGTTTAAGTTTTGAGTATTATTCTTATCATAATATATTCCTGCCGTACTTCCCTTGTATATTGGAGTCAGCACGACAAGTTTTCTTCCACCATTCTGTTTTGTCAACCGCATCTCTGATATTCACTTCCTTTTCTTTCATATTTCCTCACACAATCTGTCTTATCTTTGTGTCTCTCTCACCATCTATACGCATTTATACATATATATACATTTTATTAGTATATAAATATATCTTGAGTATTTTTTAAATATATTGTTGGCTAATATTTTTATACATTCACATGTTTGGAACAGCGCAACGACGAGGACCAAATTGTTTATTCCTTTAGTTTTACTTTCTGCACGAAGTGCATGCCCGCAACATTGTAAAATTACTTTCCCTATGTTTCGTTTTCTATATTCTTCTAACCTTTCCTTGGTTCACGACTTTCTAGCCAGCCTTATGTAAACCGAAACGGCACCATCTCATATACCGACTCGGTTGTATCTTGTCTGGCCTTTGGGAAATGACAAAATGTACCTACATTCCTATTCGTTGTAGTTAGGCACATATTAAAGGCCAACCATCAATCATTATATCCTTTACAAGCAATGATGACGCGTCCCTTGTTATGCCTTTATCCTGCGATAACACCAATGTCAATAGCACAGACCTTTTGGCAACTCTTTAAGTAGCGCATCAATTATTTTTTACTCTCTCATTCATCATCATCATCATCAGCCTATAAATGTTCCCACTGCTGGGACACAGCCCTCGTCTCTGTGAGAGGGAATGGGCCGTAATCCACCACGCGAGCCCTGTGCGGGTTGCCCAGTAGTGGCCCAGTGGTATTGGCCGCGGCTTACAATTTGTAGGTTGTGTGTTCGAACCCAGCAGGCGCTTTACTTTGTGTAAATTATTTTATCACCACTTCTCTCAAAAACGGAGCAGGAAACGTCATGAGGAAACCGGCATTTCTTAGAACCAAAAATTGAAAGACATGTGACATCCACCAACACTCTCATTATGCTACATAAATGTTGTCGGTCCTGTGTTCCCAAAAGAAGAGCTTTTCATTTTATAAAGACCATTCGGCAATTCAATCATATCTGATTATTTTCATTGCAGGATCTACAGTACGCTCGTTTCTCCAAGAGTAGTTCGTGCTTCAATGCCACAGCACTTTTCTGGTGGTTGCTTCTATTTATTTTGGCTTACACAACAGTACTTTTCCAGTATTTGTGTGACTACCTAACTCTACCAGAAAATCGGAAATCCGCTCGTCAAACCTTGAACATTGATTCCTAGTTGTTTTGTAGCATTGTGTAACAGTATATTGTTTATAGACAATCAGTCTATCGATCCGACTACCTCATCTTTGCTTTATATTGTGGACATCTTTTATCAAAATATACTGTCAAGGAATTACCAGAACAATCAGATTCCGTCATGGGAACCCCACTAAACAAACAAGTGAAGTAATTATTTATCATTGATGTCAAAGGATTTTGGAAATTATACGAAGTCGGCAGCGCGAGACGAGTTAAATAAGATACTTATGTTGTTATAGTGATTCAAGCCGCACTTTTTTAACACAAATTTTAACACGAATTCAACCCGAATCTCTTCAAAGTTAGAGTGAATAGGCTTCTTCTGGGTAAGCTCACTCCATCGTAGACTTTGTCTCTGTCACCTCTGACCTAGACTAGAGTCAAGAGCAAACACATCTCAAATTAAAAAAAAATATGTCCCATCATTGCGCTGAAACATTCATGGGTCTGACCCCAGAGGTGACCATGTGCTCACACGAAAAGAAGAAGACCCATGGGCCCCCACCCATTTATTTTGTTGAGACAGTTAATATATGTGTTGTGGCTGGATAATTTTTAAGCGACACACAGTCATTATTTCCAAAATAAACAAAATAAGCTAATAGATGATTAAAATTTCGTACAGGTATTACATATATATCAATTAAGTCCTATTTTCCTCAAACACAATTTTAATGCGGATAAATCCAAGATGTTACTGACTAACACATTTTCTGTCTGACGAAACTTGAAAACGTGCTTAAAATTTCAACAAATGGCGAACGGCTTTTAACACATTTAAAAAATAATGTTTTTTTTCTTCTAACGAATGACGAAAATTAGGTGGAGCTTTAGGTACGCAATTTTTACAAAAACTTTTTAATAACAAAAGAAGATATATAGAGAATATTATGCAATAAAGAAGACAGTTTTACTAATAAATAAAAAATAAATACCAAAACACTTAGGTATCACCCAGATCATAAATATGTTGCAATACTTGTAGAAAGAACAATTTATTCTCTCTATAATGACCATTCAAATGCAATGTGTTTTTGTAAATATTTTTTTTTACTACAATAAATTATAAAAATAATAAGAGAATAATTTAATAATTTCAATTGTATAACTAAGCATAGAAGAATGGCTCTAGTTTGCACGTGTACAGCTGAAATTGTCATTGGGTTTTTCTTTTGAAAAGTGATAGTACGTTACGTACTTAGTAGACAATAATTATATGTGGACGTTTAAATCACTATTTGGTTTATAACTCACCCGCAACAATATTCCCTTTACCCAAATATTTGAAATGAAACACAAGTGATTAGACTTCCTTCTGTAAGAAATCCTTAGTTGGTAAGTTTTTGCTTATTTTAAACTAAGTGAATACTATATTGACCATATTAGTTGTTGCCATAAAAATGCAAGTGAATTTTTAATCGCGGCTTTATGAACAAAATAGAATGATTGCTTTCAGTTCATCCATATTTAAGGTACTTTACTTTAGGTCTGTGGTCCGTTTCAACTTTCGACCCTTTATGTTCACCTCACGTAACTCATCCAAAATTAAAATTAAATTCGAGGCTATTATTTTCTGAATTGTGTTTCAGGATGCTTGTTGCGTTGTAATACATACACATTGGCGTATAAGTGATATAAAGAACAATACTAACATTAAGTACAGAGTTATAAATGCAGTATTAAGAGCAGATTCTGATGGTATCTTTGCTAATGATGGCGACCTTGTGAGTCTGTCAGCCTGTCATTCTATTGTTGCCCAACTTAACATACTATCAAGTAATTGTTGTGTAGAATAATTGCCTCCCGGATGATGTGCTATTCTTTTATGTTTATCTGTTGTAGTGAAGTATTCTTTATAATTTTTGCCAGAAAATGCTAGAAACACTGTTGGCGTAGGTCTCTTATTAACCTAGTCTCTTGCCCTTACTCCAGGATTTTTGGGTCGGCACAATATGTATTTCTTCTTCGATACTTCTTTATCTAATCTTCGTCAACAATCTGCCTAGCCTTTTACCAACTGTATTGGGGTCGGCTTCCAGTCTTACCGGATTCAGCTGAGTACAAGTGTTTACATGGAGCGACTGCCTACCTACCTATCTAGTCGTCGACAACGATGGTCACTAAACCCCATTTGGTTAATTTCTAATTTCTAGTATGTATTTTATATAATAAGCATCTATTAATTTATTTAAAACTTCATGCAACATACAGATACATAGGCCGATTTAATGCCTGAGGCATTCTCTACCAGTCAACCAAGGGTGGTGGAGAGATAACATGGCAGGTGGATAAAAATTGAAAAAAATACTGAAGTAAAATTGAATAACAATGTATATATTGTAGTTAAAATAAACATACATATACAATACAAATAGCTTTTATACTTTATTACCAAAGGGCAAGCTGATAACACATATATATTTACTATAATAAATACCTTTATATATATATATATAAATTAATAGAAAGAAAGAAAATCTATCTTATACTCATAATAAATTCAAAAACACATTGTACTGTAAGGGTCAAAAGTGCAGTCACACTCTACCAAAACAGATAAGGCATTGTTTTCGTAGGCAGCAGAATTTCAACCTTTCTCGGTTAGTCGGAATAATCTATACTTTAATTTCTATACAAAATATTAAATCAGATAATTTAACTTCTTCTACAAAAACTAGCCATTTGAGTTTTGGGAGAGTATGCTCTTTTGACCCTTGACTGTACGTATTTCTTTTCTCATAAAGTACGTCAATAATGTATTGTACTTACGATACAGTCAACACGTGTAGGTCTGTTTAATTTGCCAAAATAATCACTATCGATGACTGTACCGGCTCACAGTTGTAAACACAATTTATTGACAATTATTATGTTATAATTATCCTCAGTATTATATAATAATATAATAATCATGATCAGGATTTATGAGTGATCCAGTCAGGACTTTGATTCCTTTAGTATTGATAAAGGAATCACATTCCTGACTGATTCACGTCAGTCAGTGAGTGAATGAATCAATCAAGATATACATCGCACAACCTAAACCGCTGGTCACTCACAAAATTTTAATTATCAATACTATACATTTTTTGGGTGTCTTGATGCATAGAGGTAGACTCAGTGCGTGTGGATGTGGTGTGAACTTTGAGTGGGAGACGTAGCGGGTGAAGTGCTAGTTTTACACAAAATAGTTGTCTATTAAATTTTTCTTCGCTTCAAGATATATAATATCTTGCTCTCGGTGGAATTCCCTTATTAAGTAAAGCAAAAAATATAATTGAATTGAAAACCATAGTATTACCAACTAAAGAGTGGAATTCCCTGCCGAAGTCTGTGTTTTCCGATAGCTACAACATCGAGGCCTTTAAGTCAAGAGTGAATATGTTACTTCTATACAAGCGTGCTACACCGTCGACCACATCATCGCTTACCTTCAGATGCGATAGTGGTCAAGCGCGAGCCAATCTAAAATAAAAAAATTGATAAAGAGTGATATTGGTATTTTATATCCTTGTTTTAGTGACATGAAATGAATAGGTCTCTTAAAAGCCCACAAACTCATTTTCCTATGTATAGGAAATACTACTAGGTAGATAGGAATTGCAAGAGCTCCTTTGAGTTGAGGTGAAATATATAGGAGTTGTGAAATGTAATGGCGATGGCGCCAGCCTGCTGCATACACAAGTAATTACATTACTAGTTACAATATATCACGTCTAGTCTCAGTTTGTGGTCTGCAATAGAAAAATAAATTCTTAATTGTTTATAAATGTTCCACTATCAATAATTACTATCTTCATCCCTTTGTCTCTTGTTACATGGGGTCGGTGCAACATTGTGTCATTTATTATATCCATTTAACCGTCACGAAATCACGGAACCCCCTTTTGTATGATCACAATCCATCCATATTTTCTTTAGCCTCTCTCTCCATCCAAATTTATACTCATAACCCTTTGAGCCGCATGCGTTACATGCCTCCTCCAAAACAAAAGATTTCCTTTCAAATTTCCTGTCACTGGCGCCAGTTCCGTAAACAAGCATCAAGAACACTTTTTCTATCAACTTACAAAAGAAAAATGTTCTTCATAAACAACAAACTTGATGGTGCCTTATATCAACGGAATTCATAGTGAAAACATCATTGTAACCCCGCATTGCTTTTACTTGATTTTCCGTTGAAAATGACGAAAGATAACAATCACTATACTGTACTAGGCTTGGTATTTGTCGACTTTATCGTTTAAGTATTTATTTGCTTGCACTGTTATACACTTCCTGTGTTTTTCTTTTGTTAGTCAGTTTAATTGACCCACTAAACCGACCTGCTTAAATATGTTAGTTACCTAATGAGCAATGCTTGATAGTTTAGCAAGATAAATAAAGCATATTACATACTAAACTAATTTAATATAATCTACAGATTCAATCCTTCGAGCAAAGTGTAATAAAAACATAAGTAGACTCAAAAGACCGATTACGAAATTGACTGTTTGTACAAAAAAGCATTTTGAGGTGACTCGTACGACACTCCAAAACCGATTCCTCCGTAAAGTAACGGAAGCCCCCTGGTACGGCCGAAATCAAGAACTTCATGTTGACCTCAGAATCATGTTCATGAAACGAATGACCAATACGGTGGTTAAACTTCTCACTGCCCCAATATTTAAGCTAAGGACTGCCAACTTCAATGACGCATTAAGCAATAATATCTTCCCACAATCGTGGAAACATGCCACTGTAATAAGCATCCCGAATCCGGGTTAACCCAAGCCTATCAGTTATCGCCACAGCAGTTTGCTCAGTAACCCAGGTAAAATCTACGTGAGGCTTATTTATAAGCGTCTCAAAGACTACGTCGAGGTAAAGAGCCTTATCCCCCACGAGCAATTTGGCTTTCGAACCGAAAAGTGGCGCATCCAAAGAGTACATCGCATCGTCGCGCTGGTTTCCAGCGTGGCCCGTCATCAAATGACGGGCGCCTTGTTCTTCGATATAGCGAAAGCATTCGATTAAGTCCTGCACAATGGCTTAATTTATAAGGTGTACAAACTCGGCGTGCCAGACCGTCTCCTGGTCAACTTACGAGACTTTTTGTCGAATTGAACCTTCCGCTATCGCGTCGAAGGAGAACTCTCCTCCATTCACCCTTTACGAGCAGGAGTCCTTCAAGGCTCAGTGATATTCCCACTAGCTTTCACACTGTTCACCAGCGATATCCAATTAAATAAAAAGGCCCAGTTGGCACTATACGCTGACGACACGGTCATCTTCTAGACCGGCCTAGAGCCCAGCGCCATCGCCCACACTTTCCAAACAGCCGCAAACGCACTGGGCAAGTGGTTAAGGCTTTGGAGAATTGAGTTAACCCCGACAAAAGCCAGGCTGTCCTCTTCTCAAGGCCTGACCGGCGGTATAATGATCGTTGGCAAAACCCCCTCCCTGCCCAGACCCATCAATATGTACGGCAAGCTGATTCCTGTGTATGTGTCATCCTGGACAACCACCTAAAATTCTCAATCACATAAAGGCGACGTGTTCACGAGCCGCCTTCGCTATGGACAGACATCACATGATGTTGACAACTCGCAGCAGCTTGTCACTCAAATGCAAGCTGTGCGTCTTCACCGCGACATTCAGTAATCAATCAAAAAATTAAGGAATCGGGGCTCGGTCATGGAGTGTGACAATGTTCATTCCACAATTGAAGGCCGAGCTAAACATTCAAGCATTTTTGTACCTGAAGTATGGTACACAGATGCAAGAACAGCTAAAAACGTTGCACCAAAATACAAAGTCAATAAAATGCATTATAAGCAGTTTCTGGATTTCAAATCCTACAGTCAAAAAGTTGAAGATTTAGATTGAGAGAATTGTCTGCGCTCACAAAATGATATTACAACATAGAGTGATTATAAAGTTGATGCACAAATGCGAACTTAACTCAAAGTAGAGTTAAGCTAATACAAAAAAAACAACTATAAAAAATCGATAACTTTCTTCACAAATATTGCTCTTTCAAACAAAACCTATTTCTTTTTTCCTTGTAAATATATAGTAAGTGGCTTAGATTCTTTCACTTTCCTGAATGGTACATTGTTTTTGTTTTTTTTATTATGTGACGAAAAGAGCTAACCAATATATTCTCAATAACTTCAAAAATAATATGAGAGCGCACTTAAATTAAACTCACAAAAAAATAAGGGAATCTGGATACAAATATAGGAGATACAAAGAAAAACATTTTTTTGTAGGCACTTACTTATTTCAACTGTCTGTATCTTGGAACCAACTTAGTGTGGAATAGCTCTCTTCACTACTAAGGCGACGATATTCAAGCCAGCCCACGCAGTGCTGAGCCGTAGTTAAATGATTAGTTAATATATAGGAATTTCTTGTCCGTTCTTCCCCACGTAAGTTTTTTCCGAACGGATGGTAGAATCAGTTAACCAAGATCCAGCCCTCACTGTCCCCCCAGCGACGCCCTGAGCCGAGGTTCAACCCTAAAGCGTGGTCGTTTCGCTTTTTGTGCCTGGCTTGAGTCTCTAGTTTAATCTCCACAGGATCGCCCGGTTAAGCAGTAGCCAATCACTCTGATTGAACTGCGAGAGGATCAAAAAAAAAACAACTTACGATCTATTGTGTTTGAGCAAAAAATTACCATTGAATGACATCAAAATCCTACAGTATTTTCATATGACGCATTTGAAAAAAAGAGCAAGTCTTTAGTTGTTATTTATTTGTAGTATAATTAATTTTTAAATAAATTCAGTCAAGGTTAAAGGTTGGCTTAAGTAATTAACTGACATGTTTAGTACCTACCATAGGTACTTAACATGCCAGTAAATGGGAAAACCCCAGTTTCCATGAGAAAGCGATTTATTAAATAGATTTTTTACTCAAAATAAGTCTGTTTACATTAAGTAGGTACCTGCGTACAAATAGCAAAAAACAGATGTTAATTTATAATCATACAAATCATAATTAATGAATTAGTTAATTTAATGTTTTTATTGGTAGGCCAATTACGTATAACACAACTACTTATTAGACACCGGTTAAGTGTGAATTTGGCGTAAAAAGTTCTGAGTGACGTTTTCAAAACATGATTATTAAAAAAAAGGTAAGGTAATGAATAACTAACAGGTAAATAGTCTGATGGTCTTATTGACGTCTGAATGAGCAATGAAAATTAATAATCACCATACAGATGATTTAGTGATTTCTGTATCTGAATTTGCTAATAATAGTTATGACAAAATATTACTTAAATCCATCATAGTTTTAGTTGGCACTCTTACATAATAACTTTTACTTTCATGTAGTATTAGTTGTCATTTGTTTCTTTAAAGACCCTTTGTTTGTGTCACGTTGGTTCAAAACACTTTTGTAAAGATTTGTGACAGTACTAGTTTCTTTTCTTTTGAGAACATGTTCGAGCGGAACGATTTCTAAGATATTGCCTTTAGTTATGCAAGATTTTTGTCATATGTTTTTAAGACAAGCTTTTTAACTTACGGTGCATTGGAATCCAAACCAAACGTGTATGCATTTGCAACTATTTCATAATTAAGTTGCATGATTTTACCAAAACCACATATTAACAAGAAACGTTAAAAAAGCTTGTAAAAAGAGTTTACCAATTAGCACTAGTCGTAGTAGTTCGTCAAGGATGTATAATCTCGCCACTCTTGTTCAACATTTACACTGTACTGATCATGCGGATTACCCTTGAAGACTGGACGGACGGTGTATCGATAGGTGGTAAGAGAGTATCAAACCTGCGATATGCGGACGACACTAAGCTGTTGGCGACTTGTGTTGACCATATGGAGCAGCTGCTGCTATCCAGGATGGAACACATTGGCTCAACGTTTGGTTTGAGAATCAACGGGAACAAGACGAAAATGGTGATTGTAGATCGCGCCAACGAAATCTCGCCCGAGGTCACTCATTGCGACGTCGTACAGTCATACATATACCTAGGTGCTCTAGTATCGAACCACGGTGGTTGCGGGAATGACATAAATAGACGCATGGCAATGTCCAGGTCTGCCATGGAACATCATCATCATCATTTCAGCTGAAAGACGTCCACTGCTGGACATAGGCCTCCCCCAAGCGTCGCCACACCGATCGGTCCTATGCGTTTCGCATCCACCGGACGCCCGCAGCCTTGACCAGATCATCGCTCCACCTAGAGGGAGGCCTTCCAACGCTGGTCTTCCGGTACGCGGTCGCCACTCCAGAACTTTTCGGCCCCAACGGCCATCCGTTCTGCGAGCAATGTGCCCTGCCCACTGGCACTTAAGTTTGGCAATTCTTCGGACTATGTCGGTAACCTTGGTTCTCTTGCGGATGTCTTCATTTCTGATTCGATCACGCAAGGAAACTCCTAGCATAGCACTCTCCCTAGCATAGCACTCTCCATTGCCCTTTGGGTGACTTTAAGCCTTCTGATGAGGCCCGAGCGACCACGTCTCTGTCCCGTAAGTAATCACTGGCAACACACACTGGTCATAGACTTTCTTCTTGAGACACTGTGGTAAGTTGGACGAGAAGATACCGCGCAACTTCCTGAATGTTGCCCAGCCGAGTCGGATTCGACGGTTGACCTCTTTCTCGAAGTTGGACAAACCTAACTGGACCGTTTGTCCCAGGTAGACACAATCGTCAACAACTTCGAGTATAGAGTCTCCGACTTTGATGCAGTTTCTCCATATTTTCTTTAGCCTATCTATGGCAAAGGCTAAAGAAAATATGGAGAAACTGCAACATCACCAATACCACGAAAACCCGGCTCATATGGTCACTTATGTTCCCCATTTTCCTGTACGCAGCCGAGATCTGCAGCCTTATTGCGTAATGAATTCTGCAAAGCAAAGGGCAGAGTATGAAAAATTTACCAATCACATGCTTGATGAAAGACGCGATGTGGATTTCCGTATGTGTGATTGGTCGATTTTTCATATTCTTTGCCTTGCCGAATTCATTACTCAATAAGGCTGCTGGACGCTAAGAGAGACTGAAAACAAGAGAATTGACTCTCTGGAAATGTGGTGCTGGAGAAAAATGCTACGAGTATTGCGTGGACTGCGTTTCGCACTAGAATACTACAGTTCTTAGATCACATGTCCCAACTAGGCAACGACTACATTGACCGACTTGTGGTCCAAGGGAGAGTAGAAGGAACGAGAGCGCGTGGCAAATCGCCCATGCGATGGACCGACCAGGTTAAGTCTGCAGTAGGCGGCCCATTGTATGAGTGCAAACGAGTGCTGGCTGACCTCTCTTTCATGCCTCTGTGTCTGGAAGGCGTCGCATCGTGACGCAAATTATGGCAGCCTGAAGTCTCACGGCAACATGATGACCACGACCGCTCTGCCAAGAGCGTACCGACGAAGAAGAAGATTTGCACTAGGTATGACGCATACTTACCATAAAAAGTGTAAAACAAACAAAAAGAAAACTTAAAAGGTACTAGTACATATGTTTCATGTTAGCGCAAAACGGTCATGACTTAGCATAATAATCGAATAAGGTACTGAAAAATAGACTACATGTTTTATATGAAACATCATAATTAATTTACACTTTTTCGAAGCCTTTGTGCAGTTGTTGATGACATTCAAAATTATAATAATTCTCATGATGTTTTGAAAACAAAGTCTTTACCTACTGAAAACAAACAAATTACGCTTTCAGGCGCAGTTTTAATAATGTTAGATGTAATTTTGTTATTTCTGTGATAATAATTTGTCTCTAAATTAACAATAATAATGTACAGGTAAATTAGTTGCTCGTAAATAATTTTTCTGGCCGAGGGTGGATAACTGGATACTTACCACTCTCATCGACTGCATATACATGTGATTAAAAAAGTTCTTGAAAAATTCTATCGAGCATAGTAGTCTAGTAACCTTCCGATTGTTTTTTTTTATATCGGCTTGAGTGAGAATAATCTTTAGTCTTCTGTGTACTTACCTACGTATGCCAGTTTTTTTGCTATAATTAGTGGCGATTTTTTGCATCCAACATTGTGTTTTTTCTTAGCATGACTTCCTTGTATTGTAATCAACGGGGATTCCATCTTATAGACGTAATGTCGTTTAAGAATGTAACGCTACATATTTTGTGTATATTATGTATATGTTATTAGGTCGAATAAGAAATAAAACAATTCAAAGTCGAGTCTATTTTTAATGAAACTGCACACGAGCATTCGATTTAATGCAAAAGTAGTTATTTCATATTTTACGACACAAGTAAAGTGTTCCTGGTTTTGTGTTTTTTATCTGAGAATAAAAATCTTGCGCATTACTGTATAATTAATAGCTAATTTAACGGTTAAGAATTCAAGTAATTAGGTCTTCAGTATTCTCACATGGCTATTCTTAACAGATACCTTTTCAAAAGCACCGTTCTTAAAAATATTTAACCTGCAGTTTAGGTTAGGTCATCGTCAATGTGTCATCTGCTAGGGTGAAGGGTTTTAAAAATAATTCCAATTAACTATAAAACAAAATAATTTAAGAGATCGCTACAAGATCTTCTTGTTAATCAAATACGAGTCTATCAATAATCAATATAGTTAAGAGTAATCACTCTTAACTATGTGAATGTCTGTCATAGTGCCCTAAAGAATGAGTGGGTTGGCTCATCAACTTTTTATTTCTCGAAGAAGATTCCTTGGACAGCAATGCTAACTGCTGTGAAACTCATTACTTCAACAAACTAGCTTCAACGGAATCATACAGGATAAGCTGTTCGTCGAACACACGATCTGACATTAAAATAACTTTTCCTCTACTCTTGAAACTTGTAAATAAACATGGTCCAGCCAACCTTGGTATCGAACGCGGAATCAGCAGGACAAGGTCGATGTGATGACACTGTCGACTTTTTGTCACGGCCCCGGTGTATTGTCGACTACACAACAAAAACTCTTGTCAACATATGCCAGTCATGCTGCAATTACATCACAGAATTCAAAAAACGAACATGGCTAAAAGGACCTTTACTTATGTACCTAGATAAAATTGGTCCTTCAATACGAAATTCGTACTGGCTGTTTTGCATCTTCTAGAAATGTCAGGTTTAGTAGAGCAGCAATAATTCTTACATAAAAATAGTAAGTCATTGTACTTGCCACAGTTCAGGAATTTTAATTTCTGTTTGACTAAATAAAATGAATCTATTAATAGAATAAAGTGCAACGAGGCAAGAAATTTGTTGATTTTGATCGGTTCGTTGGAAATTAGACAACAAATGGATTTAATCAATGTAAAAAAGATCAAATAAAATTACAATAGGTAAATAAATTGGTGTACGAGAGATTGTTGTGAGTCCTAATGGATTCAACGGCCGAATGCATTTCTGATCTATACTGCAGGACCAATGAATAAAATGTTGAGTCTGACCCTATACCCATTGTTGATGTACCGGAACCACAGTACCAATTCATTTAGAGAAGTATCACAGACTTTAAATTCACAATTGTGTAATGTATTGTGCACAAGAATCATGCCATAGACTAGCAGGATTTGATTTAAAAAGCTGGGACATCTGCATAAATAAACACTGTTGTACAATGAATGGCGTTATACAAAATAGTAGCACTATTGTTGAATAGGATATAAGTCCACAATATGTTTACAACTTTACAATTGGAAGTTCAATGAAGGCGCCGATTCTCATTTCTGATTTGAAAATGATAATCACGTCTAAACGGCTAGTCGTATTTTTTTGGCAAAAATATATGTTACATTAGACCACTTTCTTAATAATTTGATCTGAGTAAATTTTGAGATTTATTCGTATAATATAGTGTAATTAATTTGTAAAGTTATATCTAAAACGACCAAAAACACGACAATCGCACCAAAACCGCTAGGCGTATTTTAATGAAATTGATACCATCTCAAAGACAATTTAATTATCTACATTTTAATCTGAAGCTTTTTTTAAAGTCATAGAATAATATGGTAAGTACAAAACTACAAAATTTTGGGTCGCGCGGGTGTGAAACGAGTGCTCGTTTTGTTCCCTCAAGGTTGTACATATTATTTGTCTTTTTATATTAATAAATATATTAATTGAGTAATATTTATTCTAATATACTTTTTTGTTTACCTACTTTTTTGCTAAATAATGTTTTTTGATTAAGTTGTTCTTGGATATGCCCTATATTGCATTGCACCCGTCATGCAAGGTCAAAGTTGAACAAACTCATGTGCCTGTTATATCACCGGCACCTGTATATCCTTCAATCCGGAACATGTTGCTAAGTGGTAGATCTTTTTTATCAGTCTACAGCTACATATATGACATGGCTATCCTATACATTATATGGAGAAATATCTTAGGCTTACGATAATTAAAAAGCTAGGTGTCCTCTTATCTGTTGTGTTCTTTACTGATACGGGAAATATTTTCATTGTTATCAAAAGGCATTGATATCAATTGAGGCTCGTACGACGATTCACTTGTCGGAGCCAATAATGTCGCGTGACCACTACAATATTCTAATTTCTTCCTTCATATAACATCACGGTTGTGTTTGCCGAAGAGTGGGCAGTATAAACTTTCTTTCGGTTGTTTTATGTGTGAGGAAATAAAACCTACCTCCTCGCACAGTTCTCTAATTATGTTGAAATTCCATGTAAATTAAAGCGAGTCTACCCAGACTGGAAAGCAAATCCAAGACCTCATCCTCAGAAGCCGCTTACTATATTTTCTGCTTCCATGTTATAAATTTTGTATAGCAATTAGTACTGGTTATCTTTTATTAGTCTCAATAGTGCGAAATAATGATATCCTAAATTTTAATAGCTCAGGAATAGCTTTTAGGTGGACGTTATTTAGTCAATCATGTGCTTGTTGATAATGTTATTGACAGACACTAAATTCGTTGTGATAAAGCCCGAATCGCTTGCCGGAAAACTTATTTCCGTAACACAATTAACTGTAGCGAACCGTAAAATTAAATTGTATTGTTAAACATTAACCATTCAATCAATATAAAATCCGTGTCGTATCACTGTTTTTCACTGCAACGTGTGCAAAAGTATCAACTGGTTTTATAAACATAGATAAAGGGATCTACGCAAAAGCAATTTGAACAAAAGATACAAACATTGTTCTATTCTCCGTGACTTGTAATGAAAAGGATTTAACAGAATGATAAAACTATTGTTAGCTAGGTAAAATTGATCAGTCCAGCAGTTAGAGACGATTACGTTAAGCATGTTGGCAATCATGGAACGATTACTACGTCCGGTACTTCATTTACCAATCAAATGTACAGAGCCCAATGAGAAAAACACGTCATTCACAATTATACAGATGAAAATTGTCATAAAGTTTCCAATGTAGAAACTGCAAAATTTAAAGCCCATTCGAATATCGAATGCAACGGTCGTAATTCAAGATTAATATTTCTGTTTCAGATACGCGTGACGTAGTCATGGCTGTGGATAGCAAAAATGCGGAGAATAACAAAACTTCTGATAAAACTCTTAATGTTAATGGTGGTGACTTAAATGGAACTAATGTAATTAAGAATAGTTTAAGTAAAAGTAAAGAATACGACAACATGTCAAACGTTAAATTGGATAAAGAACATGAGAGCAATAGACAAGAGAAAGACGACGAAGAGATTTGGGCAGAACTAAGTCATTTTCAGAAGCTAAGGCGCATGATCTCGCTCATAACTGTGGAACCTATTTTGGCCTGCTATGTGATGCCTTCAGTCTTATCTGTATTAGCAACACAAAATCTTTACTTAGAGAAAGCTTGTCGAGTAAATCTACAGTTTGATCATCATATTTGTGATGCATTAACTAGAAGAGACACAGCTAATTACACTGCAGAGGAAGAAGCGGTACAAACATTAGTAGCGTCAGTAACTGGTTGGAAGACTGTACTACAATCATTCTTACCATGCGGGGTATTAATATTTCTCGGTGCATACAGTGACAGAGTTGGACAGAGAAAAATTTGTATGCTTTTACCGATCGTTGGAGAGTTTTTGACCAGTATAGGATTAATAATAAATACTTACTTTTTCTACGAGTTACCAGTGGAAATTGCGGCTGTGACGGAAGCAATATTTCCAGCCATGACAGGAGGTTGGTTTACTATGTTCATGGGAGTGTTCAGTTATATAGCAGATATAACAACAGAGGAACAAAGGACGTTGAGGATAGGTATAGTGAATCTGTTCCATTCTGTGGGTGTGCCAGTCGGGGCGGCCCTGAGTGGAATATTGGTGCGAAAAATTGGCTTGTACGGTGTGTTCTCTATTAGTGCAACACTATATGTTTTGGCCTTTATCTACGGCTTCGTTCGCATCAAGGAAGTGAAGAAGTGCGATCCGTCTGTGGTGAGTATTAATCACCTTAATTGACACTTTATTTTCATAATCGTGATGTTTATTTGCCACGACTGCTTATTTAATAATGTCAGTTAGTAGCAATTTATTAAGTCAATAAATAGCTATTTATAATGAGATGCGTCAGTATGTTAGACACCTTGGAAGTGAGTCTGGATTAAACAGTTCATTGAACGAAACAAGAGGCTTTGTGTATTTATCGTAATTACTGGATCGATAACATAGATATTCACGGTCCAATTGATGTTTGCAATTATTTATAGTGTCGGTTTAACTTGAATAATTTTACACACGGGTTAAGCATTCACACAATTAGACAAATAAGCCTGTGTGACCATGAATGGTCTTCTTGTGCGTAGTCGTTGTATTAATAACTTTTCCATTACTTAATAATTATAAGTTAGCCTTCATGGCCTTCCGTTCTAATAAGTTATCATTTTATTGAAAAGCTTAATTGGTTTAATGCACTTTTATTGGCACTGTTAGTAACCACTTAAAATCAATACTGTAAACAATTTCATTGCAAAATCATTGCACCTGCAGCTATTGTAGTCGAATTTATTAATTAGTTTTATGTTAGGTAGGTTCATTTTATACCTAAATAAAAAATTATGCCCCCTTCACCACCTTGGTGGTACTCACTTTTCTCCGGAAGTAGTTTTTTTATATACATCCCTGTTTAATTTGATATCCTGCTGTACCATTGTTAGTTCTTCAGTTGAGAATGAATCACCGGGTTTCAGCGAAACATTTGTTATTGTGTGTTTATTGTCTGAAATGCATATACAAGTAGCACATTTTGTTTGGTAGCGAATAATGATGACATTCGTGGTGTGACCCGATGTTTGTTTTTTCTTCATTTGACTCGCAGCCACAGCTAGTATTGAACTAAAGTATTTTCGTCCGCGTATTAAAAAACTTAACGATAAGGAGACCTATAAGTAAAGAGTTACAGCTTGGCTCTATTATAAATCAAAACCTGTATTTTATTTAGCTATCGTTTCATCTAGCAATTATTTCGTTCCAGATTTTTTAATCGAATGTGTCTGTCTAGCTTTAAAGTGGCTCAGCGTAGACATACCAAACCTTCAACTAAAATTATTCACGTTTGGTTAGCCAATGCAAACCTGTCTAACATATATTTCCATGTATATGTTTATCAAAGTGCACGTGACCTTTACATCTGCATCAATCAATTTTTGCAAAGTTACTTCCTAGAAGGCAAAAAATAACTGTATCCGTATACTAAAGCTTGTTATTTTGATTTTAGCGGTGCGTCTCTGTGCTCCTCAAGGCTAGTTCGACAATTATATCTAATACCGGCAATCTTCGTAATGTCATCAACCTCCACCTTTGTCCTATTTGACATAGCCTCGGGTTTTGAGACAAAACAGAATGATTCAAGCCGAAAACACCATGTGTATGGTGTTTTTGGGTTGAATCATCTACTTGTAGTAATTTCCTTAAATACTTTCTAGGTAATGGTAGTAATTGTGTAAAAGATGAAGTATCCACCAATACCATACACACCCAAACATACGTGTAGGTACTTCCCCTTAAATGGTTGAGTTTTACAGAAAGATCATCTACCTCTTAAAATAATTTTGGATTTCGTCTTTGTCTGTGTATTGTAACCTGTCGCTAATGCCAGTTACCACGAATGCTATCGAATAGAGTGATTTTAAGTAATTTTGCCAATATAAAGAAAACATACATGATTCCGAGGGAATAGTCGAATTAATGAATAATTATTTTATAAAACAAGCTCATTCCCATCCATCGCGAAATATTGCAATCGACATATTCTTGGGTCGTCGGCCACATCCACATCAATGTCTAGGTCGGGCAGCTCCATTGTCGAAGCCGAATAACTTGCCTATTGGTTTGAATTTATGTCTTGTGCCGCGAATGCACATGCTAGTTGCACGGATTATTGAAATGATGATTCTTGATCTTAACCAACCCATCACTGCACTAAAAGAGCTATTCCAGCGGTCAGCGATTACAGCTCCAAGATGTTTTACGAAGGTAGACATTTGTGAAGCGAATACTCCATCAACGGATGTAACAAGAGGGGTGAATGTTGCATGTAGCAATTCACAAGCGTTTAAATATTTTCTTATTTTTTCGTCTTCGGCGGATTTAAGTACAGATGCGACAGGACGTGAAATATAAGAAGGAGCGTCAGTGTCTACGACACGGATATCAAAATGATTCAAATGTAATCGATTCACTCTTAATCTCATATTGTGTGCAATCCTAGCTTATGGAAAAAACTAAAAATCATTCTTCATTATGACAAGTTATTCTTGTAAGACAATAATTAAAAGAAGAACACACTAAACTAAGATGATAGTTATGTACCAGGCATCCATGACGAATGAGAGTTTTCCAAACCAGTCTCAAAGCAAACTTGCTAAGTAAGATCGTTGTTATCTGTTGTAGAAACGCTGTTAGTACTTTTATGTCAATCAATCTTTGTGTGTCAGTCAGCCTCAAGTTCTCATAAATATGTCTATTACCTCAACTAGGTCTGCCA
Organism: Orthosia cruda; assembly: GCA_964057195.1. Lineage (NCBI taxonomy): Eukaryota > Metazoa > Arthropoda > Insecta > Lepidoptera > Noctuidae > Orthosia > Orthosia cruda. The sequence continues at coordinate 24,340,989 of OZ059829.1, read as the reverse complement.
ATTAAAAGCACGGGCCTGCGAATGACTCGTGTATATGAAAACAGTTAAGTTTCCTTACGCTGCTGATACGCTAGAATTTTAGTTTGTTGATGCCATCGTAATCTGCAATACAATCTTCTTCAGAAACCTGTTTAAGTAGGCTTTTTCCATTCGTACTATCAATAAATAGACTTCGGATACAAAATAAAAACACCATCTATTGCAAACCTATTTTTGATACGATTAAGATTAAAGGTCTATTCACACATATCAGGGCCGTGCCCGGGACGTGACAGGTCCGGGACCAATCATTGAAGTTTTGTCGTGAGTGTTGAAGTGTGTGAACGAGTTCATATAAAATGTACACAACGATAATTTTTGAGCCTGACGGGGCACGGTCCCTCCACGTCCCGGGCACGGCCCTGATATGTGTGGATAGACCTTAAGTCGTGCTGGTGCTTACAATTTGCCTATTCGAAAGTGCGCAATTCAATCTATTTTTGACGTCGGAAACTCTCTCATAAAGCTCTCATATGATTTAAGTATAGACAAAATGCATCGTTTTTTTTAATGTTTTGCCTATAACTCAAAATATCATTTTGTCAGGTAGTGGCACTATAGCTTGATGACGGCTGCACCAGTTCGTAGTCAGTCTTGTTTATGAATATAACTACTTTGAGCCGTGTAGATACAGATTTTATTCTACTTTGTACGCTAGCTGCTGCTTGCGGTTTTGGTCACAAAGAAAAATAAAGAAATAGATTGGCTCAGGTGATGACAAAGAGATTCCGAAAATCGTTATTGTGTGTTCTTGATGATAACATCTGTCTGGCGTACATGTTTCTGAAGAAGTTGAAGTTTGTTGATTGTTCAAGTTGTTGAAGATTTTTTGCTGAAAGCTGCGTGCCCGATGGGATTTCCCATTAGCAAAAATGGCACCCATACATGCAAACTTTCCTTCTCTATTTTACCACTTGAGGGGTAGAAGTTTAATTGTTTGTCCATAGTGATGAGTTTCGTTATGTCTATTAAAACACTAGGTATATACACTAAGTAGTTTAGGTTGTGGAATGCACAATTGCTTTTTATATTTATTACTAGCTGTTGCCCGTAACTTCGTCCGCGTCAAACTCGTAAATTTAATATTTAATATTCCCACAGGTACTGTGATCATTTCAGACATAAAAAGTAGCCTATGTTTCTACTTATAACTGGATATTATCAGCTATCTACCAGTGAAAGTCCCGTCAAAATCGGTCCAGCCGTTTTGGAGATTGATTTGGAACAAACAGACATACTGACAAAAATCTTAAAAACTGTAACATGTCTTCGAATTTTTGGTTCTAAGACATGCCGGTTTCCTCCATGCGATGTTTTTCTTTACAGTTTTGAGAGCAGTGGTGATGAATTAATTCACACAAAGTAAAGTGCCTGCTTGGGTTCGAACCCACGACCTACAGATTGTAAGTCGCGGCCGTTCCACTGGGTCGTCACTGCTTACGACCAACATACCTACTTTAAAAGTCAATCCCAACTTTCACTCTTAATTAGACATGTACAATTACTTTTTTCCTTTCATAGAAAATACTACATTGCAAGGTCCTTCCTTGCAGCAGAGTGTGACACCGATTTGGGTCAAGTTGACGGACTTTTTGTACTGTTACGCACGAATAATCTATTTTAGTCATTGAACTTGCTAACTGTTACATAATTACGATCTTCATGGCCACTTAATCAATTATTTGTAGCTATTATTTCAAACATAATTTTTAGCGCAAGAAGTCACGAAAAAAATCTTGAGACTTTTTTCTGTCGCACTTTTGCGGAAGGCTTATTTTAATAAGGGTCACTACACATGACATCGTTGTTGGTAAAAAAGATTAGGATATAATGGTTATTTAAATACAATTACGAAAGTACTTGAACAAGGTTTCTCTAAACAAACTTAATCTATTCGATCGCTCTCGATATATGCAGTTTGGTATTTTAAAATCAGTCTACTCTCTAAAATCCTCTTGTATTCTGAGAAACCCACAAATCTATTTCAACTTGTCAGATTTCTAGCTACTTTTACTTTTGATTTCTAAAAATAGATATGCCACCAATAACGCCATATCGATTTCAAACAATTTTTAAATTGTAAATGTTTTATTGCTTCCATTGATTAATTCATTCATAATCTAGGTAGTAATCTAGTTTGTGGCTGGACAGGTTAGAAAATACTTATTTTTATGAAATAGATTAAAACCGGTAATCATGGCAAATATATTCAGTTTGGTAGTGTTCTAAACATACGGACTACGTTTGAAAGTTTGAACTGCACTCCATCTATGCACTTTGGATGCAGCTGACACAAATGCATCAGAATTGCCCAATGAGTGAACAGTCTACTTGGCTGCAATGCAATGGCTTGCAGTTGTAACTTGTGGCGAGTATGCAGTTAATAAAACTGCACAAAACTGCTTTCAAACTGCAATTTTGCAGCTAGCGTGCAGTTTGAATGCAGAACGTCTGTTTAGAGTTTAAGTTGGAGTAAGTGGCATATTCGACCCGAAAACATTCATTCTATAGCTTATAATGTATTCTACATACGTACTGAAACCGCAAGTTAGTACAAGTTCCCTTCACTGTAGCCTGTTTCGCTTGGCCCTGTATGCATGTGTGCTTCTCGATTGCCAATACAATCACTTCACGTGAATGTTATGCAATAACTAATCTTCAATGACACGGGTACTGATATTAAAACCTAGATATAGACATTCAATCAGTCAAAATTTACTGTAGCTTTAAATTCGAATACAGTCTGCACATATATTTTTTTTGTCTGACCGTTTTTTATGATAATACTGGTTTCTGCTAGCGGCTCCGACCGCGTGCTATTAGTACTTATATCTTTATAAATTATAGCTAATGTGTTAATCTGACGGATACTGTTAGATTATGCACCAAGGGGATAAAGATGTCTCTTATGTCACGGACGACATATTGAACCCTGAGCGTAAACGAGGGAGTTATATAGAGTCCTGAGTGAAGCGAGGGGTTAAAGCGGCCCAAGACGAAGACAGGCTTTATCCCAGAGATATTCGCGAGCTGGCTGACCAAAATCAGATGTATCCTTCGACTGCACAGCATGATTTTCTTCTTGTTTACTTCTTTTTAGTTCGCTTTGTAAGTAGTCGGGTTTTTATATTTTTTTAATTAAGTTTTTTATTTACAACTTTTAGTTTTTTTTTTAATTATTTACTTTGAAACATCTTATATGTTATATATTTTTGAAATCACCTCTTAAACCCTTTATTTTGATAACCCACACGATGGGTTTGTAAGAAACCCCCCCCACAAAATGGAGCCCAAAATCCGCCATTTTTATCTTTTCCAATTTTAATGTAGCCAGTGACACTCGGAGGGTAAAGACGAATCGATTGACGTAAGAATCATCAAAATCGGCCAACGCGTTTGGTCTCTAGAACACCACATAGGAACAATCATACATACATACATACTTACATACATAGACTGATAAACACATTACCCTCCTTCGTCAGTCGGGTAAAAAGAGGTTACTCCTTACTGTCACCAGACGGCGCTTATCCAGTTTCTACAAAGTCACGTTTAAGTTAACGCGAATGAACGTGAAAAAAACTCACACTAAGCCCACAGTTATGAAAGGATTAATTAACATTTTTGTTCGGTACATTTATGGAAGTTGTGGTGGCGTTTATTTCAGTACTCAAAGGTGTAGAACATTATATTTGGGTGTACTTTTTCTTTTTTTTTGAGTTCTGCCTATGGTGGCCAGTTCGATTTTCGAACAAACCTCTTTAAAATTCCATATGGGCATTTTTTAATTAGAGTTGTCCACGAGTTTCCACTCGAATTTAACGTTCCAAATTCAAATCACTTTACTCCCTTGGGCGTTTCATACAACTTTACCTCCCTTGAGAGTTAATGCTTTACTTCACGTTGAGATTGCATGATTATGTAATTAGACATTGTCGAGCAGCTGGTGTGCAAACTACATTCACTGTTTAATATAAATCCGTTTAGTAGTTTTTGCGTGAAAGAGTCCATCGATTCTCACTTCTATTCTTCTTGTGTTGTGTGTTTTCTTAAATAAACATGACAACACGTTTATTTAAGAATACCATTTTTGTTAAATACCTAGGTGTTTTACTTTGGTTTGATAACAATCAATTGATTGTAAAATAAAACACCTAGGTATTGTAGGTATTTTTGGTACAAGTGTTCGTAAACAAAACACTGCTACTTGTTCCGAATAATATTTTTTCATGAACACGACATAAAACCGTAATCTGAAATGACGATAAAAATGGTTGCTTGTGGAAACGTTATAATACGGTTTTATTTTATTTTTCTCTTTTAAAAAAGCCACAAATCCGTAGACAGAATAGACTGTTATTTTTTATTATAAATGCATTATTGGATTGATTCTAATTAATTTTCTCAAATTCATTCATTAATTAACGGATAGACGACCGAGTAAGATTTCAAATGTTTTTAATATTTGTTGTGCGCTTTTGTTAACTGTCCTAATTTTGTAAATCTCTCTTTAGCACTGAGCTTAACCCATAATTGGGTTCTCTGACAGCAAGTCAGAGAACCCAATTATGGGTTAAGCTCGCCTGTGTACATAAGTTTTCCTTTTGTATTTTTAAATGTATATTTTGTGTACAATAAAGAATATGAATACGACCGATTTTTGAAAATTCATCTCTGTTTTAAAAAGGGTTTGAGTAGAGCATTGAAGTTGTAATTTTTTCTTATCGTTAATTCCATCGAGATTTATCGGGACAGGGTTTGTAGATAGACAAACTTTCTATTTTATGCAATTCTACTGCATCTTACTGAAAAGAACTGCAGTCTAATTGCTTAAGTGAATGCGGCAAGGCAAATGGTTTTGGCCCATCAATCGACCAATCACATGCAAGATGAAAGACGTGATGTGTATTTCCGTCTATGTGATTGGCCGATTGATGTCGATCAAACCCTTTGCCTTGCCGAATTCAATTACGCAACTAGGCTGCTGGACACCATGCAGACAGGACTGTTCATCAGGCTAAACTAAATACATACTACATCCTACTGATCAGTAATGGGATAGATAAAATGTATAAATGTTTCACACACTTGCCTACCAACATTGTTATGTAAACACACTCCAATCATAAGCATGCATTCGAGACATTCCGATTTCTTTACACGTTTTGATAATCTTTGGCTGTAATATTTTGAGTGTAAATATGCTCATACGAGCAGTGGTGGCCAAGTGTTAACGGCCGCGACTTACATGTCGTGGGTTCGAAATGAACCAAGTCAGGCGCTGTACTTTGTTTAAATTATTAAATCATCAATGCTCTCAAAATGGTGAGAGAAAACATCGTAAGGAAACCGGCATATCCTAGAACCAAAAATTCGAAGACATGTGACATCCACCAACCCGCATTGAGTCAGCGTGGTGGATTACGGCCCATTCCCTCCACATTTAGGAGGCCTGTATACCAGCATTGGAAACATTGAAAGGCATTGATGATGATGATGAAATTTGCTTTAGACAAAGTTACATACTATCAGCGCAACAATGAGAGCTGTGGTGTTTGATTTTGCCGCTAGGGGCGCTGGTGTAGAGAAGAGTGAGGTCTTCAAATGTCAAATCTCATAGTTTTTTGGCCTCTATCGCGAGTTTATTTACTTCTTTTTTACTGTTGTGAATATTTTCCAAATATAGCAGATTAATATAGGAACGGGTTTTATCAATCACGGCTTTAATAGAGTTGTATGTTTCGGCAAATTTTATCCTCATTGTTTTAGAAAAACCGGTGCTGCGCAAAACTGCAGCATACTCGATGTTATATTTAATCGCACTCATACGGCCTTAGAAATGATTTTAATTCAAACTTTGCTTCCGTGCACGTAATAATAACGTTTAACAGCTATGACCTTAGTAGCCGGTGGCGCCAACTGGTGAGCACGCAAACGGTAGCCCTCATTGTCAAAAATTGCATGACACGCGCTGTCGAAATGTCACATGGCCAATTTCTTTTTCGACAATCGTTATCGTTGTTAGAAACTATGGCTAAATGCTGAGACTCCAATAGACAGGCAACCACAGGAAAGTGGTGTCTCATCCTATACAAAAAAACTGTCTCGACGTACTGTACTGATTATTTAATTTGTCTATCGATATCGATTGATTATTAGGTGGTGATCTATCTATCGCCGTGGAAAGGAACCGAACGCGACCGATTTACAAAAAAGAAACGGTATAATCAGATGAAAAACGCTAGTTACGTGGCATGGTTTCTTTGTATAGGATTAGGCATCTGTATGCTCGTTTATATTATCTGTGGTCCGGTTAAGTAGTAGAAAACGCTTGGTTGAACTGCGAGACGCCACTCATAATATTTTTTCCAATTAAAAAGAACTTTTTTTAAACTAGCTTTATAGTTTACCGTGTATTATCATCCAAAACACACGTGAATGCAAAATTTCATCTTAATCGGTAGAGGATAACTGCTTTAAAATTCAGTTCCAAGATTTTTTCCTGAACATACATACATTGCAAGTTAATAAAGAGCTTGTAAAAAAGACAGGCAAAATGCGGCAAAGCGACAACTCATTTTCATCGTCTTCGGGATCTTAAATCCTGGCTAATTTCCATTCTCAAGAATCACATTTATATACAAGCCATACTACAGTATATTAAAATAGTTGCGCTTTCTCTTCAGGCAAGGAAGTTCTCATACCTATTGCATGCAAACAATCTTATCGCAGATCTTGCTAATAATTTCTGATATTGTTGGGTAAAGCCTTAACCGCACATAACTTAGCAATCTACGTTGAATGCAGAAACACTGATTTAAAATCTATTTCGTTAAAGATCAGGGGGGTGACCTTTTGAAAAACCTCGGCAAATCATTTTTTTACGGTAAAACACTTGATGGGGTGTCGTTGAGTAATGAAATACATGAAAAAAAAACATATAAACGTGAACGATAACGTTATCGAATTTTCTTCGCCTTAGAATCCACTAACCGTCCGTCCGTCCGTTTTGCCGTTTGATAAACACACTATGCTTACTGTGTTAGTTGTACAATGTTGATCCTGAACAAAGAGATACCGCAACAATTTGTACCGTAATTGGCGAGTCGGTAAGTCATGCCGTACTCGTCAAATGCTACGCCAGCGTAACTAAACTTATTGCAGGGTTTCTAGCAGAACTAAGGACCTAGAAACACTCATCTTGTTGTAAGAATTAAAAACAAAGACAAAAAAACCTCTTTTCACCAGTAAGATCCAGTCCTAAGTTGGGATCTAAACAAACCGATTGCAAATGAGCTGCGCACCAGTTGCAAAGATGAAGTTTCGTTGCAGTTCACGAAACTGCAGAAAAGCTACCAAATGACTGCGCAGTCCGCTTGCAGTTGGCGGGCAGTTGACGTTCGCATGCAGTTCTAATGATAGATGGTTGACAGTTTAGAAGCAGTTATGTCAACTGCACAAACACTGTAACTTTGCAGCTGCTGTGGTTTGCAAGCTCATTGCAGTGCGTCTGTTTAGACACTAATTGGTGGCGAACTGGCGATCCTATTTTCATTAACCGAATTAAATCCAGGCTCCGTGATTGTAAAATCTCACTAGACGATACCTTTTTTTTGTTCCCTGGTGGAAAATCGCCATTGGATGTTCCCGCCGTGTTTGGTTCCCCCCGCGACGTCTAAGAGGGGCGCACGTGGAACACTCCTCCGGGCATCTGATGTGTGGGGGCGACGGACGTCCCCGAGTCCACCCGTTGAGCTGGCCTGGCCTGGTTCGTGGATTTTACTCCCTACCACTGGCTTCGTCACCACTACACAATACCTAGATTAGGCATAATATAAAGTATTACTTTTACCCAGCAGTGGAATGGATGGATGGCTCTCAGTAACTAGATACCTATTTGAAATTCAAAATATTCAAATGTTGACTTTTCAGAAACCACCGACCAACTGCTGTGAATGGCTGCGGACCTTCTTCGATACTCGATACGTGAAGGAGACCCTAATGGTGGCCTTCAAACAGGGGCCAAACAACCGAAGACTGAGGGTCATCATGCTGGTTATAGTCATGTGTGTTATAATAGGACCGATTTATGGTGAGTATTTCTTTTATTTGATATCCATTAAGCCGCACTGCAATTACGTGCTGGTTAACAGAGATGAGGCCTAGGCACTATGTCCTCCTAAAACCTTTCTTTCCATTTTGGTGTAAAATAGTGACGGAGCTATACAGAACGAATAGCACTATCCCTTCTTCTCAACTAAATGATGATGGCATTGGTAATTTGTAGTAAAAAGTCATAACAATTGGCTGGAAAGCTGGATATACACTTCTTTTTATGCTTTGATTTTTTCCGTTTACTGCTAGGGACTAGGTCCCAGAAATTTAATATATTATGTACTTTTTACCAAAGCCCAGAGCGAATATGTTTATCATCTAGGTAGTGTTTTCGCTTTGCTCTAAATCTGAAATCTGTTTTCATTTTTGTAATTTTTTTGCCAGAATGTTCATTGATTAGAATTATTGAGATTTCTGAAGCAGATATGATGTAGTAATACTTATCTTATGACCATAATTATAGGTTCGTACTTAGGCTAAAGGAGTAGTGCACTTAAGTACCTACAGAAAACAAGAATGAAATCTATAGTATTAGGTATATCAGAACTTCAATATTAATCGCCGCTTCAAATTATCTTTTATCAATTTGTTGACCGTTTGAGATTGCAATTTAGTTAATTTGTTTCGACCACTTGCAGGTATTAACATTGACCTGAATTGTGAATAGATTGCAGATTAAATCAATTTAAATATTCATAACTAATGATACTAGAATAAGACAAAAAATAAAATGAGCTTGGTCTTCCATCAATCAAGTCGACTTTAATGAAAAAGATTATTTAAAGTCAATCCTAACATTTATTCTAGGGCGTTCTAGAGCAAACTTGTTTACAAAATGTTATTGTACCCATCAACTCTTTAAAATTGCTCATAATTAGATGGCTATTAGGTTTAATTTTGCAGCACACATCGAATATAAATTGCTAGTTGATCTAAAAGTTTGAATGTCCTTCGTACCATGTTTGTACCTGTAGCTAAACCTCATAAAAGGCAACGAAAAAACAAATTTCAAAAATGATTTTTGCAAAACATACATTACTTACTAGAGATCGGTTTTATTGCTAGATCTAAACAAACTTATCAGAGTGATCAGTGAAAGTGGCAAGCGTATCCTGAGACCGGATTCGTTTGGCATTATCTCGCCCATACGGTACGCCCTTGGCAATGAACTGACGTTTCGCAGTTACGAGTTAGTTACGCCGCGTACTTTCTCTTAGTTTCGCTTTCTATGGAGCTATACTAACGCCAACTCAAGGTATATCTGTATTAATACCTGTGGAGCGAGAATACCTAAAACATAGTTCGGGACTTTATTACATCTTTTGTTTGGTTATCTACAACCAGTAGCCTTATTCATAAACAATACTGAAATTAATATAATATTAATCCTTTATTGCCCCACTGTAGGGCAAACACCTGCCTTTTCTCCTACCACCACCCCTGTCTACTATGATAGCGGGCTAATTATTAAAGAAGCTTATCCCGCCATCGATTTTTGGGCGTACCACGTTGCCATTTTCCGAATTATCAGACTTATGATCCGAGACAGTTAAATTCATTCTCCGGTACTTCGTCGAGCTAGATTGTCTCGGCGCTTTTCTGGTGGTCGTCACTGTTGATTCTGGCTTTCAGGAGTTGCAATGGTTTGGGAATAGTGCGGCGGGATTGTCCGAAAAAGAAAATAAGAGAGTTATGTTTTTACTAACTTCTGCCAGCGGCTTTGCCCGTGTTAATAGCGTTTTCTTACCCAAGGGAACATGATATCAGGATTTCAAGTAGCTAGTGGCGGTGTGCTATTCCAGACTATAATATATGTCTGTGCCAAATTTAATTCAGATCCGTTGAGCTCTTTTGGCGTGATTGAGTAACAAACATACATCCATCCATACTTTCGCATTTATAAAATTATAGTAATTATAATTAAATTATATTATTTAAAATAAATAGTAAGATTAGTTCCACTGTTGAAAAAAAACTTCCCTTACTTTTTTTCACTGATCAAAGGCTACTTATTCGAATGCCTGAGAAATCCAGCCACTTCCTCCTATAAGGTCTATTTGTATCAAGTCTGATCGACCCCGGTAGTAGGTGGATTCCGTTGGCTACGCACGAAAGTATGAATTATAGACCCCGGAATACCTGAAGCAACCGCTGTTTAATAGCTATTAAACAGTGTTTGAGTGATTATGCTAGTTAATGCGCTATTGAAATGAAGTAGACGACACAAGCGTGAGTACGAATGACATGTGTTTGTTTATAGAAAATCATAAAATAGCGTAAGGATTGTTGACCAAACCTCCTTGAGAACATTGTTTGTTTGTTTTTTTTAGACCTGGACACACATTAGGATTGGGTTTGAAACGTCGTTGTAAATAGTGAATAAAGTTTAGAAACCATCAAATATGTTTTGAGTATAACGGGAGATTCCAAAGCCATGTCAATAAAAGCATGAGTAGGCGTAATACTCGTAATCACTGATTAATTCTGCTTATCAGAAGAGACCTTGCTTCTGAATTCTGAAGAAGCAGTAGTTTTATTTGAGAGGCGTCTCGCAGTTCAATCAAAGTGATTGGCTACTGCTTAACCGGCGATCCTGTGGCAACTAAACTTGAGACTCCAGCCAGGGCAATAAAAGTTAAACTTAAGTGACCACACTGAGGGCGACCACCTGTAGGGTACGGACCTCGGCTCAGGGGGCAGCAAGGAGATGGGGTGGATCTTGACAATTATTGATTCTATGATCCGTTCGGAAAGTACATACTGTGAATAAGAACGGAGAAGAAACTGCACTCTAACTAATTTACATACGCTTAGCATTACGCGGGCTGGCTTTAGCTAGATCGGGTCGGGTTTGACGGGGACTTCGCGATAGGCCTCGGCGGCGAGGACGCAACCAAGGCGGTTTATGTCTTCTAATTTTGCTGGTGTCCCTACGGCTCTCTTGGAGCAAGGTGGTGGCATCATCGGGAGTAATGAGAGTATGAAGTTAGCCCCTATATATATGAAATACCACCTGTACAATTGTTTTTATAATGTTTGCTCTAAGTTTTTATGTGGTGCGCAATAAAATAAATAAACGAGTATAGTACTTAAATAAGGCTAATAGAACTAGTATTTAGGTAGTGCTAATAGTGTTTATTATAGGTAATGTTAGTATTATAGTCTCAATGTACGTTATTTTCAATCCTGTGATTGATTGTAAAACATATTAACAGCATTCCTTCAATTGCAGTACCGCGTCGTAAATGTTTTCAAGTCATTATCAGAGCTACATTAATTAATCTCAGTTGATTAAGCTCACACATACCTCAGAAATCGATCTAAGGAGTTATGTAATATCTACTGGTAAAACTATGTCAGGCCTAGGTATTACTTGGCACAGTATCTATCATTCTTGTTTTGTCATAATATATAAGTTTTTATTTAGGCTGTAGAGTTGTTTACTAATTGATACTACTGCTCTATTTTATATATAACTGGTAATTCTAGATAATTGCACTTATATATATAGTCTAATGTCAATTTATATTTTCGAAAAAAGTTGCTATTCTGTAAAGAAGATACCCCTCGTAAATTTTTGACCGAATAAAGAAAATATATATCTAAAGGTCATACAATTATAATGTTTCGTACAGGTATCGAAGCTGCGATTAGCAATGCAGTATCTTTTGACGGCACGATTTAGCGATTTCAGGCAGTGCACCAATCGTGCCCTCAAAAGTTATTGTAGTTGTTTTGTATTAGATTTCAATTCAAAAGTTCCATTATTACGTTTATGGATAGTCACAAGCAACTTGACTACCTTAACTGAATTGAATTGTATAGAATTTTTCCTCTTACTTTACCAACACTGACCCAGGTAGCCGAAAAATTTAAATCCCGATTACTTAAGAAGCGAACTAAAAAGACGTTAACAAGAAGAAAATCATGCTGTGCAGTCGGAGGATATATATTCGTGAGCTGGCTGACCAAAGCCAGATGTATCCTCCGACTACACAGCATGATTTTCTTCTTGTTTATCTTTTTTTAGTTCGCTTTTTGAGCAGTCGGGTTTTTTGATGGAACTTTTTTTTATTTATAACATTTTAGTTAACATTTTGTTTTCGAAATAGCTAACATGAAATAGATAACATGCATTTTAACCCAGCGCACAAAATAGTTCGTGCCGTGGACCTAGTGGAACCTTAAAACCCTTTATTTTGATACCACACACGATGGGAGTGATAGAAAAAAAAATGGACACCCACAATATGGCACCCAAAAGCCGCCATTTTTCTATTTTCAATTTTAGTGTAGCCAGTGATAATCGCAAGGTTGAGACAAATCGATTAACGTAAGAATCATCAAAATCGGCCAACGCATTGGGTCTCTAGAACGCCACATAGGAACAAACACATACATAGACTGATAAACACATTACCCTCCTTCGACAGTCGGAAAAAAGAAGAAAAAAACGACAAGTATGACGATAGCACTAGTACGCAAGCAGTGCTATTTATATCCTTTCGAATGTGCGTGTGTATAATAAACATTTTTTATTTTTCAATCCGCTCATTCCGCTCTAGGATATAGGTACTTAGGTACCTACTATGTAAGTAGGTATTCGTAGATACATAAGTTATGTACTATAGAGTGCATTTTATGGTTGAAAAACTCTACAGAATCCAATAAGTAAAGGGTTTAGTGGTACAATTGTGTTTTCGTTTGTCGGTAGCAATGTCTCGAAGTAAATACTGGGGGTGACCATAAGCTCTTAGAGTAAGGTTATTTTGTGTGTGTAAGGGACAGATGTATATGACCTTCAAGCAATCGCTGACTGGTCTAGCAGATTTGGGGTTACTGTCAATGTCAGAAAATGTCAGGCTATCCTTATTGGTAGTTCGTATTTTCTACGAACCTTGGACACTAGCCTTCTATTGCTGCTTATTTTCGGCAATACCGTCATCCCTCTCTCGCCACACGTAAAAGACTTAGGCCTATATATTGAATTATTGATGACAAGTTAAGCTGGAATAAGCAGATCACTCAGATTGCCAGAGAGTCACATTCTCACTGCGGTCTCTCTATAGATTCAAACATTTTCTTCCGCCTAGCACTAAAACCACCTTGGTTCAAGCTCTTGTATTGCCTATAATCGACTATGCTGATGTTTGTTACTCTGATCTATCCTAAGAACTTCTTAACAAAATGGATCGACTTCTTAACAACTGTATTCGCTTTATTTTCGGGCTTCGTAAATATGATCACATTTCTTCCTTCCGTTCTCAGCTTGAATGGCTGCCTATCCGTCAGAGGAGATCCCTCAGATCCCACTGCATGCTCTTCAACATCATGAACGATCCTCGTACTCCTTATTATTTAAAACAATATTTTAAAGTGTTGGGCAGTTCTCACGATCTTAACCTTCGAGCTTCCAAAAACTTACTTCTCCATATTCCTTCTCACCGCACTGGGTTTCTATCTAATTATTACACTGTCTCTACTATAAAACTCTGGAACGTGCTCCCCCTTGACTTAAAAAAAGTTGAGAGTAAATTTTCACTTAAGCGTAGAATCCGGAACTTGTCCTCTCTTACATAGCTCGGTCTTCGTCATAGTTATTATAAAAAAAAATCTGTTTCATTTAGAAAATGATATGGTATTTATTAAAATATTTATTTGTCTATTGTTTTAGAAAATATTTATGTATTTTATTAGTTAGATAGTTTATTAATATCCGATTTTAATTAGTGTTCATTTTATTTTATTTTTGTAATCCTACCACTGTTGTGTCCTTTTTAACCCAAAGGTTGACTGCAAGAGAATGCCTTGCTGCATTAAGTCCGCCTATGTATCACCATTGTTCATGAAGTTTAAATAAATATGACTTGTATGAATCCCCCTATAATATAATACCCCTGATCTGTTTTCGGAATTTTTTACTCATTAAAATGCTATACGTGGCTATACTATCCCTGTCAATAGGGGATCCTATTTTTTTTTAAAGTCTATGTAGTTTAACAAATCGAATATTTAGGGCGGTTACGCACTACACGTGCGTGTCCGTGATTTGAGTTCCGAGTTTAAAATGTTCTGAATTATGACAGATTATGACGGATAGAGTTCGGATGCAGGGCGTAAGCTTCCCTACAAGAAGTACCTACTACGGCTACCTTCGAACCGAAATTTCACGGACACGGAACACGGAAGTGTAGTGCGTAACCGCCCTTAAGTTGAGAATTGTACTTAACACCAAACTCCTTCTCCACCTGATATAATTTCAATAGTGGTAACGGCGTTCTTTTTTTCATTGATTAATAATTTTCTAATTTCAGGTGAAATGTCAGTACTGTACCTCTTCACGAGGTACCGATTCAACTGGAACGAGGTCGATTTCAGCATGTTCTCTACTTACGCCATGTGTACTTCATTAGTAGGTAATTATACCTTAACTATGGTTGTTATAATCCATCTCGTTGGGTCATCGTGAACAAAAACAGACATTGTATTGGATGTGAAAACTACTGGACAAGTGTGAATCGAAACAAGGAAAATTCCAAGGAGTCCAAGGAGCTCAAGGCTATATAATAACAGCCACACGGATTGATCTTCAAGTTTAAGCAACGCTTGCCAAGGTCGGTCTGTGGATGACCATTCATTTCTCGTAAAACAGAGGAAACCGGTTGCAGGCATCCGACTGAATTTACTAAGTAAAAGGTCTTAATTCGAGGTGTGGCTCTGGCTTATTTCCTCCTCCACCAAAATACGTATTCGCGAGCTGGCTGAACAAAACCAGATGTATCCTCCGACTGCGCAGCATGATTTTTTTCTTGTTTACGTCTTTTTAGTTCGATTTTTAAGCAGTCGGGTTTTTTCATTTACAGTTGTCAAATTTGCTCACTAGGACTCTGTTGACAGCGCAATTTTGAGCATCGTTTGAGGGTTCTAGTGCTTCTAAAGATAATATATCATCAAAAAGGAAAACAGGATTTTTTGATATTTTGAATTAACTTTTTTTATTTATAACTTTATAGTATTTTTTTTTAGATTTAGGTACACTTTAACATGTGTTATATGTTTTTGAAATCAACTTTTAAAATCCTTTATTTTGATACCCCACTCGATGGGTTTGGAAGAAAATAATTTTTGTCCCACACAATATGGCGCCCAAAATCCGCCATTTTTCAGTTTTCAATTTTAATGTAGCCAGTGACACTCGCAGGGTTAAGACGAACCGATTGACGTAAGAATCATCAAAATCGGCCAACGCGTTTGGTCTCTAGAACGCCACATAGGAACAAACATACATACATACATATATACATACTTACATACATACACACTTACATACATACATACTTACATACATACACACATACATACATACATAGACTGATAAACACATTACCCTCCTTCGGCAGTCGGGTAAAAAGAAAACATAGGGGCACAGTTCTTTTAAGTTAAAACCTTTTATATTGGCTCAATATTGGAGGAGGAAATAGGCGAGCTCCAAACCTCGACCGCATTTCCTCTTAAGCTGTTGGTCCCGGCTGTCATTTGAATATCTTTGAGAGTCGTTACGGGAAGTCAGAAAAGTAAAATCTGACATCGGTTAGGTAAGCAGGCGCTCCATGTTAAACGCTAGTACCCAACTGTGGACTTGAAGCCGACCGCCCTAAATAGTTGGGAAAAGTTTAGGTAGTTTTTTTATATTCCTCGGTCCATGAATACAAACAAATAGTATGGATGCAGACTTCAACTGGTATTACCGGAATTTAGGTAAAAGGATGTGATACAATAATGATTTATCTTTTACCGTAGCTTTGAACAGAGAGATCCA
Organism: Orthosia cruda; assembly: GCA_964057195.1. Lineage (NCBI taxonomy): Eukaryota > Metazoa > Arthropoda > Insecta > Lepidoptera > Noctuidae > Orthosia > Orthosia cruda. The sequence continues at coordinate 24,325,016 of OZ059829.1, read as the reverse complement.
GCTCTCATATGGCGCTAATAATTTTGATGTTATTTGAAGTTCACTTCAAATAACGTCAAAATTATCAGCACCGTGTCTGATAGAGGGTACTAGACAAAATATTCTTGATCAAAGCTTGAGCTTTAGATACATAAAATATGGGGTACTCTCAAACTACATACAACATCACGATTTTATTCCTCGAACGAAGGGTTAAGCAAGAGATGTACCTATCTATAAAAATACTACCTACTCTTCACATAAATGTAACTATAAGAGTATTTCGTTGATTTTCAGGTACTTTATTTTCGGTGGGTGTATTCAGTCACGTACTGAAGTTTGATGACGCTATAATTGGTGTCATTTCGTGTACCAGTAAGATATTGGCTGGAGTCATGTACGCATTTTCTACGAAGACGTGGCACATATACATAGGTATGTATTCTTTCTATTTGAGCTGTAAAAGAAAATAAATTGTGTGAATTCAGATACTTCTAAATTTTTATTTAAGTAACTTGTTATTAGTTCGTATAAGTACTTTTCGTCTCCTTTTTATGAAAAAAAAATACAAAATGTTATTTATGGAAACCTGTGATTTGACTGTTTAATTTATTAACTGTGATCGCGTGAGCTAAATTCCAACTAATTTCAGTTTTTTAGCTACACCGCTGCTCAGTCCCGACAACCGTTATATCCAAACTGTTGCCTGAACTGATGAGTAGTACATAAATCTTCTTTTTTTCAATTGCAGCTCCACTGATAGAAATATTCAACGGAACATCGTTCATAGCGATGAGGTCAATGGTCTCCAAATTGGTAGACAGACATGAATTGGGTAAGTAAGAATAATTCGTGTTTAGTGCCATCTATCTAAATCTAAGTCATTTCTAGACCATAGCTGGTGATTATTTTTAATGTGATCTTATCAAATTATATTTATTTCCTTCTTGGTGAGTTTTTATATCTAAGCTAAGAAATTAATAAACTGAATTTTAAAACAAATCACTTTGCTCATTGGCGTCACTTTTTCAGTCATGTGATATATGACAAATTTAATGAAATTCTAGTTGTCAACGCTGTAGTTGTAGTTGCTTCGCTAAAATTTACAAGATATAATAAATAATACAGATTTTCTTTTTATTCATCCAGGTAAAGTAAATTCGTTCTTCGGCGTGGCTGAAGCTATGATGCCACTAATCTATGCACCCATGTACACCACACTGTACACCAAGACTATCAAGACCTTCCCTGGAGCATTCTTCCTTCTTGGAGGAGGGTTGACAATGCCAGCTGTTGCTATATTATTGTAAGTATTGGTTTTATTTATTTTTACTTATATTCACGAAACTATATCGTTCTTTGAACCAAAATTTTCTGATTTACCGTCAACAAAAAAAGGACCATTCTTGTGACTATTGTATCTACCAAAGATGTATGTAATTCACTGAATTTAGAGGAGAATAAGAAACTATTCGCTTATTGACAATATTCTTATTCATAATTTCAGATGGTTGTATCTAGCAAATAAGAAGCATATTCAGGCTAACTTAGACAAAGAAGCTGAAAACAAAGCCAATACAGAGAAGATCGGCATGGAAAACAAAGCGTATGAGACTGACGAAACTGAGAAGAAAACAAATACAACAGATGACAGAAATGATAATGTCACACAATCACAAATAGAAATAGGATTCATAGAAAGTATGGTAAACAATAGTAAGGTACAACACTAGTTTAGAATGAGACAAACGCCTAGACTGTAAATAATTTAATGGGAATAGATACTTTTATATAAATACATTATGCGTACAAGAACGTGTAATATAAATCATTGTGAAGCAAGATTACGGTAGAAAAACACAATGCTTAGTGGCAGTCAAGACCCGGATTCTTGTGCATATCGCTGCACGCAAAAGAAGAAGACAGCATAAGAAGTCCAAGTAGTAGTTTACTCATTGCTCTTACCTTTTTTTTCCATTACTATCACTATTGAGACTACATATAACTTAAACGCACATAATATATCTCTGTTAAAGTTGGGTAGGTAAGTCTCTCTAGGAATAAATATTATGTTAAGGCATTTCAGCCTTTGATAACGTAACTCTTTGCAAAATTTGGATTTATGTTGAATGTTAAAAAAACATTGTATGAAAAAGTTTAAGAGAATTAAACAGTACCTAGTGATGTAACTTGTGAATAATCAAACGTTGAACCTTAAAAAAAATACATTGAGGATAAAGAGGTTAGCTAACACTAAACTAACATGACTGAAAATATTTAATATATTATGGCTCACAAAGCAACCTAAAATTTTGATTAATGTAAGAAATAGATATAAACATCCATGCGGACAGTGATGTGGACCATAACTGGACAAAAATACCAACAATGATAATCCGGGATAATTTACCTACGAATTCATGGTACCAGTTTGTGTATCGATGTCCCTTTCATCATGTATAATAAAAAAAGAAATGCAAAATTATACATTATTGTCAGTCGTCGAATCGGCCCCGTAGTTAAATTTGAATACAGCGCAAATATAAAAAAAAAACTCGCACGGCTTTCCGCCACTAATCCTTACACAGAACAGAAAAAACGCCTTCTCTCTGTTCTGTGAATCCTTTCATACCGAGGACAGGGCGTTGGTTTTAAGCAACTTAATATTTATTTTGTTATATAGTTTTTGAAAAAATATATATTGCGCTTTGAAAGTTTAAATTCTTAAAAGGAATTTCGTAGTTTAGCTTTTGTTCGTCCTAATAAAAAGCAAGACAAAGTTTTGCACACCCAATGAAGTGATAAAGTATACTAAGTATAAGTTAAAATACGTAGATTTATGGTATCCTAATAATTGTGTGAGTACTTATTTGATGAAAATAAAGAAATATTTTTAATTGTCTAGTTTTATTTTGGTGACAATAAATATTTTTTATCGTAGTGGGTGAACAGAGCAAACCATTTTGCCCTTGGATAGAAGTTTTATTAACTGACTTACAAAAAAGGAGGAGGTTCGACTTCTCGTAAGTTTTTTTTTTTTAATTTATGTTCACTGATACCTCCGTCAATAGCGCAAAGATTTAAAACAAAATTTTTTTTGTTTGAAAGAGTATGTTCCGAAGATGGTCCCATTTTAATTTGGTGAAAATCTGATTTAGAACTTCAGCGATATACAACAGCACTCTTCAATAAATAACGGCAAATCTCTCTGGATTGCTGCAATCGCATGTCTGTATATTGTTTATACCATTTCATAACATAATATCACGCCAGTACGCTCTAAAGAGGTACGCAGATGTGTACAGACTACAGATCACCTCGGTACACTCTCATTTCACCGGTTATGTTCAGTTTCATGATATTCGGGTAATCTATACTGGCATTATAGGTATATATCTTACGTAACAACTTGCATATTAGGTAGGTACAAATAAAAAGTGAAAATAAACGTTTTTACAAAAAAATACTACCGACACTTTTTCACTTTGCAGTTTTGTTATTTGGAAATCGGTAGTATTTTTTGTAAAAAAGTATTTTTAAGTAAGTTCTTAGAATAATCAATTTAATTGGTTATCTAGAAAATATTTAAACTTTTATTTTATATTTCCAATATCGAGGCACCTTAGACTGATTTGTCTCGCAAAAGCCTCAATTTTTTAGCCCCAACAATCGGAAAATAAAGAAAAATCTCTTACATTGATTTTTCTTTATTTTGGGGCGAAATAATGGGACTACTGTGGAACAAAGCACATCATTGGCCGAGAACAAAAAAATAAAAAACCTTACTAGAAACATGAATTTATTTCACACTCATTTCGAATATAACAATATTTAAGAGTATGTTTATACTAATTACAAAATATGTAACCTAGAAGTTCCAATAATATATGTCCAAAACAGTAGAATATTCATACGTATACAAATATAACAAATCAAAGGATATTTGAGACTCCTGCGTCAGATTCATTTGAAAGACCTTCCAACATTCTTAAGCTTTACAAAATTCATCCTTTATGTTCCTATGGAAACATTATAGACTTTTTTACTGTCTTTCGACAAAGCAGTCTTAGCCCTTGTATGCACACAGTGGCGTATATAAAGATTTGGCACCCGGGGCCAAATAGGCATGTCCACCCCTAGAAGTAAAAAGAAAAAAAAAAAGATTTGGCGCAGATTGGCTAAAACTAAATATTTTGAAAACTTCGTAGTTATGAGAAAGTAGAATGTAAAAGTAAACGAAGCGAACTCGAAAGTTTAAGCGGATAGATTCGATTTTCTTGTCAGATAAGAACAAGAAGTTACCGGGCAGTAGGCTAGAAAAATATCGTAGATATTTCTATCTTTTCTAGAGGAAATAAGTATGTGGCTGCCGCACCGGCCTATATGATAGTCCTCTTAGCCTAAGGGTAAATACGCTACTGTATGCACATTGTTCTTTAAACTCTAATACAAACACGTATGACAAAATATCATAGTAAAATCTTAGAATATTAAGACATTTTTATTAAAAAAAACACTTATACAGTGCACAATATTTCATACGCTCTATGAGGGATTTCCTTTCCTGCAAACGCGATGTACAGCACTTGGTGGCTGGGATGAACCTGAAAATAGAAAAATGCCGAGTTGTTATTAAAATATACCAAACTTATAAGCTGGTATGACCACGTGAGCATAAAGAAAATCATAAAAAAGGGTTTTAATTTTTGCTATGGCTTTAACTTTTAAGCTGAAAAGTCATGAAAGTTGCGACGCGCGATGAAACTGGTATATAATTTTTCTCGTTTTTTGTGTTTTTTTTTATGTAAGGGTACTTAAACAAAAATTTTCCGAAATAATTATGGTACCCTAAAGTGTAGCGTAATCTTATTTTTAAGAAATATCATTTTATAGTGTGAGAACTATAATCAAAAACCGGCCAAGTGCGAGTCGGACTCGCGCACGAAGGGTTCCGTACCGTTATCGCAAAAAACGGTAAAAAAATCACGTTTGTTGTAAGGGAGCCGCACTCAAATATTTATTTTATTTTGTTTTTAGTATTTGTTGTTATAGCGGCAACAGAAATACATCATCTGTGAAAATTTCAACAGTCTAGCTATCACGGTTCATGAGATACAGCCTGGTGACAGACAAACAGACAGACGGACCGCCGTGTCGTAGTAATAGGGTCCCGTTTTTACCCTTTGGGTACGGAACCCTAAAAATGACTCTTGATAACGGGCACTGGACAGTACTATCATATATCCTTTGATTTTTTTTGTTTCTTCCCATAAATTTGAAAGTGTTATTACGCACCGCAACTTTGTAGAAAATGATTGAAATTTGGTCATTAGTAGTTATCATATAAATCTCAGACCTTTTTCAGGAAACAATGGTTCCAGAAATCATAGGGCAATATAGGCACATGAGAATCTAAAGGTGTGTTTGAACAGGTAATGACGGCAAGGTGTGATTGTGTGTGTCTATTGGATTCGGTGTAATCCAAATCTTACCTTGCCAGGGGTCAATGACCCTTGTTCCTTAGCCCTGCCGACGTACAGGGGTTCTCCGTTGGATGTGTTGCCAGCGACCACCGCGTTGGGTGGTATAGATGCGTCGCGGCACTCCTGCCATCTGACCCTTTCGGGGCGGGCGCATAGCACCTGTAATAAGAGGGAAAATTAAGAATAAGAATATTATTCAGAGAAATTTAGTAAATAATAAACAAATGAAGTGCTTAAACTTAAGGTAAATTACACAAAATATTAGCATTTGAGGCCAAACTAGGCACAATTCGGCCTGATATATTGTAGTTTCATTATGAAGTAGTGGACTTCTTTTGCCAACCTTAAATAAATTTGGATAAGAGTAAAGGAGCGTCCTCACTGGGAGCATTCTTTCGTGAGCATTTGTAAACAAGCAACCGTAGGCGAGCAACAAATGCGTCCCAGCGAGCCCAGCATTCACTTTCGAGCAAAACTATGAACGTTCGAGTCAAACATTCCCTTGCGAGCTTGGAGCATTCGAATACGATCTCGTTAAATGTAATTCATTCGATAATACGGTTGACCAAGAAGGTCACAAACACTTAAGATCAAGGAACTGTTCATTGCTTTACAAGTGGCCAGTAATATTCCTACATACATACTCATTGATTTCATTATCTGAGTATTCGCTTTCGAGCCTTTTATTTGCGTGAACATTCGAATGTGAGCCGTTTCCGCGAAAATCGTTGCGACGTCCACACCGGCCGAAGTTTGCGCTTGCGTATAAGCTTTGTAACGCTTGGCTCAACGTCCACACTACTCGAATATTCGACGTCGAATGCTCATTACACGTGAATGCTCTCAGTTAGGACGTTCCTTAAGAGAATGATGATGATAAACTTTGTTTTTACATTATGTAGACCTAATTTTCCCCAAATTTAATAAAAAAGAGGAATAGTTAGGTTAAGTTGGACTAAGTTCAATATTTTTCAAAATCAAGTATCAGTCAAGTCAAATTGGTATAGATAGTTCAACTCATCTCTGCTCGCGGCGCCATGTGTGCGTGCACTTGTAATTATACAATAGGCATTTGTGTGGCAGTGACGCGGAAGTGGTCACCGTCCGAGCAAAAAACCACTCACACATGCTTACCGACACATCTGACATACTGAACTCCACAACCCAGTAACTGGGTAACACGGTAGCCCTTGACAAGACTTGTGTCAGATCACAAGCTTCTGACTACCCGTAACGACTGTCAAATATCTTCAAATGAAAGCCGAGACCAATGGCTTAACATGCTTGCCGAGGCACGGAGGAAACTCGGTATGTTGAAATGGTCACCCATCCACGGACCGACCTCGTCAAGCGTTGCTTTACCTTGATGATCGACCAGTGCTGCTGATATTATTTAGCCACGGGCTCCTTTCGTTATTATTTCGAAAATACCCATTGCTGATAAAATTACACTTGTCTAGAGTGCGAGACACTACTACGTGACGTCTTTAACTTCATTAAATGATACATAATTATGATTCACGCGCCTAACATTGTCTTAACAACAACGTAATTAAATATTATAAGTAGATTCTAAATAAGCAGTGAAAAGAATGAGTCAAAGTATTCGTCACACATGATAAAAATAATGGTTGAAATAGTTTCACAATACTAGTAAGTATTATGATGATTTATAAAGGCTACGTATACAATATATACGTTATACCTACGTTCGTATAGTCATGTACAAGGATTATGCGAATTAGTAGTATATAGGATAAAGTAATGAAAACAAGGTATTTCCTTTACCAACAATACCGAACGACTAATATAGCATATATGTTTTCCTAGTTACATTTTTGTCAGTTTAGGTAAAATTAGGTTTATACTTGAATGTATATGTATTTACGCGTATGAATGTACAATGGATGTAGAAATGGGACCCGCAGTGCTATGCTTAGATCTTGTGCGTATATAACTTCGATCGATGGAAAAAACATCGATCCGATGAATAGCCCTAACCAGATTTTAGGCACATCACTAATATTATTATGGTTCCGTAGTCAACAGGAACCCTTATAGTTTCGCCATGTCCGTCTGTCCGTCCGTCCGTCCGCAGCTAAGCTCAGAGACTCTTATTACTAAAAACCTATAATTTGGCATGGATATACATAAAAAATTCTAGTTTACCCCCTTGACAACTTCCGTATACCTTCTTCATTATTCTTCTTCTTATTTGGACAATCGAGGCACAAATTCACACACCGATTTGCTAACCATGAATTTCCCTGAACGATGAAATATACCGTACTTATTTCAAAATACAAAAGAGTAAAAACAAAAAAATTGATAAAGTTTTATTCTGAGAACTTCAACTCGAATGTAGTAGGTACTGAATGAATTGATAAAAGCGGTCGAAGGTCATAGTCGTGCATTAGTGCCGTTTTTATTATAATTTGTACGATACTCGATGGCCATTGTGTCTAGACCACAAGGACGATTCGGGATCGGTATGGATCAGTTAGCATGAGAAAAAAATTATGAAAAATAATAAACGTCACTATCTAGTCCTTGTCGATTTCGACACCGGCGACCCCATGGAATTATCTCCTAGCGTATGCCTGATATGTTTTGCCAAACCGAATTCAGTTTTAAATACCCGGTTAGCCGGCGGAGTTAAAGGTGGAGGTAAAGGAGGGCTTAGGTCTCTTTTTACGTATCATTAGGCGTTTTTTTAAACGACTTCCCAAAAAGGAGGTGGTTTCTCAATTCGAGCGTATATTTTTATTTTTTTTATGTGTTTTCGCGGATAACTTCGTCGTTTATGAACCGATTTTGATGATTCTTTTTTTGTTGGAAAGTAGATATCCCAAGGGTGGTAGCATGATACGGAAACTAGAATTTGATGATGGAGTCCTAGAGAAATCGAGGGAACTCCTCAAATATTATAGGCATACATATAGCGAATTTAGTATTTTCAACAATAATGCAATCATTTGCACTCAGAAAATATCATTTGGTGAAGTGAAACTGATAAAAAAGACCACAATGGCCACTGGAACTCCATAATAAAACAATGTATCCTAGTCGTGTTTGGGGTTATTGGAATTGTCATGAGATGTACTTTGGCTATAAATGATTTTCATGTTAATTAGAGGTACCTACCGAAACTAAAAGTCGGGAAATAAAAAACATTTTAACAATCAATCAAACCGACTTCCGAAACAAAACACTTCAAAGCGAATAATAACTTTCTTTTCCAAAGTCGGTGTCGAAGTACGGAAAACAATGGGTACAACAGACCGTGTATCGTATCGAGTCGTACCGACACCATTTACTAAGTATATGCTATTAAAATTGTAACGCCATCATGATCCCGTGAATAAGGAACAGTGCTCTTCGTCCTTTATATAGTTCTATCTTTCTCTCATAGTGAAACCATGATAGTTATGACACGTCAGATTAAGGCCCCTGAACACGTAGATATATCAAAACGAGCAATATTCAAATATGTGTGGAAATGACTAGATCGCACACGTCAACGTTCAAAGTCCACTGTTTATCTTCAGAAGAACAGACGTTTGGCGACAAACATTAATGTGTCAACCTATTATGACGTAGGCGGAAATAACCCTAACTTAATGGTTGTTAGAGTCACTTTTCGGTTACGGTTACAATACGATAGGACCTGTGAACGTTGACAGACAATACAAAGTTACCTACTTACAAGGATCCGTAATGAATGTGTTTGTCCAAAGTTCAGGATAGCTTAATGACTCATCTATGTATGTAGTCAGTAAGTTATTGATGAAATACAAATAATAACCTATAATTAAACTTATAAATACGGTTACTATCAGACACAAACGTTCGAAGATAACATTCTGTAATGCAGTATATAAACAGAATAATACACAAAACCTTGAAAAAATTGCTGCGCTGATTACACAACAACTCACTCACTCGACATAATTAAAACCGTTATTGGTGTTCCATCATTATCGCATTCAGAATGCTGTTTTTTGAATATATACCGTACCATTTTCATAATAACTAGACATCAGCGTTTGGTGCAGTTGCGGTCTTAAAAAAATGAACTTATCGGGAAATAGAAGAAACGAGATTCTGTACAGAGCAGGAGAGAACTTGATTCGACCCAAGAGCTACAGTGGTGGTATTCCATAAAAGTTTCCACCGTGAGACTTAGTTGGGAGTGAGCTGTTGGTGCAGTTGCGGTCTTAAAACAATGAACTTATTGGGAAATAGAAGAAACGAGATTCTGTACAGAGCAGGAGAGAACTTGATTCGACCCAAGATCTACAATGGTGGTATTCCATAAAAGTTTCCACCGTGAGACTTAGTTGGGAGTGAGCTCGAAGCAAGCTGTTAATCCCTATATTGCATCGGTTGCAATAACAGGTCATGTGATATGTCTACAAAATCGTTCAGCAGTTTAGTGACTAGACTATGTGCGATATACCAATGACATAATCAGTACCTACACAGTCTGTACACGACTAGCACTTTTTTATTGAGAAGAAAAACACAAGAAAATTTAAGATTTTTCGTAGTAACCACTTATACTAGCATTGAGTCTGCGTGAGCATTGAGTCTGTGTATCTTTCGCTATTTTGTCAAAAAATAAAAGGCCCGTTTTGACTGCTATAAAAATACTTATTAATAATTAAACTTGATGCTTGCAAATGATACTCGTTGTTATAGTGTATGGGTAACATAGTAATACATCAGGATTATGAATATGATTTTTCAATTTCTTACGACTAAAGTTATCGCGGCATGTACAATGAGAAAGGTCAACGGACTTCTTAGATTGTGACGACTTTAGCAAAGTTAGGTTTGTAGTTGAAAATTGTCAATCTTAAAGAATCCAAAATATGACCGGTTGGTCACCACAGGTGCCTATAGAGTTTATAGAAATTTACCGTTCTACTTGCATGTTGTATGATTGTGAGTACCGCGAATTGCCTTTAGCTTTTCATAACGATCGTCGTTGGAATCGGAGTGAAATATAAAATTACGAACCTCGAAACTCATCACAGCATTTTCAGTTCCTCCCCAGGGTACGTAGGCTGCCTTGTGTTTCACAGCCAATTTGCCGGGTATGAGGTCTCCTTCGAATCTGGCACGGATGACCCAGAGAGGGCTACCGTCGTACCCTTCGTAACCACCTACGACTGCTCGGTTTTCCAGCTGGTAAGCATCGTTAGTATTTGATGCAACCCATTCTACTGGACCTGGAATGAAATTATACAAAAAAGTTCTATCAGCCTGTAATATATTCACAAGGAGAAACGTTGCTTTCTTTTTTGAGACAGTTACATGTTTGTTTACTTTGATGTTATATAATATTTGAACGATATTTGCATACCTACAACCGATTCATACTGCGGTGATTAAATTTACATTTCAAAGCAATGGATAGCAGAAATTTGAATTTCTAGTGTGTGCTGCTGCCAAAAATATCTGATGTTTTTTTTTTGCTGGCGTTCTGTGACTATGCGTCATTGAAATTCTTAGAAATCTATCTAGTCGTCAGGGAAACGAAAAAGCATACTAAGCATACATAATTTAGAGGATTCTAGCTTCTGCCAGCCGCTTCTCCCGTGTGAAACGTATTTTATCATCCCAAGGGAATGTTCTGCCGGGATAAAAAGTAGACTTTGTGCTATTCCAGATTATAATCTATCTCTGTGCCAAATTTTATCCAGATCCACCGTGATTGAGTAACAAACATAAATCCATGCATACAAACTTTCACATTTATAAAATTAGAAGATTGATATTGGTTAAAGCAAAAGTTCCATAACACATTAAAAACTATCGGAAAATAATAACTAGTTATTTTGAATCATTGATCTACGAAGTAGTAAAAACAATAGAATTAGTCGCGTGGACAAACGAATTAATATGTATGATGATATGACTAGTAGTTTGAATGAAATATCATGACATATACGAGTACAATATAAGGGCATTAAAGCCCCATAAAGTAGTTCCAGGGTGCATAAGTGAAAGAACCATTATAAAAAACTTAGATTATAAAAAGAACAGAAAAAAGTAGGTGCCAAAATAATTTACCGCCGTAAGTTGGAGTAGGCGATACATTAGGGTATCCTGGGGCTGGAGCATAACCAAAACCGGGTTGCGCGGGTGCAGAAGGATAGGACATCGCCGATGGGGGCTGCTGTCCAGCTTGACCTTGTTGGCCTGGCTGGCCCGGTTGGTACGGGTACCCGAAGCTTGGTTGATATTGTGGCTGGTACTGCGGTGGGAACCCGGGCTGGCCCGGAGGCGGGGCGCCCGCATTCACTGGGTTATATATCTGAGGATATATCTGCTGACCCTGTGGTGGCGGGTACTGCTGATTGTTGCCGTACGGATCTGAAATGTTAATATGACGAATTAATACATATTGTGCATAGCTAAGAGTATATTACTAATTAATTATTAAGAAGATCATTTCATAAAAAAAAATGCGAAACAGGAAATTGAAATATCTAATTACGGTAAAAAAAAATCCTATATTCTACATACCGATAAGGAAAACAACTAACATAAATACTGATTTCAATTACGAATATGAGACTGATCCATACGTAAATTCCACAAGTTCATATGCGGAAATATTGCTGTGAAGCTTTTATTCATTCTCTTAGCTAAGTGTAGTGGGCAAACGTGCCTAGGCGAATTTTTATAAACACTGATGATCTCATAGTTCCAAATATAAAGTGATACCGAAAGTATTCAGCTGCGTCGATACGGGTGTAATATATAATGCTGTACGTACATTCCATTACAACTGCTATTTGGAAAACGTTTTTTTTTTCCTAATAATTTAAAAAAAACCCTATTCGTATATATCCTTCATCAATAATGAGGTAGGCAAGATTGCTATGTTCAAATTTACTTACATGGTATAGTTGTCGCTATGCCTACTGAGTGGGCGATAGAATTAAGTTAGTTTTACATAGCTGCCTAAATTCAAAGGGGCCATAAGTCGAAAAATCACTTTTTTTCTACTCCTATGTATTATATAATTCGATGTATATTTTGAGTTTCTATTGCTTTACAATTTGATATTTATTATAAGTTTTACCGAGTTAGGTATAAGCGTATATAAGGCACTTTAGCTTATACAACAATAAGATAATAATTAAATTCACATTCATAAGAATACACTGAACAAAAAGCCAGTGTGGGTTTTTATTATCTACTAAAAATAAGTTTTATTGCAGGTTTTCCTTCATCATTTCGTTTGTTGTATGAAAACTAATTACTTATTGGTAGTAGTGCAGTAAAATAACAATAAATCAACCATTTTATTTCATAATAAATCACCCATTACAATGTAAAAATACAAATGAATCAGTTGTGTGATTGAACAATTTTTAATGCGATAATCTGTGTCTTTTTCGCATTTAAAAATGGATTAGATTTTTGCAATAAAAAGGATTTATATTTATTTTGATTTGTAGTCCTTTTAATTTAAGCAGCGATTTTGTTCGAAGTTCCCTGCCAGTGGTTTGGCGACGACCCTATTATAAATCTATGGTGTCGACCAATCGGAAAGCCGACGAGAGGCGAGTCTAATTAGATAGAATAGAAAAAAAGAGGAGCAGGAAGATGTTTAATAAGCAATTAAGTGACCATAAATAATTCTATTGCAGCCACATAGGCCTGCTCTCTGTGAGAGGGAGTGGGCCGTAAACCTGTCGAACTTTGGATACGAACCTTAATAGCGCTGCCAAAGTCAAAATGTTGCCATGTACGTGTAGTTGACTTTAGCTAAACTCGTTTAAGTATATTTGTCGTGTCCAGATCTTAGAATTGATTACTTCATGATGTGGCCAACCATTTCATGAAATGGTTGTATTTCATGAAACGGAAAGTATCCGCTGCCCATTATATGGTCTGGCCAGATCAATGAATATTCAGCGTTTGACGATATGAACAGCTAAACGCACGGCTGCTTCATGTTATGGTCAAACATTATTGATCATATCGCAAAATAGTTACATTATCCACCGCTAGAGGCGCTCATATAGTTTTGTTTTTGTGATGCATCATGACGGCGTACAATTATTCTGTTAGAAAGGCTTATAAATGATTGCCAATCGAAGATAAAAGTGAAGTGAAATGTCGTTACGACACAAAAATACTTGAATTTTACGAAAGTCACTCAAAAACCGAGCGCATCTTAATAATACCTTGGAATCAGGAACAGTTATGATACGGCCAAACGAGGAGAAACATATTATGTCATCAAACGTTGACGTTTAAACGATAATTATGGTCAGTTTTAGCTGGCCATATCATGAAATACATCTATTTCATGAAATGGTTGGCCAAATCATGAAGTGATCAATTCTAAGATCTGGTCACGACATATACATAAACTAGGGCTTTTTTAATCTTTTTATCACAGTACAGAGCGTCTAAAATTGCGCACACCTCCAATGCTCGCATCAAAAGTGGAGGCACGGTCAATTTTAGATTTGAAGACCTATGAGAATCTACCTACGTACTTAGATATACAGATTGAGCATCATCTCAATTCTGAAGAACTACTATTTTTCCTACGATTTGTAAAGAGGCGTCATAATAATTATAAAATTATGTCTTACTAAGATCAAATACAATTCCAATACTGGATAGCTCAACAAAACTGTTACCTAACAGACAAGCATTCTGTTGGAAAGTAGAGAATTGCCGAGGCTATTGGACGTTGAATAACAAACAGAACAAAAGTAAGCAAAGTATTATGTAAATAATAATATTCTAGCAGAGTAGGTATTTTATTTGTGGGCGTATACATCACATGATAAGGATGAATCTGACTATACTTTATATCTCAGACTTTTAATCCCAAAATAAATGCTTTGAAAAAACCTAACAGTTATAAACCATATTAACAATTATAACCATAGTTAAATCCATAATATAATTTATCATTCTACGCTCATACCATGATTAGTCTTGAGCGTTGCCTTCCTAGTATTTGCATTCCTATATATACGGCATACGAAAAAAAAAAAAAAAATTGCTTTCAAGGTTAACGTCCTTTTGACCCTCCCAACTGTCTTCACAAAATAAAATATGCTTATGTTGGAATGTCACCAGTACAGGCGATATAGAGTTAAACATTAATTTGTTAATGATGCCAATAAATTACGAAACAGTTAAAAAATCATTAACTAGGTAGGTGCTTACATAGATACCGCATATAATTGTCGATGCTACCGTAATTACTAACTATCTCAACGAGCTAAAGAAGAGTCCAGACAACTGTTTTCGTCAGCTAATATCTAATAAGAATCCTCATAATACGGAGAAAACTGATGTAAAATTGTGCAACCGGCAAGCACCGGTTTAACAGTTTTGGATTAACAACGGCATCACCTAACAACGTGTTTGTTTGGCATCTATAGCGTTAACCGATAAACATAACCTAAGTATCAAGAAATATCAACAATTTGTGTTAAAACTAAAGAAAAATAAATTATACTTACACCCAGACATATTGGAAATATTTTAGTAATCACAGCACAAAAGAATGAACCAAACGTGAAACAGCTCACAAGTACTTTTACCGACTGCCGGGTCACGGGTGATACGCAACAACAAAATAAATAGAATGGAATGACGGAATGACGCGGCCTCTGCCGGAGTGCCGGAGTGTCAGCTTCGAAATTCAAAATGGTGGAGCTGCGGAGGGCGCGGGAGAGGGACCGAAGGAGCGCGGGAACGAGAGGAGGCGACTCACAGATAAAATAATAGTATGTTCCGTTAGCTGGCGCCCGTTGAGACCAACACGTACATAACTACGTAAGATAGGTAGGTACAGTTAAACTCAGTCACAGATAATATAATACTCTCAGTCAGTCAGACAGTTCGCTTTCACCCTTTAGGGTAGATATTATGTTCAGTGTCCTACACTGTTAGTTGATATAATGTCTTGTTAAATACTTTAAGTACAGTATATACTTAAAGTCAAAAGCCGGCTTCTAGTCTAGTTCTTTATTATTTTTTATTATTTTCCAACCTTATAGTTTGATCGGTGAGACCTTCACTTAAGCACACGTACGTATCTATCTACATTTTCAATATTAGTTACTTATATATTTAGTATTTATTAAACTTAACCAGCGCTGAGCACTGCCGTGCTTCACCTGTGCCATTTGGTTCGTGGTTACCGTCAGCTTGGCTCATCCAATTACTAGGGGAGTCCACCCTTGACTTAGATTAGGCTCTATTTTGGTCCAGGGCTGATATGGAACAATGTTTATTTCTCTTCCATTTTTTGCATGGTCTTCCTTCTGACTGTTCTAGAGATATTCATGGCCAAGTAGTAACTTATTACAGCACATTTTGCAAACGACTGACGTGTCCATTCCAATCCAGTTTCAATTTTGCGACTTTATGAGCCACGTCAGTGATTTGTGTTTGGAGAACAGTGTATTCTGAATAATTATAGTCTATTATTTTGATATCTAGAATACTTCGCTTCATCACAGCTGATTTTTTCGCAAGTTCCGTGTTCGACACTATGAAATCTTTACACACAGTTCGCCAAATTTCTTGGCCACCTTGAAGTTGGCTACAATGGTTGTGCAGTAAATCTCATACAAAAACAGCACCGTTTCCTGCCTTGCGCATCGGAAAGCCAACTTCAGGCCGGCCCAGAAGTTTGGCGAGCACTATATTACTGTATTGCTGACATAGACCATTGTTTATTTCCCTACTATTTTTTGCATCGTCTTTCTTCTGACTGTTCTAGAGATATTCATGGCCAAGTAGTAACTTATTACAAAATATTTTGCAACGACTGAAGTGTCCAGTCCAATCCAATTTCAATTTTGCGACTTTATGAGCCGCGTCAGTGATTGTGTTTGGAGAACAGTGTATTCTGAATAATTATAGCCTATTATTTTGATATCTAGAATACTTCGCTTCCTCACATCTGATTTTTTCGCAAGTTCCGTGTTCGACACTATGAAATCTTTACACACAGTAATAAATGTTATTAGTAATAACATTTGCATTTTTTGCAACTTTAATATTTGACTTGAGCGCCATCTTTGTTATATGATAAGAACTGCTTAGTGTTTGTTCTGATACTATGAGCCATGTTCTCATGTGTTGCATCACGAAAGCGACTGGTATCATTAACAATTCAACCTGCAGACTCTAGATGGCGCTTATAACAAACTTCATTTTAATTTTATTTTAAAAGTTGTGATTCGATTATTAATGGTTAAATGTTTTTTTTTATTCTACATGTTATGTTCTCTCGATAATATATATAGATTTAAATAAAATAGCCAGTATCATCAATTTTATGTTTATATTTCTTAAAATAAATCGATCTAGGGAGTTTCCACCCGCAATCAGCTCATATGCAAGTTCCATTACATTGCGGGATTGCGGGCTACTGAGGTATATCTAATGTGATCAATGGGATCACCGTATCCCAAGATCGAGCCCCGCAATGTAATTAACTTGCATGCGAGTTGCTTTCAGCTGTAAACGCAGCCTATTAGTATACAGGGTGATAGAGAACAGAGCTTCGATACACAATGACATCACTGACTGAGAAACTTTATGAAAAATATGATTTGACCCTATAGATATTATTTAATTTAGGTATTTATTCCAAAAATATGTGGCTGTAAAAGTATTGAATCATGAGAACAGTGTAGGATATGATGCGACCGGCGAAGTTCATAACAGTACGCACATTGATCGTAAACACGTTCGCAGATATATCCAGTTTGCGCCAAGCTACAAGAGTTATCATAGTTTTCACTTGGCTGAAGGGCTGTTTATCTGAAAAGAAAGGTATTTTCACTTTGTGGAGTTAGTGTGAGGACTGAGGCCCCACTAGTGCGTTGCATTGCGTCGTCGCAGCGTCAACGCTGCGTCGTTTTAACCGACTGTCGAAGGAGGGTAAAGTGTTTATCAGTTTAAGTATGTATGTATTGCGTTGGCCGATTTTGATGATTCTTACGTCAATCGATTGACCTTGCGAGTGTCACTCGTTACATTAAAATAGGATAATAGAAAAATGGCGGCTTTTAGTCGCCATATTGTGGGAGCCCAATTTATTTTTAAGCTATTGCATAGCTTCTATCGCGGGCCTTGAGCGCGGGGACCGAATCCAGAAATTCCGTAACGAAAAAACCTCACGCTCCCCACTCCGACGGGCACGGCGGTGATACTTTGACTTTTAATAAGGTTTTTGAATTCTGTGGAATCTGAGTGGTGAGGGTTAGGGAGGTTTGTTGCACGTGTTTTCGATTTCCGTGTTGGTATTTTTAGAATGAAAAATTTTTTTGCGGTGGGAGATAAACGGTTTAGGGGGGGGGGGGGGGGGTAAATCCTATCTTGTTCTCCTGGATGAAGTAGCGCGGGGCAGGGGGGCAATTTTTTTGTCAGAAATGCGCTAACTCCAACCGTTTCTGAGATATGAGGGTTTTAAAATTTTTGTTGGTCGTAATTTTTTTGCCTTTTATCGGTCTCTCTGAGCTGTTTCTGTGACAATGGTGGATCAATGTGGACCTTATGCTGATGAGAATAAGGGTCACTTTTGCTTGTCAAAGAAAAGCGACCTTATTTCAATGTGGATAAGGGTATTTTTGTTTTGTTTTTTAGAGTTTTATTAATCGTAAATAAATGCGGGTTTGGCTCGCTACGTTTTCGAGTTTTTAACGTTTTTAATTTTTTTGACGCATTTTCCAGGACTGGATCTAGAATAAATGCTATGCAATAGCTTTACCGCGGCAGTCCCCGAGTGCCACAGAACTTTTTTTTTCTTCCATAATCCTCGTGTGCTTAAGAAGCAAAAAAAACCCGACTGCTTAAGAAGCGAACTAAAAAGACGTAAACAAGAAAAAAATCATGCTGTGCAGTCGGAGGATACATCTAGTATTGTTCAGCCAGTCGCGAGTTTGATTTTTTGAATTAATTACATATATTGTTTAGTGAAATGCTTCATTATGCGTTGCGTCCTCGCAGGCGACATTTCAATGGATTGACGGACGAGACAGGAAGCGGGGGAGGGTGATGCGCTGCGCTGTCGGAGCTCCGGTGCGACGACAGACAGTGTTTGTGCCGACCCATTGTCGGATCTGAAATCCACACATCTGAGACGCTGCGCAGCGACGTGCGTCATCCTCTTGCGTTACGACGTAGTGCGTCGTCGCAACGCAGGTGTGGTATGCAATATGTTGATCCGTTGCGATGACGCAACGCAACGCACTAATGGGGCCTCAGCCTGGGCAAGATTCACTGTTACACCTCTGCCTTTATTTTGCTTAATACCGTAAGCTTTTCATAGGAAAAGAAATTCCTTGTAAATATTGTAATGTTTATCCACGAAGGACATGGTGGGACAAACTCGATGGATTTTGCCAGAACTGGAAGGAGGAAGCGCGGACTCGTTAAAAGCTGAAAGCGTGGAGAGGGAGGCCTGGGGTGGGTCAGAAAAACTTACTAAAAATCAGCGTAGGAGCCAGCATTTTAGACGAATACCAAAAATAACGTTTTACAAATAATGTTCATATTCATTTAACAATATAAGAGACAGTAACAGTTTAACAGTATTTTTTTTTTTTGAGTTTGTTCTTTTGATATTTGTTTTTGTTAATTAAATTGCTTATTCTTAATTAGCAATTTAATTATCAAAGATATATAAGTGACTTAGATATTATTGTAAATCTTACCTCCTTCAATTAATTGCATAACGTGCAATAACAAAGCGGAAGTTTTCTTCTTTTCTCTTGTGAACATCTCACACACGGTTGCCAAAAATATAGGACGACAGTTTATGCAGAAATAAATAAATAAATCACTGAGGAATACTTCCGAATACTGTAAAAAAGAATTAATTATATTAAGAAATACATCGTATTAATAGCAAACAAAAATTAAACAACCATGTATAATGTTGCTGAAAATATTTGGAGCTACATCATTGATTTTTCATTAAACTGAATTAACTGGCAATTTCATGAATTGTTAAAACTTCAAAGAAACATTATGTATAAAATTACCGTTATAGACGGAGACAATGATCTGCATATTGTCAATAAGGTGCATAATAACCATGTATTGTACATCGCAAATACCTGGACAAAGGAAGGTACTGAAAGAGTAATATTTTAATTTTTTAGGCATTTTTGCACGCAATCTATTAATACTTACCTGACCACAGTAAATAACATTAAAAAGATGAATACAATCAGCCAGTTTGTCATACATTTGCATTAGTTCATACCAACAACAGTGCAAATCCTTTTCTTGTATTACTTTAGGTTCAATACAAATATTCTGCAATGGAGTTGATTTTATTATACACAATACATTTTAAAACTCCTGTCTTCCTAAAGCAAAATTAATAGATTTTAATTTAAAACTTGTAGATAGGTACAATATTTTTACCTTAATAATCAAGTCACATAATGTGTCTTGGAATATAATCTTCTTTTGCTTCGACATCGTGTTTATCACAGCCCTCATCAGCAATGTATTCAACATTAAAATTCTTAAGTAAATATTAATTACGATGAAGTATAAGATCGATCCTTGCAACATGATCAAGAAGAAATTTATATGGGCACCAATATTTTGCAAGTAAAATTTTCTTAAGCAAAATGTGCAAAGCACTTGCACGATTGGTAATATGACCAATATTATTGAGATAAGACGTCTTCTTATAAATACTGTTTTGGATATGCAAAAATGTGTATCAAAATTAGCAAGTTTATTAAATAATTCAACATAGTGTTTCGAGTTCAAAATAGCTACGGCGAAAACAGAATAAACCACTTCAATAATGTTTAACATGCCGAAAGTTTTCGTCAAGATGTTCAACGGCACGTCAGATTTCGTCTCATGCCAACTGAGTGGTTTTACAAAAACCATTGATACCAGAATGTGAGTTATAATTAAAAACAATGAGTAGAACTTGCTAAAAAACTTTGTACTAACAACGAAGTTTTTGTCGAATGCTACCAATTTTGATCCAAATATAGACGCAAAAAGTATTAATGGTTTTGCAGCAACAACTAATGAATACGGAGACACATTTTTCTTCTCTTTAGTTTTAGAAATGATGTTTTCCACTGTTTTCACGTTTGAAAAAAATAAATCATTTTTCGATATCCGGAAATCGTCAACGTAAAACATCGCCCTTTCTTTATCAGTATCTATAAAAAACTTAGGCCATTGTTAATGACAATAGGCTTTTATATCCATATTTTTAATTTAGTAAATGGATTCCATATTATTAACACTCAAAATTCATTTGACTATAGTGCAATATCTTGTTTTCAGTATATAATTGAATTTAAATTGATAATTTCAGTTATAAGATCAGAAGGATAGACGTTTTTCAAAGGGCAATAGAGTTTTATTTTGAGTTTTTCAGTGAGATCGAATGAAAGTTATCCGCAGTTATCCGAGCCCGAAGATTTTGCAATCTTAACTGGTAATTTGTTCTGTGAGTAAGAGCATAATATTGTAATGGGCAATGTGTCCTTGCTCGCAGAACGGATGGCCGATACGATGGAGCTGAACACTTTTGCAGTGGTGATGGCGGTCTGGAACACTTCACATTGGCAGTTTGGACTTTGGAAGTTGGCAGCTTGACACCACTGTACCTCGGCATGCACTTTCAAGCCTTTGGTCATGCCAGATCTCTTTCTAGTCGTCTTGAACTGTCGTCGCTTCGAACTATGAGAGTGAATAAACAGAGACTGCACCAGTATTTGCGCACCTACATTAAACATTTAATCAAGATAACTTACCAACTTCTACCACCCCTCGTTGATCCTGTTTGAAAACTAAATGAACATTACTGGTCTTCAATGCTCAAAGAATCTATAAGTCATCATTGCTATCGGGTCTACTACTGAGAATTTGATTGAACATTTCATCACATGCCTTAACTGAATTTCAACTCGAGATGCCAAAAGAAAAAAAAACTTTTTGCAAAAAAATACTACCGACTTCCAAATACAAAACTACAAAGTGAAAAATAACTTAATTTTTTGAAGTCGGTGTCTTTCGTAGGTACCATTTTTTTGCGTTATGGACACCGACTTCAAAAAATTAAGTTATTTTTCACTTTGTAGTTTTGTATTTGGGAGTCGGTAGTATTTTTTTGCAAAAAGTTTTTTTTATTTTTCACTTTTTAGTTGTACGTACCTAATAGGCAAGTTAGTAAGGGAACTATTTCGCCAGAATAGATTTCATGAAACTTGAACATAACCGGTGAAATGAAAGATCTGCTTACCCCTTAAGAGCGAGCTGGCGTTATGTTATGTTATGAAATGTTATAAACAACAAACAGACATGCGATTGCAGCAATCCCGAGAGATTTGCCGTTATTTATTGAAGAGTTCTGTTGTATATCGCCGAAGTTCTTCATCAGATCTTCACCAAATTAAAATGGGACCAATTTCGGAACATACTTTTTCAAACAAAAAAAGAATTTTCAAAATCGGTCCACAATTGACGGAGTAATCGGTGAACATACAAAAAAAAAAAAAAAAAAAACAAACATGAAGTCGAACATAGAACCTCCTCCTTTTTGGAAAGTCGGTTAAAAAGAGAAACGGCTCCTAAACTTTCTACTTTAACCTTTCTTGATAAACATTCAGCTAAGTATGGTATCTTAATTTATTTATTTCTTATGGCACTCCAACAGATTGTTCACAGAAACAATGACAAAATAAAAATCTCAATTTTAGTAACTACAGCGAACTTTCCACTAATCAATCAGAAAAAAAAAACAATTAAAACATACAACATAAAGAATTAGTCAATAATCATAAACAAGTAATCAATTAATAGTAAAAACATACAAAACATCTTGAATATAATGCAGGTGTAAAATATCTGAATTTTATTTGAAAATAAAATCACATCTTGCATGACACTATTATAATTTATTCATTAAACCTAGTAAATAAACATGTAGTTACTAAAAGTCCTTATTTTATTGTGTAGAATCACGTTTGTATATTCTTGGCTTTCTTAGTTCATTTTAATAACTTATCCAAAAATACAAGTCTTGACTTCTGAAAAATATTATTTTAAATTTATTTCGCAGTAGTGTGCAGAGGGATGGCACCATCGTTCATTACATATCTAGCCAAACGTCTTACGAGCATATTATTATGGTCCTTTTACCAGAACATTCTATTGGCAATGTACAGTAATGCTGAAAAATTACTTTTGGTGGTCTTGGCTCATTATAGTATTTATAAAAAAAGTACAATTAAAACGAAAATAACAATAAAAACACTTTGGTCAGTCAACCGTCCACCGAAATGAAAAGAATTCCGGTCTGATGTTGGGTTTGGTTGAACAGAAAACTGTAATGTGAGCTCACACACTCGATTGTGAAGGCATCGACTACAGCGCAGCGACAAGAGTATTTTTTTGAGAAAAACATTATGAATCTTTATACAAATATCCGACGACGGCAACTAGCGAATTTTAGTTTAGGATAATTTGTTCGTAGGACGTTTTGAAACAAATTGGTTTATATATAGCTCCGTTTCTCCCTCGCACTGTTATTAAAACGACGTTTTCTTAATATCACTATAACATGTTGATGGTATCTTTAAAGTAAATACGTATATTGACAAATGAAATAAAGTATTTAAAATGAAAAAATTAGATCCTAGCTGTACCACTAGTACCACCGGTGGTACAGTTCGGTGGTACTAGTGGGAACAAAGGATATGACGTACAACTCGAGCAATGAAAATCAATCGACTGCCTAAACTTTAACGGAGTTAAAAGCTGTCACTCGACTAAAAGTAGTTGTTTCTTTATTAACTTTATTTCTTTCATATGCCCTAGATTTAGGTAATGTGTCTGTCGGACACTACTGGTCAGTTGCGTTAAAAAAGCATTCTGGGTTGTAACTTAAGGGTTAAAATACTTACCAAGGAGAAAATATTTGACTAGCAACCACACACAATAAATGGCGGTAAGAAAGCACATAACACCCATAACCAAGCTCATTAGTTGACAGATGATGGTGCATATGAAACTGTAAACAAATATGGATTTAAGCTAAGATTATTATTTAGGCTATGTGGTCCCACTCCTCCACCACATTCTTCTAGGCAATTTTGTCCCTTGCTTTCTCTGGCCAATCCGGCAGGAACGAGTACAGATCGTCACGCCAGTGTTTTTAGCACCCACAAGACACAAGTCTGCGATGATAAAATGGGATTTATTTGCTGGATGCATGGGGGTCTGATGGGCCAGGATCGCCACAGATTACTATCGTAGCGATTCTGGCCCATCATCATCATACATGTATAGTACAGGATCGGTACTAAGAATTTATGGATTCAAAATCAAAAGCCATTCAAATTAGGCTAAGAGCTAGCATTTTTTTTGTGTCAAAATTCTACATAAAGACAGTCACCCAAAATGTCCTCTCGTCACCAGTTCCTAGTGTTTTAGGTGATTGATTTATACACGATTACAACCTTTCAGTGGATTTAGCTCTTACTCTTCAACTACAGTTCGTTCTCAGCTTCATATTTCACCTCTGATCCTTATTCTCGAAGCCATAAGTTTGCTTTCAAATGTATAAACGGACTTTAAATTTACACATTCTGTGGGGGTCTACGACTGGGCGTAAAAAACGCACGAATGCGGTGGAAAAATCTTAGTAGCGCTTATAAATATAGGGTATAAGAAGTACACAAAATCAGTATTAGTAAAAGATTTTAGTAAAAAATGGCAGGTGTGCTTGCTAGCCACTGGACCGTGGCGGCCATTTTGACATTTTGACAGGTCTGTGACAGGTGGGCCGGGCGCGATGGCGCGAAATGCCCGTTTGCGATTACATCACCGTTATCTCGAAAGTTATGTATAGGAACCCTACATGAAACTTATGTTGTTGGAATCGTGATGAAATAAGCTATCAGATTTTATATCACAAAAAAAGGCAAATGTTGACGTCTGTGACAAACGACTGAATCAGTCGGTGTCACGTTTCCGTATGAAATGGAAGGATTGAAGCAGAAAAGGAAGTGACACATATTTTGTAAAGGGGCTCCAAACATATATGAGGTATTCTAGACCCATCTCGAATGGTCTAGGATTCCTCATAATGCCTGATTAGGCCAACCCAGACCCGCTACTGTAAGAGATTTTCAGATTACCCTATTTATTATATACATAAATGGACTATGCGCTATGAAAATCCCTAAAGCAATTTTTTTTACATATGCTGACGACACCGCAATCGTATTTCATGGGGAAACTTGGGATGACGTTAAGTTCTCGGTTGAAAGCGGGGTGAAAGCTATTTCGAACTGGCTGAAACATATTCTGTTAACCTTAAATATAGAGAAAACAAAGGCAATCAACTTTGCCGTCTCGAAACGTTCCGCCTGCTAACTCAGTAACGTGTTTACAGCTGCACTCCTGTTCTAGTCCAGAAAATTGTACTTGCCCATACATCGAACAAACAGACTCGATTAAATACCTGGGAGTCTTTGTAGATGACCGTTTGTCATGGTCCAAACATCTGACTGCATTAAGGGGTAGGGTTCGAAAGATGCTCC
This sequence comes from Orthosia cruda, assembly GCA_964057195.1. Classification (NCBI taxonomy): domain Eukaryota; kingdom Metazoa; phylum Arthropoda; class Insecta; order Lepidoptera; family Noctuidae; genus Orthosia; species Orthosia cruda. Next base: position 24,299,956 of record OZ059829.1, on the reverse strand, counting down.
GTATCTTTAAGCAACTGGGTAAAATTGTAGATGACTCAGTTCTGAAGATGATATACTTCTCTCTCTGTCAATCAGTCCTTAACTATTGCATAATAGCATGGGGTGCGGCTGGTAAAACGTCGCTAATAAGGGTTGAAAGAGCTCAACGAGCTCTGCTCAAAGTTGCCTACGGAAGACCATTCCGGTACCCCACTAACACACTCTACACCGAAGTGGGAGTTCTTCGAGTCAGACAGCTTTATATCTTATCTGTCACCCTAAGATTTCGCAAAACCTCCATGTGCACATGTATTCTGTCAAGTCGAAGGGTGCAATGGGAAAAGATTCAATGCCGTAAAACAATCGGTAGAAGGTCGTACGGTTTTATGGGACCGCACATTTACGGAATACTCAACAACCAACTCAAAATTCTACAACTTACTCAAATTAAGAGCAAAATTACGGTTACCAAATGGCTTTTTACTCTGGACTATGATATGACCGAAAACATAATAAACAAAAAAAAAAAAAATGTGTTAGGTACTAAATACATATCTCTATTTATATATTTATTATTCTATATCACAAACTTCCACATAATCATATACATTCTCAGGTATAACAATCAGACACACTATCTTAATTCATACACCCGCACAAACACACACTATCACATATACACACACACCATCACACATACATACACACCATCACAATCACATACAACATAGGTACATGCATTAAGGGTTATATACTGCTTTCTTTTAGTATTAACTTTTTTATTTTATATTCCTTTTCTTGCAAATTACAATTAGATTAGATTTAATTAAGAAATTTATTGTAACGTTTTATATATTACATGAACTGCAATAAATGTAAACGGAACGAAGGAGCCTGGATCTCACGACACAGGGAATCCTAGTGTGAGTTCCAGGAAGCAACGCATTTGTATGTAATTTTTAAACAATAAATTATTCTTATTGGTAATTGCAGTACGTGTCCAGGCGGTAGATGTTTTATTATTATTTTATACTTTTCGGGTTTACAAAAAGTAGCCTATGAAACTCACGATAGTGTAGATATGTACCAGTGAAATAATTTTCGTAATCCCCCGTTGATCTGATTAAAGTGTGCGTCATAAAAAATCTATGAAATCGATCGCAATCTGTGTCGTTTTGGTAATTAAACAGTTCTTTGCGTGTTTTACGCTGTCGAGTAGAGGATTTTTTTTAAACTTAAATGGAGCAATGAATGCAAGAAAGGAGGCGCGCGCGTTCTTTGAAGTTACCCTTTACAAACATGTTAATACAACAATTTTACCTCTCTATAATATTTCTTAGCTAAGAAGGATACCCGCGGCATCTGAAGTTTTGTCAAATGATTTTGAACCTATTAGATGTCCATAACAGTCTAGTTTACTATGAGAGGTAGAAGGAATATCAAACCTTCTATAATAAAGGCAGCAGTATCGAATTATTTTGTTTAAACAGATCATTATCATTGACGCAATCTCAATAATAAAGTAAAGTAAGCTCTTACTCTGGTACTAAATATTATGTTTGTTTGTGTTTTTCCGCCAGTGGCTTCGCCCGATCTCTGTGTCAAATTTCATACACATCCGTTCAGCCACTCTGGCGAGCTTGAGTAAGAAACTTCCATCCATCCATTCAAACTTTTGCATTTATAATATTAGTATGAAGTAAGATGATGTAAACCGCGGAGGATCGAAGTCTAAACGCGTATGCAATTATATCACTGCTTAATATAGTTGCTATACTTATTAATATTGTAGCCTTTAATAAAACATTATAACCAACCGTTACCAACGCATAAAACTTCGAAATAGAATCTTCCGTGACCAGTTGGCCATTGTTTACATAATTATTATTTATTTACAGACTCGCTGTGAACTTGTTCTGTCGTATTTTATATTCCCGAAAATAACACAATGCACGTTTATGATGTGCTGTGTCTGTGTGGTGTAGGTAATAATATTCTTTGTGCGATATCTTGTTGAATGGCTTAGGAATAATATATTCTTTGGAACTATGTTTGTTTAGTATGAATGAGTGTCCCTCAATAGGTAAATAATGTGGTATGTTTAAACTAAATGAAGGGCCAGGACTGCAGGAGATGGATGCATTTTACAAGAAACCAGAGGTTGAAAACTGGAAGGACTGATACGATAATGTAAATTCTTACATTGCTAGATAGCTAGATTTTTGATAATTGCCTTTTCATGTCGGAATAAACAGTACCATAAGGACCTCTCTTGGGTAAGACTGGTCATATATAAAACAATGATCCTACTTTAAACAGTACCTATAGTAGTAAAACTAATAGAAATATAAAGAACAGACAAAAAGTAAAATGTTATTACCTACCACATTTTTATGTGTTTGGTATATTTTCACTTAGGAATATGTTTCCAATACAAATCCGCCTGTTACTCTCGTCGTACACTTGTGCTAAAACTTAAGAATCAACAGTCAAGCTTAGAATTAATAAATTATTTTGTGTAGACTTAAATATAGACATTCTTATTAATGACTTTGACAGATGTCCGCAGAACTCTAATTTTTTTTAAATGTTTAACTAGAAGATAAAAATAATAGACCAAAAGAGTTTAGTTTGTACTTTTTATTAGGTCATGATTTTGACGTATAAAAGCACACCGGTAGACTAGCCCATTTTGTCTTGACTGGTAGGTCCAATGATGGTAAAACTGGCCGAAACCGTTGAAGACATGAAACCAATTAAGTAGGGTTTCTTTGGTAATTCCACAGGCCAATCATATAAGGTTGAACATTATTCTTTAGACGCTAGGTAAGCAATATATTAATATATATTTATAACTAGCGATGATGACTATAATATAATAATATATAATTATGACTTAAAGCTAGAATAACTTTATATTATTTACAATTAAAACTAGAGTCGAGAAGGAATGAAAGAAAAGAGTACAGTGTGTTTTGTATAGGAAAGTAGCTTATAATAAATCTTTACAAAAATGTGACATCAAGGCGAATATCTTAGTAGAGTTTCATCTCATTTAAGACACCTGTCTCACCGCCGACGATCAGCGAGCAGCGAGTAGAGCTAGAACCATGGTGCGAGTAGCGAGAAGCGAGTGTGTAGTTCCGATAGTTTTCGGCTATGAGTCAGTGTTTTTGTGCGCCGGCGATTACTCGCACCACTCGCTTCGGCAGTCAGCCTTGCACACGTTGGTCTCTCGGCGTGTGTTCTGACCGCCAAGCGAGCATCGCTGAGCAAGTATCATCTTTGATAGCTGTTGTCGCTGCGACAAACTTGTGGTGAAAGAGTACTCGCCGGCAATGTAACCAGCGATAAACTATTAATATTTGCGTCTCTTTTATTAACAAGGGATCTGTATCTTTTGTTCGTTTCTTCAGCGAGAAAATAGTCGATAGCTAATCGCTTCGCTGTCGGCGGTGAGACAAGTAGCTAAAATTTACCATAAAAACCGTTAAGACATGTTATCGTGTTAAATCCCTGCTGGAGGCAAACACTTTTTTTAATTATATCCTGCCTTTACATCGGTCTCAATCGCCTTAAATTATAATATATAGAGGAAGAGAATAAGGAATTCATTTAATATGGAATTTTATAGTAACAACTTCTTCATCATCTTTCGGCATCGGGAGAGATTGGAAGAATGTTCGTGTTATAGTAGAAGGTGCAGTAAATACAAGGTAGGCATTAAATTAGTTTTGGATTATTCATGGTCATTTCGTTGAAGTGCAGGGCCTTGTTGTTGTTGTTACCATCTGTTAAACAAAAAACATGAAGTATTAATAATCTTGTTCCAATTAGAAACCCACTATACTAAACTACTCTTAATACTGTAGATAGATAAATGTACTCAAAAAAAACATTACTTTATTTTTGAAAAGAAAGAAAACTGCATTCAAAGATTTTCACGCCCTGGAATCGAACCGACTAAAATCTTAAATGATTACACCCTGTACTTTGATAAATTAAATGAACGTAAAACCATGAAATCCTAAATCATTTTAATTATTTACAAAAAATGGTAAACTAACTAATTAGTTGCTCGAAATGGGCTCTTAAAATTCCATCTTTCGATGTACATCGATACATCTGTATCTTACGCTCAGTGGTATAACCTTGCTCTAAGAGCTTATAGTAGGGCCCCAGTACTGTCATTTCTATGACGGCTATCTTCAATTACAAAACTTGGTCCCCACTATTTTAGTGTTTAGTTTTCAACCTAACTAGACGCAGCTGAGTATCACAACACCCCTTGGTAAGATCCGTTGTCAAACTTTCGTACCTCTGCCAAGCCGTAAGCTGAATGACCTAGGGCCTACAAAGTGTAAATGCTATCATATTTTCGATGTGAAAATAGGGTAGTGCTATTTAATCTGAGTAGCTCCGTGTCTCTCCCACACCAGTATAATGATGGTTTTAAGACACCATAAGAGTCCCAGTGCGACCCTCTGCACTATGGCTATCGCTGTGAGGAAATCTAAGCCTAAACCATCTCCAGAGATAGTAAAACCGTACAACCTCATTAGTTAGACCTTCATTTATTAGGACTAGTTTTTAAACAGCTGAATGATTTATAAAATGAATCAAAATTACTTACCCCCAAATATGACACCGACGCCCCACAGGATGAGAAGAATCACTGCTACGATGAACAGTAGAGTCACGATCAAACTGAGGATCTTGCACAGGAGGTTACACACGCAACTGTAAGATACAAAATACAGATGTTAATTTAATTAAAATATACATCCGGATGACAAGATGGATGGATTGTATGAGGAATGAAAGAAAAGGATAGTTGATGAACCTGTGCGCCTGAATTGTCTCCGATCTTGACACGTCTCTATCGCCTTTCGATAGGGACTGGAAAAGTGCCGAAGGCTTGGAAGGAAGCCAACGTACAGCCCGTGCCCAAGAAGGACAGTCGAGCTGACCCGGCCAACTACAGACCCATATCTGTAACGTCCATCCTCTGTAAGAGTATGGAGTGTGCTCAACGGTAAGCTCCTGGCATACCTAGAAGCGAACGACATCCTCAGTGACCGCCAATACGGCTTCCGCCGAAATCGGTCCACTGGGGATCTTCTAGCGTATGCCATTCACATCTGGAGTGAGGCCATCGAGAGACACGGGGAAGCACTAGCCGTCTCCCTAGACATCTCGAAGGCTTTCGACAGTGTCTGGCACGAAACCTCATTAGTAAGCTTCCTTCCTTCGGTCTGCCTAGTGGTCTATGTGATTGGATTGCGGACTTCCTGAGGGATCGATCTATCCGAGTGGTTATTGACGGCTGATCGTCCGGTCAGTTAGATATCAACGTCGGTGTCCCTCAAGGGTCAGTGCTCTCGGCAACATTATTCTTGCTGCACATTAATGATCTGCTAAAACCCGGAACCTTTGGGTACGCAGACGACAGCACTGTTGCTGAGAGATACGTGTCCAGCGCACGGGCTACTGGGCCTCAGTTTCGGTCTCTCCGGGAGGCCATGGTTGAACGGTTGAACCTGTCTTTGAAGGCGATCTCCGAATGGGGTGACGCCAATCTGGCCAGTTTCAATGCTGCTAAGACCCAGACGTGTCTTTTTTCCGCTAAGAAGAGCCAATTCCACCTGGCTCCATCTTTCCGTGGTGTTACCGTGCCGTTGACGGACCATCTCGAACTTCTCGGTGTTACGCTGACATCGACCCTCAACTTCGGTGCATTCATTGAGGCGAAAGCTCAGTTAGCTGCAATAAAGTTGGGGATTCTTGCAAAGGTGAGACGGTGCTTCACGCCTGAACAGCTGCTCAACTTGTATAAAGCGCAAGTTTGGTCATGCATGGAGTACTGCTCTCAACTCTGGGATGGATCTGCCAAATACCAGCTTGATGTACTTGAGTCGATTGACAGACGGGCCAAAAGACTTATTGGCAACGATGCACTAGTCGTCTCAATGCTCCAGAGCCTCGAACATTGACGCCGAGTCGCCAGTCTGTCGGTTTTTTATCGGTTACATTTCGAGGAGTGTCCGGCGGAACTGCACAATTTGATTCCGCCTGGCCCTTTACATCATCGGACTACAAGACGTACGGCCATGCGCCATCGGTACATGGTGGACATCCCTCCCATACGCACAAAGCGTTTTGCTAATACTTTCATTGTGCGCACAGCTAGGGAGTGGAATTCCATAGAAATATAAAATACAGTTACTTTTTTTTTATTATTTTATAAAATACAGTTTACTTGTTTATTATATCTATGGCTACAACCTTGGGGTATTTAAGTCAAGAGTGAATAGGTTTCTTTTAGGCAAGCGTGCTTCACCGTAGACCATGTCATCGCTTACCACCAGGCGAGATAGTGGTCAAACGCGAGCCGCGGTTATAAAAAATAAAAAATAAAACAGGGTTGGATAGTAGGATAGGTATCCTTAGTAATATGCAAAAAGGGCAGGAAGATTGTGTGTCGGGTAATAACGAAACAGATACAATAGTAGACGGAGGATCCTCCCTTTTTAGTGGAGGATGAAAAACGTTTATACTTGTTCCTCATACCTTTAAACGTATTTTATGTAACACTTCGATTTCTATAGTGTACATAAATATAGGTACCTGGATGACCGAACTCTGCTCGGGTGAAAATAGATAAAACGACAATAGAAAATCGGATCTAAAAATGAAACCTAGCTAGATCGAATTATCGCTCCCAAAGGCCCTGCATTCTAAATTTCATGAAAATCGTTGGAGCGGTTTCCGATATCCAGATTATATATACAAGTATTGCTCGTTTAAAGGTATTATTATTATATCTATATATATAAAAGCGAAAGGTGACTGACTGACTCACTGACTGACTGACTGATCAATCAACGCACAGCCAAAACTGCTAGGCCTAGAAGCATGAAATTTGGCAGAAAGGTTCCTCAAGTGACGTAAGTGTGCACTAAGAAAGGATTTTTGGAAATTCCACCCCCAAGGGGGTAAAAAGGAGGTTCAAAGTTTGTATGAAAAATCTAATTCCTTCGGCCAAAATTCTTGAAAATTAGTTAAAATATTATTATTTGTAAATGATAAAGATTGACATTATTAGTATTTCGAAACTACCCCCAAATAATGATTTAGGGGGTGTTGAAGTTTGTATGAAAAAATCTGATTTCTTGGGTCAATAAACATGAAACTTGACATAAATACCAAACTAAATAAACAAGAAAGAATTTCATTGTTAGTTTTCGAAACTAACCCCAAAGCATGATTTAGGGGATGTTATTTTTTTTGCAGAATCTTATGTCTTCGTTTAATTAGCATAAAACTTGACATAAACACCAACCTCAATAAACAATAAAGGTTGTCATTATTCGATTAAGGGGTGTTAAATCTTTTTGAAGAATCTTATTACTTCAGTTAATAAACATGAAACTTGACATAAACAATAAAGGCTTTCATTTTTAGTTTATCGAAACTACCCCCAAAAGATGATTTAGGGGATGTTAATTGTTTTGCAGAATCTTATATCTTCGGTTAATAAGCATGAAACTTGACATAAACACCAACCTCAATAAATAATAAAGGTTTCGTTATTAGTTTTTTGCAACTACCCTCAAAAGACGATTTAGGGGGTATTACAGTGTTTTTGAAGAATCTTATTTATTGGGTTAATACATTTGTAAGTTGACATAAATACCATTCTAAGTAAACAATAAAGGTTGTCTTTATATATTTTTTGAAACCATGCCCAAATGATGATTTAGGGGGTGTTGAAGTTTGTATGGAAGAATCTGATTTCTTGGGTAAATAAACATGAAACTTTACATAAATACCAACCTAAATAAACAATAAAGGTTGTCATTATTTTATTTCATTTTACTTATCTACTCCCAAAATACGGTTACGGGGGTGTTAAAGTTTTTTTGAAGAATCTTATTTCTTCAAAAAAAATAAATTTAAAACTTGGGGCAAATACCAACATAAGGATACAATAAAAGTTGCCATTATAAGTTTTTCGAAACTAACTCAAGCTAAGAATCTTACTGGACAGGGTTTCGTTTTTGACGTGGGGTTCTAGGGGAGCACTAAGGCGTAATTTTGCGGCCATTCAACCTTTAAGGAGCTGAAAAGGGTAAAAATTAGTTTGTATGTAACATCAAATTCCTTGGGGATAAGGTTGATACTCAAAATTTACATAAAACATTTTAAAACTTTCTCCCAGATAGGGTTAGGGGTTTTAAAGTTTTTTTTGAGGAATCTCACTGCGCTATCTGACTAACATAAACGATAAATAAAAAAGAGAAGAAAAGAGTGAATAGCATATTTAGGTTTTTCAAAACTCGACCACCAACGGGGCAAAAAGGGGTTGATAAGTTTTTAGGGGAGGATTTTACTTTGTGGCTGTAACCTAAAATGTATTATTCTTTAAGTCAAATAACGAATCGTCCGAATCCAATAAACCCTGTATATCTACGATACCCATTTTTTAATGTTTTAATAATAGCTAATTTTTGTTTTCCTTCACTAACTGCATATAAGAATATCATTTATAGCATAAACGAAATCACGCGAACGAAGTCGCGGGCAGAGTGCTAGTTAGATATATAGGTAATTGTAAAATCCTAGCAAGTACGGTTCTGTGGTTTTGACAAACTCTCCGTTGGGAAAATGGCTAAGGCTTATGATGAATTATTTCATTATTTCTAGATAATTTTCGGATCATGTTATAAATGAGCATTCAGTCATGCTCATTCAACCGTCCCTATTATTATTTATAAATGATTATTAGTTCAGCATGACTGGTTTTCAATGGATTCAATTGTAGGTTAATTTACGGTAATGTCTTAACAAGTACGTCGTTTACTTATTTAACACCTACTCGGTAAAATTATTTCCACCTACATATTTTTGAAAAGAGCCCAAGGACCAGAAAATCCATTCGCACTTGTGTTAAAACAATGTAAGACTAGTTTTATGTCCACTGTTTCGCTCGTACAATATTAGAATTTTACGACAGTCACAATCTCATAACGGGAGTAAAATCGGTCAACGTATACTAGTACAAGTTCCAAATATAAAGGTAATTTGATTGTTGGCTAATTTTTCGCAAGGCGATTTCAAGAAATCAATAAGCCATATTCATACTCATGTAGTGTTTAATGACATAAATCGGACACAATTTTTCTGCCTTACAAAATTTTAAATCATTCCTGATATTTTCTACCAGGTATTATCTAAAACGATGGCTTTTAAAAGCATTCAGAAGTTATATTAAGATAACTCTTCTCTACTTTACATGTGTAGTACTTACTTGTTTTAATACTTTATACCTGTACGTAGTATAGTGTGAAGTGCTATTCTGGGTGCATCGTCCTCACCTATATGAATGTATGTAAATATTGTAAAACACTTATTTTTTTTAAAAGAGTATGTATGGAGTTTCTAGTGCGTTCTTCTCCATAACAAGCTACTTTTCCGAATGCATGGTAGAATCAATTTTTATTACTTGTAAATTTTAATTGTTGACGTTAGAAAGTGCCGCTTGCTTAGGCCTAGTTGAAATAAAAATATTTGACTTTGACTTATTTCACTATTTTTCGGACTATACTGGTGGAACAATATAATGATATTTCGCGGAGAATGTTCCTTGCGCGATGTAGAATTCTGTGAAGGTAGTATTCGTCCTACATCGGTTAGGGTCATAGTTACTAAGATTAGATTAGATTAAGACGGGCTGGTGTCCGCAACTCCACGTCTAAGCGCGTATTTTGCGTACGGTTACAGTTACTAAATAACTGTTCAGATATCGCTACAATATCTCTCTGTCCACCTAGGAACTTTGTCCTTCTCTTTTCATTATTTTTCAAAAAAATACATTGATCAAATCAGTTTTAAATCTTTATGATTGTGATACGTTGCCTTATCTTAATTAGAATTGTAATAAAATATAACTTATAGTGAAACGTGCTGATTGAATCAACAGTTTTAGATAACTTCTTAGAAGAAAAATGTTTGTATTTCATTATTTTGTAAGAAATTTACAGTATTCACTCACTCAATTTATAGATCTCAAACACCTTTAAAAAAAAAGTACGGGCGAGACGTAAAATTAATTTAGTTTTCTGTTCATTAATTGCGCTAGGTACCTACATACTTATTGTCTACCAACACACAGCTGCACAGTTCTAATCTGTTACTACAACTACATATTAGAAAAAAAGGGCTACATATTGAAAGGGCTCCAATATTAATGTAGGTATCTGAATGCAACGACGCCATTTTAAGGTCGTCTCGTGGAAAACGCTAGCAGAATACTTACTAGAAAGTCGAGGTCGTTGACAGCGATGAATACATTAAGTACTTGTTATAGGTAACAGTAACAAAAAAAAACACTCGTCATTTAAATTTAGAATATTTTTTATGTAACGTAGTTGTATGTAAAGATAAATGGAAGAACGGTCTATAGATTGTGTGAAGAAAATGTGTCTAGAAAGGAAGTGACTGCTATGATGATGCTTTACAGAGAAGTATGGAAGAAAAAGATCTAAAGGAAAAAGGAATCAGTGATAGCGTGATGGTTGACACGACAGAATGGGGAAAAAGTTAATGTAAAAGTCAAAAAACCCGAACTAAAAAGACATAAACAAGAAGATATCATGCTGTGCAGTCGGAGGATACATAATCGCAAGCTGACTGACCAAAACCATATCTATGCTCAGACTGTACAGAATGATTTTTTCTTGTTTACGACTTTTTATTACAATCGGGTTTTTTCTTACATTAACTTTTTTATTTACAACTTTTTAGTTATCATTTTTATTTATTCGAATTACTTTTAAACATTTAAGTGTTATATATTTTTGTAATCACCTCTTAAAACCCTCAAAAATTGGCTCCTACAATACGGCGTCATTTAATTTTCCCTTCATTTAGTTTTTTTCAATTTTAATGTAGTTAGCGATACTCACAAAGTTAAAACGAAGCGATTGTCGTAAGAATCATAAAAATCAGCCTACGCGTTTGGTCTCTAGAATTCCACATAGGAACAACCATACAAAGACTGATAACATGAAAAATTGCGATGACGATAAGTAACATGGGACAAGGGCAGGAAGATGATGATGGAAGAATAAGTGGTCAAGCGCGACCATATCAATAATAAATATATATATATATATATGTATATATTACGCCAACTCCAAACAAATTGGGATAACAGCAAGATAATGATGAATTGAGTGTAAGAAGAAATGCATTCTCAATTGGTCACGTAGTGTTTGGAATAGATATAATGATTCAGATTTAATAACTTTTGCTTTTAAAGGGAAGTAATTTCAAAGAGCATATCAGTACTAAGACCTACCTTTCTGTTATCTAAATCTGTGTAGCGATTTCGAGGTGATTCACTACTAAACAAATCAACATTTTACTTGTTTAAATCATGGTAGTGTGCAAGGTATTGCGGCAGTATAGATTTTCGAAAAGCAACAAAGTAAAAATATATAATTTTCCTCGTATTTTCCTATGATATTATTGTAGGCTTATAATTATTATCATGCTTAATTTCTTAGCTCATATAAGATATGATTGTCATGTTTTATTGAAATGTTTGTTCATTTGTTATCTTTTGCCTACGTGCGTTTTATTCTTATCTATTGAAAACTACATTTCCTTACAGCATTTTAAAGGATACCGTTAATACCTGTATTTTTATAACAACTGAGTTCTTATAAACGTGAGAAAATTAAATGTTTAGTTTATCGGCAATAAATTGAACATGTTTATTGAGAAGAGTGAAACAAAAGTAATTGCAATGAGTTTCTTTCCAATGATTTTGTTGGTAACTGTACTTGCGCACGGTTGCATTATGGAGCTGATTGGTCAATGCTGTTGACGTCACCAGTGTACCAACCGGTGGAGAGTAAACTGACTAGCTAGCCAGTGCCACGATCCGACAGGCCTTGCTTGGACGGATAATAATAGAACGTTTGACGATAACCATTTGCATCACGAAAATAATTAAAACCTCTGCTAATTTTAATCCAAAACACACAAGACAAGTGATTATTTTAGAAGACTCCACAATATTTTTCTTGGTCTAGTCTAAATGCTTGCTAAACATTAATATTTTGTGCCTAAGTGTTGTTTATTTCCGAACAAAAAAATAAAAACACGACGTTGCAATTACGAAAAAAGTGCATGCTATTACGACGTTTTACTTCCATGCATTAATTGCCGCAAAATTAATAGTAGGTAATAGTAAGATTTTATATGTTTTCCTACAACTTTACGTTCACCAAACAACTTAATTGCAAGAAAATATTTGTGTCGCGTGAATTTAATTGAACTGTGTAGAACTACACTGTGTTATTATTGCACGTTTTTCCACATAATTTATTTAGTAAACACAACACTGTTACTTAATGGAAAACAAAACACATAGACAACTTACCACATTTTGTTGTTTTAATGGAAATTATTCGAATCACTGATTTCAAGACAGGCAGTTGTCCACGACTGAAGTGAAGTGACCGTTGTTACTGTTTAAAACTATAACAAAACTTATCAGTACTTATCGAAATTTATCTCTAGCGGTCGATACAATATTTTGATACAATAGATTATGCTTGTACCGAAAAACACCTGAGCGTCTAGTTATAACAAAAAACTTTTATTTAGAGATATGATTTTACTACCAATAAAATGTATGGATTATGAAGTCAATGAGTAAGTAATAGGATATCCCCACTTTTTTGGCTTCACAGATAGTTTAGTTTGTTCTTTTTTTAAATTACAATGTAACTGGCTGAAAGTGATGCCAGCACTGGCGTCTAGTGAATACTGAACAGTTGTTTAATATTGATTGACAGAGATATCTACGAGAATGCACGTCAGTTCTCCAGATTTTGTTATTGTAAATAGTTTTTTTTTTGTAAATAAAACGCCAGTTTGTTTGAAATTGGAATGGTGGCTACACGTAAGACTAAGATTTATGTTTATAGTCAAAAAACTAAAAATCTTTCCTTGCAAAAAATAACATATCATCATGACTGTATTCACCGAAGGGGCAGGCAGAGATGCTCCTTTAATACACACCAGGGCCCGTAAAAATGTATCTACCACAAAATTAATAATTGGTTGCGTCACAAAACTGTTATCAATTATTTGGTACTATAACAGGTTACCTAATTAGTTATTTGTATTTGTATTACTCATCGTAAGCATTATCGACATTATAAACTGTGTTATCTATTACTGAGAAGTACTCGTTTTGTACTTACTAAAGATATTAAAAAAGATACGGCTTATCAGAAATCGCTAAAGATTAAGATAATATCATTAGATAAAATATAAAATTTGCATTAGGTACTCCACTTGATATAGTACCTAAATAATTAAATTAAAACAGGATATAGGTATCCTGTTTTAATTTAATTATTTAGGTACTATATCAACAGCCGCACTGGTCGATCATTAAGGTAGCAACGCTTGACGTGATCGGGGTCGTGGATGAGTGGCCATTTAAACATACGAAGTTTTCTCTGTGCCTCGGAAATCACGTTAAGCCGTTGGTCCCGTGGGGGTATCGTGTTACCCAGTTACTGGGTTGTGGAGGTCAGATAGGCAGTTGCTCCATGTAAAACACTGGTTCTCATCTGAATCCGGTAAGGCTGGAAGTCGACCCCAATACAGTTGGGAAAAGGCTAGGCAGATTGAGGTACTATATCAACATAGCAGTGGTTACCCGCCCTTATTCACATAAAACAAGTGTCCACAGTATCCGCAAGTAATGGGACTGGCATCTGGTAGGCATTTATCTTCGTATAAGGGCATTGCATTAAATTGACATAGTCCACTGACCTCTATTATACAAGTACGCTGGACTAAACATACTATATGAAATGACAGTTGATTTTTGTGCTGATTTAAAGCGCCCCGCTCGAGCGTATCAGGAACTAAAATTGACACATTTAGAGATAGGATACTACCGATATTTCTAAAAATTAGGTAATACTAATATATTTGACTGGAAATATTATAATACTGTAACTAATATATCAGTATTAGTGATATTTTTAAATTACACTAATATCAAAATAGTAGTCTTGGCAAGGCGTATCACTCATTTACTGTATTGCTCGTAGTATGTTGGAACTAAATATCTCATATTTGTATTGGTGATGAATGTTAGGTATATGAATGCCTAATAATCAGTAATAATATGTTCAAAAGCGATGTGTAATACTAAATTCTGGAATCATCATCATGATCATCCACAGCCCGACTTCGCCCACTGCTGAGCACAGGCCTCTCTCTTGTACCAATCACACGTTCCTGAGCCTGGAATTAATTCTGGAATAATATCATGATAGTTATAATTATATTAACAAATGTTTTGAAGTCATATAATTTATTATCTGCATCTGAAACAGAGTTAAAGTCTTCACCTTGCTGGAATGCGATACCACTCTTATTTGCACCTTAACACTACAGAGACAGGATCTCAGCGATGATAGCGAGAAATACGTCCGTTGTAAATGATTATCCATCTCATTTATTATTATTATTATATAAATGATGTTCCCTTCACGAATCCGATGGGCGTACAACTAGTGTACTTGAGCGAGGAGATACTTGCTCAAATGTGATAGTTTTTAGGATAAGTTGTTAGCCTAACCCCATATTTAAATCTCACTGATCTGACAGTAATGCGCTATAACTTTACTAGCACGCTATCCACTAGTATATAGCTTGCAATCTGACTGAAAATATTTTTTAGTAACCTTTACAGCAATTATTCTATTACTTAAAAATTAATCATAATAAAAATAACTGTTTTTTTTTCTCTCACGTATTAAATTATTCTCACGATCGATAAAACCCATAAAAGTATTTTACCGAAAGCTGTGTCCCATCTCTAATATTAGTTCCATGCGACTCTCACGTTAATTCACGTTGCTATCAGCGCCAAAATGGCGATAATCAAATGTCTTCATTTTGTTATCGATAATATGAAGTCCAGTGTACAATGTATGATAGAGGTCAGTGACATAGTCTCACATCGCCACCTTGGTGTTTCTAAAAAGTTGCGGCACCCATCGACAATGCTGTTTATGGAAAGAGAATATTAAAATAACAAAAAGTTTCCTGTTATATCAACGGCATTGAAGAGCAATAGCTAGCAATTTTCTTGTAGAAGTTATCTCTTGGATCTCTAGTGATTTTGTAGCCGTTTGTTCTTTGTTGTCGTCAATATGATGCCCTGAAGTGCCACGTGGTTGTTTTAATTGAAGGCACAGATGGCTGAATGAGAACTTTACATACAAATATCTTGGGAAGTGGCACTTTAGGGTAAAACTGAAACAAACCAGAAATTTCCAAGGATGTAGATCTTTGGGCATTATTTTTAATATAATTTTCCTCTACTCATAAGTAGTGTACGCCGCAACGGCATTTACCAGTTTTATTGTGATCCACACGACTATCTATTTAAATGAAGAATTGATGACACATGGTGAAATTGCATTATATGAAAAGAAAACACTTGAACAAACAAACATGTCCCTGGATATAGTACACCAAAGTTTTACGTTACATTTGATATATCAAAATTATAATGATCGTTTCCTTCAAACATAATCACCGGCGTTTTTTTTGTTTGGATCCTTAGACACTTGAACAAACAAACATGTCCCTGGATATAGTACACCAAAGTTTTACGTTACATTTGATATATCAAAATTATAATGATCGTTTCCTTCAAACATAATCACCGGCGTTTTTTTTGTTTGGATCCTTAGATATCAGTTTCATTGTGCACCGCAACTTTTAAAACGATTTACTTCTAAAATAATTCAATATTCAATTATTTCACTTCCACTGTTTGCAGAACGGTGAAGGAAAGCATGGTAAGGAAACCGGCAAGACATTTGACTTTCAGCATCCATTTCTAGGCCAGAGTGTTATGGATTATGGCTCACTTCTTCTAACATAGAAGAGGCCTGATACCACGGCTGGGAGACAGGTCAGAGGCCTGTCTCTCAGCCGTGGTAACGTTAGAGCCTGACAATTATGCATCGCCCTACCTCCCGTCTTCTGCTTACCCTACATACATTCCTACCTACCGACATACCTACCGACATAACTACCGACATAACTACCGACATAACAACCGACATAACTACCGACATACCTACCGACATACCTACCTGTATACCTACCCTACCTACCTACCATTTCTTTTCTTAGCTTTTTTTTTCTATTCAATAAATGACGTCAAATGCACAACGCCATCTATCGAATATGGAGTTCAACTGTCCGAGTATCTAAATTGCGTGTGTTGAGATATTTTACTAAATTACACTCACAAAAACCACAACCAGGTGTTTATTGTTTTCTCTTCCCTCTTGAATTTTATTTGATTTAACGTTGATTCTTTAGTTAATCTTAATCCTAATTTGATTTATTACTTTATCCTTAATTTGATTTTGGCCTGATTTTAATCTGACTAGTTTGATTACGAGCTGATATAAATTGTAGTTTGATTTTAATTTGATACAACTTAGATTTTAATTTGATTATAATTGATTTTAATTTGATTGTGGTGTGGTTTCAGTTTGATTTTAATTTGAATATTGTTTGATTTTAATTTGATATTCATTTTAATTTAATTCAATTTATTAAATTCATTTTATTTTATTTGTAATTTGATTGAGAAATTTGATTTTTATTTGATTGTAACTTGATTTTACTTGATTTAATTGAGTTTTAGTTTTATCCTAATTTTAATTGATTCTGTTAAATTTAATTTTTTAGCTATTTATCTATCCCCCAAAATACAGGTTCAGGCCTAGTTTGGGAGTTAGCATTATCATGTTACGTGTTACCTTTGTGTCAAATAAACATTTTATTTTATTTATTTTTACTTCTTGAACTCTTTTAATTCATAATTTATATTTTGATAGAGTGAACCGATTGCGATGAAACAAAAACTAAGTAATACTTCAAGTTACGCACAATTTTCGTGTAAAAGTTATCTTACATTGGTTTCGTACAGTTTACGTGCTGCGTGCACAACTATACAGAAAATAAAAATAATGTTAGAAATGGGTTCTGTTGATTACCCTGGGTGTTACCTGTCTATTTTTTATTAAAATATTTTCGCCGTAGAAAAAGACTTTTCAAAAGATTTATTATATGTATTGAAGATATTGATACAATACGAGGCGATATTGTTACAGATACATAAAAGTCTCAGGTCACCCAAACTGCTGTTATTCATGCAGGACAAGGTGAAGGAGAGGGGTTTTAATCGATTCCTCCCTATATTGACTTTGACTTCACTAACTTTGGTCTGAATATAATAGTTTGACGAAAGTTAGATACGCTAGGCGTTGCCAAAGATATCTAGTTAGCACATGGTATTTAAGATCTAGCGACGAGACGCGGCGACGATCAACTTAACTACTTTGTTCTGCCATGCCCTCACTCAAGTTGACATTGAAGTCACTTAATTAATTAAATTAGATTTGGGAGATACTATGTACTATGGAAGCCGATTATAGAACTTATATTATAAACACGAAAGTCCGGCTGTCTATCGCGACTCAACAATTGATCACCAGCACACGGGTAGGCGTAGTTCGATCATGCGTGGAGTACTGTTCTCATCACTGGGACGGATCTGCCAAATTCCAGCTTGATGCAGTAGAGTCGATCCATAAGCGGGCCAAGAAGGTCATCGGCGATGAGGCACTGGCTAAGTCAAAGCTGCTGAGCCTTGAACATCGTCGCCCAGTTGCCAGCTTGTCGGTTTTTTATCGGTTACATTTCGGGGAGTGTGCAATGAAATTGAATGATCTAATTCCGCCCGGCCCGTTTCATCATCGGACTACCAGACGTTCGGCGATGCGCCATCGGTACATGGAGGACATCCCACCATACGCACTAAACATTTTGAGAATACTTTTTTTATTATGCGTTCAGCTAAGGTATAGAATTCCCTGCCGGAGTCTGTGTTTATAGCTACAATCTAGGGTCTTTAAGTCAAGAGTGAATAGTCGACCACATCATCGCTTACCATCAGGTAAGATTGAAAAAAAAAACTGGATTAGGGCAAATAATACTTTTATCTCGGTAGTACGTTCCTTTGGAATAGTTATCTCCAAGCAGGCTAAACCGCTGGTAGCAGATAATTTTTAGGGTTGCGTACCCAAAGGGTAAAAAGAGGATCCTATAACTAAGACTCCACTGTCCGTCTGTCTGTCTGTCACCAGGCTGTATCTTATGAACTGTGATAGCAAGGCAGTTAAAATGTTCACAGATGATGTATTTCTGTTGCTGCTATAACAACAAATACTAAAAACAGAATAAAATTAATATTTAAGTGGGGCTCCTTTACAACAAACATGTTTTGCCGTTTTTTGCGATAATGGTACAGAACCCTTCGTGCGCGAGTCCGACTCGCACTTCCCCAGTTTTTATTTTTCTATAATTAATTATTTTAAGAGAATCAATAGAGTCACAGATTTTTTAATCTTAAAGATTGATGAAAATTAGTAGGTGTTCATTGATACCTTTAAAATAATCATAGGTGATATAATATCCGTATGAAAAGTGTCCAGGATCTAGGTGACAGGGACGCACATAATGCCTTAACAAAACCAAAAGATAAAAAAAACAAACTTAATAACAGTAATTAAATATTGGTGCAATAATAGTTTGGACTATGTTTTAGATTTTGGGATGAGAAATAATACAATACAGTATGTGAATAGTACAATCGATAATACACGTTCTAAAATCTATCACACAACACAGAAACTTGCCGAAAAGGGAAAAGAAAACTGAAATAGTAAAACACAATATTACTCAAGTTTTTTATTGGTACCAAGATATAAGTAAATGAATAAAATTGTGATTGAAAGAATATATATAACTTTTTACGCATTATGGCGACGCTTAAAGACAATTGTCATGAAATTGGTTCTAGCATTTAACTATCAGTATTGATATTTCACTCTGATTTTACTATATCGTGAAACATATCGTATTTTCTTGTGCTTCTATTCATCGTAATTCAAATTCATGACGTCGTTATCTTTGTATGTAATGTATCTAATGTACTTGGGGTAAGCCCAACATGTATTTTACATGCATACTTCTATGTTAGTCGCCAATTCACTAGTCAAAGTCACTCCAATTCTAGTCTATTCGACGTTATTTACATATTTTTACTTTTTACTCATCGTTACTTTTTTTGGCTTTCCTACATTCATTACTTTACCCACGACCTTTTTCTCTTGTGCTTCTATAAAATTATTTAAATTAAATTCATTTTCATCAACAAGGGATCAATCAATTTTATCTTCATTGAAGCACAATAATTACATTTTCGGACAAAAGCCGAGGTGACGTTTATTAAAATTTATTATTTTTATAACCTCGTGACATAATTAAGGTACCTGTCGAAACGTAAAATATGGTAAGTGAATTCTGAGAAAGAAACTTTAATGAAATAATGTCTGCGTATAAGAATATTTTAATTTATTTTTCAAATGCAAGCATGATTTTTAAAGCTTACGGGATTATTTTGATCCCAATAGACCAACAATCTTTAACAAATAGTATAAATATATTTATTGTCAAATGCAAGCGTGGTTTTTAATGCTCACTGGATTATTCTGGTCCGAAAAGACCAACATTCGCTTTATTAAATAGATATTAAATCTGCTCCAGTGTCGTAGTTCTGTTATAGTTGTGTATATGTACAGGTTTTAAGTCCAACGAGGCTTGTAATAAAAAGTTTTGTATATTTTTTTAACTTTTTCCATTAGAGCGGATTCCCCGGAGTGAGGCGGCGGCCGTTCGCGTGAGAATGAGCAATTTCCTCCCGACCGCCACGATTTCGATCTGACTTCCTGTCTGGCCAGCGATTTAAAAATTTATAGAATCGCTTTACATGAAATTGAAAATAAGAACAAAGGTGGCTTGTGTGTCGAAGAAACAATTTTAAAGGACGATTCTCGTGATCTGAATATTCAACATTCATTTCATATTTTACGATTTGAAAATACAAAATTATCTTCAATAAAATTTTCAGCGTTTCTTAAAAAGACGACTTTAAAAGATGTTGGATTTTGAAAGAAAGAAACGAATTTCAGAACGAACCACGTAGTCGACATTCTTTAAAATTGGAAGCCATTCTTCAACATTAAGATATAGAAGCAATTTTTATAGCAACAGTGGCCATAGTTGGTGCTTTCTAAGGTCTATAAATCAGGGTGATTGGAGATCGGGGCCATAAGTCTCTATTGGCTGAACAATGCGTCGTTGGAATAACGAACTCAATTGTGTTAAGTCAGTTGCACCTGAGCGAGTCGAGCTTTTTCGTAACGATGCCCCTTTAGTTTTATTGAATGTCGGATACCGGAAAGTCGGAGACAGAAATACTTTTGTTGGGTGAACGTTGACGTTGTACTGATTGGAGGACAATGCCTTGATGATTGAGGTAAAGACTATGAAAGAAGTTTCGAGGTTTGAGTTACAATTATTTGAGCATTATATTATAGCTAAATAAGTTCAGGTTTTTGTAGACATTTTTATGACTACGTAATAGCCATGCCATCGTTTAAATAACAGCCATCTTCGGAAGAATTTGCTAACGGGAGATTTTTATACCGTCCCAATAAAAGTATAACATCATTACGTGGGAAACCACATGTTAATCTTGAGGGAAATCTAAAAAAATAAACGCAAAACATGTGTTTTTTTATACCAGTTTCCTTGTGCAAAACAAATAAAAGATAACGAAGTTATATTTACAATAACTGACAAAACAATCCATAACTTTGATGAACAGTAAATATTTGATTTCTGTCTTACTTTATCCTAAACAAGATAGCCAAACTTGATGTCGAACTTGTCACGAACTTTAATAATATCTGAGATTGTTATTTGAAGTTCTATTTCCTATATTTTAATTATGAGATCAACAGGAATAGAAATGACAAGAAATAATAAAAAGGTTTTTGAAAAAGATTTGCTGTCACACCAATGATGATCGATATTTCGTACTGTCGATGTCTTACTAAAATTTGTCGTATATTTATTTATATATACTTTATTGTACACCAGAATATACAAGAACGTAAGAGGCGGCCTTATCGCATTCTCTGCAAGATCTCTTCCAGGCAACCTGGATTTGTTTAGGGCAACAAAAATAGTACCTATGTATTTGATTGAAAACGGTAGGTATTACCTAATCTAAAGAAAAACGTTCTTCTTCGATCGGAATCTCTATAAAATATAGGTTTGCATAGAAATACTACAGAAGCAGTAAAATACTAAACCAAAAGTTTAAATCAGCAGAAAATTCCAACTCGTTCCGTTCAGTTGAAACAGCAGCAGATATTTTAAAATGAACCTCATTGGCGAGTTTCAAAATTTCATCAGAGTCCAGAAATGAAAAAGACTTCGTTGGTCACAAGTTCGATTCGGAACTTGAACTGCTCCGTTCGACCCGTTCCGTGATTGCACTCCATCTTGAAAATTTCGAGCAAATACTTTACAAGCTTTGGTAAAGTTTCGGAAAGCACGATGAGACTTAAATGAAATATTACTTGTGGAGTCAGTTCGTCGGTTCGCAAAATTTGTTTTGTACTGGATTGTCAGTTTAGTAGATAGGTATAGTGAAATAAAATAATACTTTTAGGTATATAGTTTTACCATAACTGACAGAAAACATTGCTGACCACAAAAGAGATCATTTTAATTTGATTACTAATGCTGATGCTTAAAGGCCTGTTCGACACTTGTTAACTGTTTTGTTTTATGGAACTTTATTAGTGAAATCAATGAGTCAAGCAAGTGCATATGGATGCCGCTTCCTATATTAAAAAAACACACCTTTTAAAAAATACTCAAGGTAATGACGTTTTTCTAAACAAATACAAACGCTCAGGTAGGTATGCACTATCCGGTCAATAACTCGCACGTCGGCAAAGCAAGCATACATAAAATATATTGTATCAGCAGATAACGACTTGTCCTTATGTTTCCTCAATTGACTAATGAGTTGAGTCACCGGAACTCTGTTATTTGACGCAAATCAAAAAACTGCTGAGCACATACATTATAATGATTCAGTAATCGATTTTTTATGCGTTATGCAACACGTACCCTGATTATACCAACAGCTTACTGTAATGTTAATTTAAGTTTTGTAAAGCCCTAACTCGTGGTCAAGCTTATTTACTAGACTACTATTACTTATAATATGAATGTGCCACATTGACTTATATAGAAAGGACAGGGCCAACCGCGTGTTTGTCTGAAGTCACCATTTGGTAATACTAGACCGAAGCAAACTGGCCGCATTGTTGACCATCTTCTAGAGCTATAATGTGAGCGAGACATTTGAAATACCGCGTTTTTTGTACGTTAAATGAGTATTAGCAAACGGTCGACCTTATCTTTACTATTTAGATCTATGATGTGCAGCCAAGCCTAAGGCATTTTAAGTGTCACACAGGATTGCTCTTGCATGCACCTTTCCATATGGTTTCTCTATCCTGTTTGCGTGTAGCTCGAATCTGAAGCATCATTACTAACACGTAAATGTACTTTGCGGGTGCCACGCATGCGATAAAAATCGGCGTCAATTCTGCTTAACTAAAACCGCTGTTCTGCTTTCAAAGCTACAGGGGCCTTACCATGACGTGTCGAAACTATCATAGCTTCACTGTGAGAGACAAATGGAGCTCAACAAGACGAATAGCACTGTCTTTTTTTAACCCTCGGCGGAAAAAAGAGGGGTGTTATAAGTTAGAAGTGTGTATTTCTGTTTGTGGCATAGCTCCTAAACGGATGAACCGATTTTGACTAAGTTTTTTTTTTGTTAGATAACTTAGTTGGGAGTGTTCATTGGTATGTTTGATGAAAAACAGTTCGGGGTAATTTTGCAAGTTACTATACTAATATTATAAAGAGGTAAAGTTTGTGAGTTTGTGACGTTGTAAGGGGTAATCTCTGGATCTACTGAACCGATTTTGAAAATTCTTTCACCAGTAGAAAGCTACATTATTCCTGAGTGTCATAGGCTATAATATATTTCCAAAAAAAATAGAGATTCTTATGAAAATTGTAATAATGTAACCCAAGGTAGCAAAATGTTGCCTGTAAAACACATTATTTGGCGTGCGCTGAGGAAACTGTTGATGATAGATACAAATTTGTAGGTAGGTAGGCAGGGTAGCCAGGATAGGTAGGGTAGGCAGGGTAGCCAGGGTAGCCATGGTAGCCAGGGTAGGCAGGGTAGCCATGGTAGCCAGGGTAGGCAGGTTTTGGGCAGGGTAGCCATGATAGCCAGGGTAGGCAGGTTTTGGCCAGGGTAGGCAGGTTTTGGGCAGGGTAGGCAGGTTTTGGGCAGGGTAGGCAGGGTAGCCAGTGTAGGGGCAGGGTAGCCAGGGTAAGCAGGGTAGGCAGGGTAGGGGCAGGGTAGCCAGGGTAGCCATTGTAGCCAGGGTAGGCAGGGTAGGGGCAAGGTAGGCAGGGTAGCCAGAGTAGCCAGGGAAGCTAGGGCAGCCAGGGTGGCCAGGGTAGGCAGGTTTTGGGCAGGGTAGCTAGGGTAGCCATGGTAGCTAGGGTAGCCATGGTAGCCAGGATAGGCAAGGTAGCTAGAGTAGCCAGAATACGCAAGGTAGCCAGGGTAGCCAGAGTAGCCAGAGTGGCCAGGGAAGCCAGGGTAGCCAGGGTAGCCAGGGTAGCCAGTGTAGCCAGGGTAGCCATGGTAGCCAGGGTAGCTAGTTTTGGGGCAGGTTAGCCAGAGTAAGCAGGGTGGCCAGGGAAGCCAGGGTAGCCAGGGTGGCCAGGGTAGCCAGGGTAGCCAGGGTGGCCAGGGTAGCCATGGTAGCCAGAGTAGCCAGGGAAGCCAGGGTAGCCAGGATAGCCAGAGTAGCCAATGTTGCCATGGTAGTACAGCATGTTAAAACAGTTGGACAAGTTAATACATATATTTAGGTATACTACACTAAGCTCAGCTAGGTCGCGGGTAAGTAAAGTCACTATTGTTCTGCTCCAATAACTATCACACAGTTAATACATAAGAAGGGTACCATCCCTTGGCATCACGTGGTAGTCGCGTGGACTTGCCAGCACAGGCTCAGCGGTAGGCCGCCGGATCTGGAGCGGCTAGGGTTTCACAGGGTAGGCTGCACAGGCACCGGCTCGAGTGGCGGTAGGCCGCAGGTAGGCAGGCCAAGACCTGGCAGGCGTGCGTAGGCAGCATAGCGTGCAGGCATAGCAGCAAGCGAGTTCAAAGGGTCAGCCCTCAGCCGTACGGTGAAGTGCGTCCCTGGCACGTGGCAGACGTGAGGCAGGCTAGGGCTAGGGACTGTAGTGGCTAGGGCTACGCAGGGTAGGCTGCGCAGGCCACTACGTCCCGCACGGTGAACGGTGGAGCGCGTCCTTGGCGGCACGAGTAGGCTGTAGGGACTGTGGCGGCTAGGGCTGCGCAGGGTAGGCTGCGCAGGCCGCTATATCCTACACGGTGGACCGCTAATTCGGGGCAACAGAGTCGTGAGGATCGAAGGATGGTTATTTCAGAATCGTAATGACAGCCGCGATGGCATTCCGGAAAATTAGAGTTGTTCCGTGTTTTTAGGGATGTGGCTATTAGCCGTGTTAACTTACTAATTTTGATATTTAGTATCATTCGACTATTTTCAGTTGTGATCCTCACAACGCTACACAGGGTAGCCATGGTAGGCAGGGTAGGCAGGGTAGCCATGGTAGCCATGGTAGCCAGGGTAAGCAGGGTAGGCAGGGTAGGCAGGGTAGACATGGTAGCCAGGGTAGGCATGGTAGCCAGGGTAGGCAGGGTAGGCAGTATAGGCAGGGTAGGCAGGGTAGGCAGGGAAGGCAGGGTAGGCAGGGTAGGCAGGGTAGCCATGGTAGCCAGGATAGACATGGTAGCCAGGGTAGGCAAGGTAGCCAGGGTAGCCATAGTAGCCAAAGTAGCCAGAGTAGCTAGGGAAGCCAGGGTAGCCGGGGTGGCCAGGGTAGCCAGGGTAGCCGGAGTAGCCAGGGTAGCCATGGTAGCCATGGTAGCCAGGATAGCCATGGTAGCCAGGGTAAGGGCAAAGTAGCCAGGATAGCCAGAGTAGCCGGAGTAGCCAGGGAAGCCAGGGAAGCCAGGGAAGCCAGGGTAGACAGGGTGGTCAGGGTAGCCAGAGTAGCCAGGCTAGGCAGGGTAGGTAGGTAGCCAGTTGACGGGAGCGAAGCCCCGAGAGTCAGCTAGTCTTGTTATAATTACGTTTCAATTTACAATTGTCGATTGAAGTGTAAAGTATAAAAAATGAAGTATTAAAAGCATGGGTAACAAGAATCGAGTGTTTTTTTAATTTAAATTCAATGTTATCTTGTTCATTGTGGAACTATGATAGTTTTGATACGTCAGAGTAAGGTCCGAGTTGTCGATGAAATTACACATAGTGGTCATGTACCTACTTTGTTGTGACGACTCCATTTTCCATTTTGTGGACACTCAAGGTACGGCTGATACAGCAACTTAAGTTCGCTCAGCGATCTATGGAAAGGGCTATGTATGTGGTTTCTCTGAGGGATCGAATCCGGAACGAGGTGATCTGGCAGAGGACCAAAGTTGTCGACATAGCTCAGAGAATAAGCAAGCTGAAGTGGCAATGGGCCGGCCATATTAGACATAAAATCGATGTCCGTTGGGATAGACGTGTTCTCGAGTGAGGACCCCGAATGGGTAAACGTAGCGTGAGACGCCCTCAGGTTAGCTGGAGTGACGATATTTGCAGGGTGGCTAATAGCATCTGTGATTGGAGAGGCCTATGTCCAGCAGTGAATTGCAACAGGCTGATGATGACGATGGACCGGTACATATCTATTTAGATTTCAACAATTATTTTGAAACACATTCACAGCTGCTCAAACATAATACCAACTAGCCCAATAAGCTGCTCGATAAACAAAGCAATACCCACGAACTCCAACCAAGTCTCTAATTCAAACACTCTAGAACTCAAACTATAAGTCATCCTTAATACCTAAGTAAGTACGTATTTGTCTTTGAATAGAACTCGGAGAGCATACGGCTATAAAGTTTCCACCAATTAATATTTGCTTAAGGTACTTTGGTAGTTCCAAAACTTGGATGCAGTTTGGAACTGCTGAGACACAAACAAACACAGATCTCTAATTAAATGACTTTACGATATATTGATGCTAGGGATGGGTAAGTTCTCTGATATTCATCGTCGTCGCATATTTTTGATTTGATAGTGTATTAGTATTTTAGTCGCAGTTTTGAATAGCAAACTTCGATTTTGGATTGTCTGTTATCAGATTTGCACTCAGAATGGTTAAGCGGGTATTGTTTGATAGCAGAGATGTAGTCCTTGAATTCATTGATAAAAATGGATTCTAAACAATCCAAAACGGATCGATATTAGTCATGTTCATTCATAAGGAAAATAGTATGATTTTGGCATTGTATATGACTTTAAGCCGGCAAATTATCTCATATCTACGTGACGATATGATGGTATCTTAATGGCCTCTTCATTGACAAATACATGAACCTTTCCGTAACGAGACTGCGTCCAAAAGTCGAAAAACCTACAAATTCCACCATTGGTGTTTTTCGATAGCATGCTAGTAATATTCTTTTTAAGGAGACCATCAAACGCGAAACAATCCCTAAAATATAAATGGGGTAGGTACATTCTTCAGCCGTGATGCATTAACGAATTCAAAGAAAATGTTATTACTTTTTCATATATTTCCCATGAAAAACTTTTTAGTAAGACTTATTAACCTCTACGATTTTATAATACTTCAGCTAAACAGATTTGCTTATATGAATCACATCGTATTAAGTTATTAATGAAATTGTCGATTCATTCAAATGCGTAGGTTACGTGATAGATAAAACAATTAAATTGCAAAAGCATGTAGAATATGGTGATAGATACCTACTACATAAAGTAAGCACAATAACTCAATGAATGGACTGGACTCAGTCACTTTATGTTGCTTACGATTGTGATTCACAAAACGTGACTGAATCAGATGAACCACGGTGAATTTAATTAATTGGTAATTTTCAGGGGGTGAATGAATAGATTGCTCATGTGTAAGAAGTAGGATGGAAGACGCTGCGTTGGAAGGCCTCCCACTAGGTGGACCGAAGTCCTGGCTCATCATGTCAACTGAAAGACATCCACTGCTGGACATAGTTCCGTGCGTTTCGCCTCCAGCGGATCCCCGCAACGTTCACCAAGTTATCGGTCCACCTAGTGGGAGGCCTTCCAACGCAACGTATTCCGGTTCGCGGTCGCCACTCCAGAACTTTTCGGCCCATCGGCCATCCATTCTGCCCACTGCCACTTAAGTTAGACAGTTCTTCGGGCTATGTCGGTAACCTTGGTTCTCTTGAGGTTGTCTTCATTTCTGATTCGATCGCGCAAGGAAACTCTGTTTATAGCTCTCTCCATTGCCCTTTGGGTGACTTTAAGCGTTCTGATGAAGCCCATTGTGAGTGACTGCGTTTGGTCCCGTATGTAATCACTGGCAACACACACTGTTCATAGACTTTCATTTCGTTGGACGAGAAGATACCTTGCAACTTTCCGAATGCTGCTCAGCCAAGTCGGATTCAACGATTGACCTCTTTCTCGAATTTAGACCTACCTAACTGGACAGTTTGTCCACGGTACACATTATCGTCTACAACTTCGAGTGTAGAGTCTCCAATCTTGGTTGAAGAGGTGATGAATGGGCATTCAACATGATCTTGGTTTACATACATACTTAAACACACGCCTTTTTCCCATGGGGGTAGGCAAAAACTACAGAACGCCACCTGCTACGATCCTTACATACTTCTTTTGCTTCACTCTCATCTTGGTTTAGTCCATGTTCATTTTAAGATCTACTCTTTGGAAGACCCGGGTTTGGTCCCTCGGAACGAATAGCTGATATTTTTCGATCAAATCGTGGTTGGGCGAATATCGAAAACAAATTGCTCTCTGTGTTCGAAATATGATGAATAGCCGGTTTTTTTTGTAATATACCTATTTCTTAGTTGATTTCATAGTAAAGTTATTTATATAAGTACCCATAAAAATTGTATCTGCAAATAAAAAGTAATAATCTCCTCTTACTCTGTCCTTCTCATACTAGTGGTTTTGTTCACTCTTCCTTTCATATTCAGTCCATTCTTCTTTGGAATGCTCTTCCTCCCAAGATCAGGATGGCCACCAGTCGGTATGCAATCAAGCGGAAATTGCGGATTTACTTAAAAAAAACTCTTATTTTCTGTTACATTATAAATATATTTATATAAGTATATATTATATTCTAGTTTTATTTTTATTATTAAACAATATGCCCCTGCCATGTTATATCTTCACCACTTTTAGTTGACTGGTAGAGAATGCCTAAGGCGTTAAGTTCGCCTTTTGTACCTTTTATGCATGAAGTCTAAATAAATCACAATAATATTATAAAGGTAAAGTACGTGTGTGTGTTTGTATGTTTGTTACTTCTTCACTCTCAAACGGCTTGACGGATCTGGATGAAATTTGGCACAGAGGTAGATTATCGTCAGGTATTGCACATAGAATATATTTAGACTTTTTGTCTCGGGAATATGTTCACTTGGGATTATTTTCGACATTAACGCGGGCGAAGCCGCTGGCAGAAGCTAGTAAATCAATAAATTTACTTTAAATCCTGCATATTAATTAGGTATGCAGGTTGACTGGCAGGATGCAAACCCGCCACCCTCCTCCTCTATGCATCCATCCATCTCTGGCATCCTCCTCCTTGCGTTGATTCCCCAATGCGGGACCCATGCACGGCGTCTGAGGATTAAATGTACAAGGAGGTACAGATTTGTTTTGAAGAATAAAGGAAATCTGCCTCTAGGTCGTTTGCCCTCGTCTTTGCCAGTGACAATTAACTTCAGTAGGTTGTCACCAGGTATGCGGGCGATACGTCCAAGCTGGTACATTTCATAGGACAAACAAATGGGTACATTTCATAGGACTTCATAGCCTTTCACCATTGTCATAGGACTTAGATAGAAAACAGAACTAGAACATGACACCTATTTACACCAACCCAGTACAAATACTTAATCAGTGCTTTGCGTCAATACCGCCGTGTTGACACCTAACAAATAGAAACTCAGGCATACGTACGACTAATTACATGCCT
This sequence comes from Orthosia cruda, assembly GCA_964057195.1. Taxonomy (NCBI): domain Eukaryota; kingdom Metazoa; phylum Arthropoda; class Insecta; order Lepidoptera; family Noctuidae; genus Orthosia; species Orthosia cruda. Next base: position 24,270,727 of record OZ059829.1, on the reverse strand, counting down.
ACGCGTAATTAGTGTGATGAGCATTCAGCCGTAAACATCTGTTAAAGGTTAATACTCATAGAGACAATATTAATAGAGCAACTTGATTAACTTTTTTGTATCGAATTAAGATTTAAAAAATGATTAATTATTTTTCTTAAATTAATGCGGAATACCCTTTACTCGCTGACTACGTAGTAACGAATCACGAAATCAGATTTTTTACTCTGAGAGGATTTAATAGGGAATCAAGTTTGTATGTAAATCCGTAATATTTAGATTAATTCGTCTTTTGTGTAATAATTATTCACATTATTTGAAATGGTTGTTCATTAAAGGTACACAAAACGTATTATCAAGAAACAATCAGCGCCTTAGAGCAATACAAGAGCAAGTTGTAGTAAGAACGTAAATAATACAAAAAGGCTAAGGCGTCAAAGAAAATACTCGTCAATTTCCACTAGAAAAATGTCGAGGGGTCGAGGGAACTGTATTTCACAATAAATCTGGCATATAATGTGAAATGCGGCGACCTAGGGTGCCTCTGAGGGCAATATGGATGGAGCCCATAAATTCTTCTTTGCATCAGTGATGCTGGCCGCATATGATGGCGGTTTGAGCGTTAAAGATGCCCGTCGTTTGTCTTGCCTTTCTCGCTTTATGAAAATTATAGCCGTTGACATCGTGAGTTAGTACTAAGGAACTAGGAGTTTATGATCTAGAAACAGTTGTTCGTAGACATTTAACCTACAATCATCTTATCGCTCCGTTATTTAGATGAAAAAAATGTAGTAAATTGTTTATTATTTTTAACTTAAATTTTACTGTAGGTATGTATAAACTGTATAATTTATAACCTTCTAGAATAAATTCGTGTCTGTCCGTGGTCAAACAGACTCGAATTTAATCGGAAAAGTGACTTTCCACTTTACATATCTAGCATTTTAAGATTGTATCGACTATAATTGAACTTTTTCCTCGTACTGCGTTCGTAAGAGAATAAAAATATTAAATGATTCATTAAGTAGTTGTTGGTCTATCTACCTACCGACCTAGGCACCATTCCATTAATAAAAATAATCTTACCAAACCTGAATCATGAGATAAATTTCGTCAATAATAAACAGACGATACAAAAAATATTGTGTGCCAAAATTATACCTTCTATGGTGTATCATATCTTATCTGCAAACAGTATTAGATAAATGTATTATTTTCCTAGTAACAGTATTGATAAAACAAGACAACTATTCATTCATCCGTACACTCAAAATGTAATCGGGTTATCAATATTGTCCATTACATAAATGTATGTTAAAACCGGTTTTCTCAAGTAAAATATAGAAAATACTTAAAAATGCCAAGAAAGGTAAAAGGTTCTTCTATAACTAAGTGATTGAATTAATTATGCGAAAATATGTAGCTCTTTTGTGGAGGCCACAGAGTGGTTTTCATTTCAAGAGGAAAACACTTAAATTGTTCGTTGAACTTGGTGTGTAAAAAAAAAATCTTATTTTACAAAGAAAAACCTTTTCTTTATTTCAAACATGGCTCAATAAAGCCAATTATAAGCACGGTTCAGAGAGAACAGCTGATAAAAAACTTCTGAAATGCTTTTTAGGCAAAAATGTTATGTCTAAACATTAGTACCACAAGACTAAGTCATTTGACAACCTTCTCTCTCCATATACCGCTTAAAATTTCATTCTGATTCGAGTTTACCTTGAGTGTAGGAAGGATCTAAAGCCAATATAATTATATTTTATATGGTAAGAAACTTACTAGCGGCGAACACTGCTTGCATCGCTAAAATCTAGAGAAGATTGTCTCTGCTGAAACCTGACTAAATAAACAGCTACAATATTGCTAAACGTGTGATCTCAAGCAGAACACCGAATGCTCCGGAGCGATAATTGCGAGCAGTTTACTAACGCGCAGTGGATATCAGATCCAGCTTAAACAGGAGCTTCCGTCCTTGCCGCCCAAGGACCGTTTCCGCCGGAAACCGGACGCGGGTGGCGGGGGGTGAAATAAGGCGAAGCGCTCACTGGCCGAATGGCATGGCAACGGAATTTTAGGTGACGTATCACAAAATAAATTTTATGTCATTAAGTAGATACTAGCTTAAACATAACTGGCGAAATATGTCATGGACTAAGTTAAGTGATTAATCAGGGACTATGTATAAAAAGAATGCCCGGGCATTATGAATCTAGTCTAGTCAAATCGGGCAATGTTATAATGATTTAACTTCTATAAGTATCATATTGTCTGGTCATTATGAATATTGCTACATAACGGTTGGGCAATTCGATAAATATATTCAATGAAGTCCAAAAGTGAGCAAAGCGAGCTCGAGAGCTTTTGGCACCCCGACACGGATAGGTTAGGTTCGAAGTAGATGACGGGAGCTGAAGTGAGCGAACTCAGCTCCCGTCATCAACTTCATGTTAGGTTAAGTTAGACCCTACGAGGATACCGAACGGTGTCCTTTGAGGCGGCAACTCTCCTGGCACGTTTTCCTCCGCTGGACATTCTAGCGGACATGGACGCGAGGGTTTATAACCGAATTCGCGCCATCCGCCAGAATGGTGAAAGCGTGCCGGGAATCGCTGTAGTAAGGTTGAGGCAGCAGGAACGGCGACACGCACTCGAGCGGTGGCGCGAGCGGCTACAGCAGCCGCAGTATTCGCGCGTTGTCGAAGCCGTCCTGCCACACTTCGAAGCCTGGCTGAAGAGAGAGGAGCGCATCTCCTACCGGCTCACTCAGGTACTCACCGGGCACGGTTGCTTCGGTGAGTATCTGAATAGGATTGGGCGAGAGGCCACGGCAAATTGCCACCATTGTGGAGGCGACCTTGATTCTGCACAGCACACACTCGAGGAGTGCTCAGCGTGGGCCTCTGAGCGGCAGGTCTTAGTCGCCAGGATCGGGCGAGACCTGTCTCTGCCAGCAGCTGTGAGGGCCATGCTGGCAGAGACAGCAAATTGGAGGGAAATGGCCTCCTTCTGTGAGACTGTGATGGCCCAGAAGGAGGCCGCCGAGCGGGAGCGTGAGAGGGCAGATCCCGCTCGAAGAAGAAGGCGTCGGGGAGGCAACCACCTCGATGCCTAAAACGCCGAAACCCCGCCTGCGTCACAAGCAGGTGGGACTCCGAGGTCGCGAGTGGTCAGATTGGGGACTCTGTCCACCCACCGAGTGACTTCAGGAAGGATGGCAGCACAGTGGTCACGTGCTGCCGTACATAGCGTGGTTCAGGGGAAGCTATTCTTTCAGCTTCTCCAGGGATGTGCCCTAACAGGCGTTGCACAAAGGGGGTTCCGGTTTGGTCTTTTAAGAGGTGACGGGGCCCCTTCCAGGTGCTGATGGTGATCACCGGGGTGGTTTTAGTGAGGTAAAAATCCCACACTCCCTGATCTTTTCCCCAAAAGTCCAGGCGCCTTTTGAAGGTTTCCCCCCGTAAACAAAAAAAAAAAAAAAAAGGTTACGTTAGACCCTGCAGACAGAAATAGGAGGCCCACTAATAAGTGATGAGCAGTATTCAGAAAACCCGGTCAGTTCAATTATTTCAAAAATTTTATGTATTGCCTGCTCATATTGGGCATTTTTCAAATTGGCCGGGCATTATTAGTTGATTCATGGAGAAGTACGCATCACTGTGTTTACATAACCCCTCCTTCTCCATGTATCGCATGGCTACCCTGCCAGTCGATTGGACAGCGTTGGCCGTTGGACAGAGTTGGGTAGTCGCAGACCATGGCCAACACAATATCTAAGGAAGAAGTTATTAGAAGTTATTATCGCCCAGACGGCAGCGGGTGGTTCGAATACCGCGACGGTTACAAAGGAGCTGATATCGACTATCAACGCGATGCTGTTGTTCTTCGCCGTATGTTTGGCTGTTGTCATTATTGGCGTGGCGGTCCGGCTATACAGAAGGTGTCAACAGGGTTGGATAGATGAGAGAATCAATATGCGGGAGGTTCAGTGAGCTATGCGGATGGGCTGACCGGGAGCAGACGAAGTGACGGGGGAAGTAAGTGAACGCGGTTTGAACTTATGTGTTGTGACGAGTGCTTATGGTCATCTATCAGGTTAGAGACATTAATTTCAAATGTTAATTGAATTTACGTAATTTTTTTACAGCTTAATTTATTGAGAGAATCTATTGTTATGGTCCCAAAGTAGGCGGAAGGGCCAAAATTTTGATGAGAAGATAAGCGTTCGTAACAAAGTTTGCTGATGGACTTCGTAATCAGCGTCTTGGTACGATTATTACGGCACAGAACTTGACTTGTTTGAAAGATGCTATCCGGATAGCAGAAGACAAAAATTGTGCTTCGTCGGGGCATATCATGACGTTCCAGCGCTGGCCCGCGAGGTGATGAATCCGTCAGCAAACTTATTAATCGCAAATTTTTCGTTCAAATGCTGGCTGCAAAATTTTATAGGCCGCCAGCTTTGTCCCGGTTTGAGAAATAGTCAAATCAACCATTAACTTCTCTATCTCGGCCCTAAATCCACAGCTGACTTATCATTTTGCCTAGCGCGAGCAAGTTTGGCTTGTACAGCAATGTCTGACTTTACCGTCAACAAACGCTTTTTCATGTCCGAAAACAGACTGTCTACCGTCGTGTTACTGGAGGACAACCGCATCCTAGCCCCCTGGGTAAGTCGTGTGGTTAGTAAGAACTTAATTAAAAGAGCACTATCAGCCTCCCCTACCATAGAGTTGTATAAATCAATGGCATATATATCATTTGCTCATCCCCACTCATTTTCAGGAGTAAGCCAACCGCCTACAAGCGGATTTGAAACAGATCACAGTATATTTATGTGCTTCCAGTAAAATAATTATTCCACATCAAAGCTGTTGGTAATTATTAGGAGTGTTTGTTTGACTTTGTGAACTCGTGTACCCGTACTAAATGCCGAATATACTTTAATTAACTGTGAAAACTGTCGTTTTTTACGGGTAACCCAGTAGTTAGCTAGTAAGCCCAGCTGAAAACTGTTTTACAATTACGTAGGTAATTATGCCTAAGGTTGAATCTAATATTCATGACAAGTAAATTCTTATTTTAGCAAAATTTTAAAATCAAGTTTCCATTGATAAAACACTTCCGAAGCTGAAGAGTCAACCATCGCGTTTGATCAAATTTTTAGCGAAGCACTCTTGTTTTGAGATATAGAAGCCTCTTGAACGATACTAAAGTATCGATACTTGTCTTGTTGCGGCGTATAGACCAGCGTCATTCTGTTAACGAAAATATCGCAATTGGTAAAATGTCAAAATAGTTTGGGATGGCCAAGTGATATCGAAATGTCACGTGATCAAGTAAGTGTCATTTTTGCATTACGATCATCGCCATCGCGTACATCAAATGACACTAAAGGTCTATCCACACATATCAGGGCCGTGCCCGGGACGTGGACGGACCGTGCCCCGTCAGGGGCTCAAAATAATATCGTTGAGTACATTTTATATGAACTCGTTCACACACGTCTGTGCACGGGCCGTGCACGGGCCAGTGACGAAGCTTCAATGATTGGGCCCGGCCCTGTCACGTCCCGGGCACAGCCCTGATATGTGTGGATAGACCTTTACTTGTTTATAGTCCATTCGCGTTAAGAAAATAGTGAGTCATCGTTGTCCGCCGGTCTAGCCCCACCCCTCGACCAATCCGGCCACTGTGAATTTACCTTTCTATTTTGTTGCAACCCGATTGGTTCGACTCACTATTTTCTTATCGAGATTGGACTATAGAGCCTCTGAGTACCAGACCTGAGGCTCTAGACAAGTGACATTTTGTCAACGGAAATGTCGCGATAGCTTTTGGTAAAATGTCAAAATAGTTTGGGATTGCCAAGTGGTATCGAAATGTCACGTTATCAATCCCTTACATTTTTGTATTTCAACAATCGCCTTCGCCACGCTTTCGTTGATTAGGTATCGTCTTGGAAGTAAGTATCATTTTGGCATTACGATCATCGCCATCACTGTCATCAAATGACACGTACTTGTCTATAGTCCATTCATTCATGAAAATAGTGAGTTGCCAAACCTGCGTGTCTATATAGTCCATTCGCGTTAAGAAAATAGTGAGTCATCGTTATCCGCTGGTCTAGCCCCGGCCCTCGACCAATCCGGTCACTGTAAATTTATCTTTCTAATTTGTTGCAACCCGACTGGTTCGACTCACTGTTTTCTTTTACGCGAATGGACTATAGAGCCTCTGAGTAACACACCTGAGGCTCTAGACAAGTGACATTTTATTCAGGAAAATGTCACGACAGCGATTTGTAAAATGTCAAAATAGTGAGTTAGGGATTGCCAAGTGGTATCAAAATATCACGTTATCAATCCCTTACATTTTGGTATTTTGTCAATCGCTTTCGCCACGCTTTCGCTGATTAGGTATCGTCTTGGAAGCCACCTAAGCCTTTGCGCTCAGTTCGTATCAGATTTTGACGCCGGTCTATTGTTACAAGCTTTTATTTTACTTGCAATGTATGTGTATGTATGTAATTTTGTTCGGGTCAAATCTTGCAACTGAATTATAAAGCAGTTATTCTCCATCGATTAAAATGTAGTTTTGAATACACGTTTAATTTGGATGACAATGCATGGTTGGCTAAGTGACGTCATTCTAAATCCAATAAGGTGGATGGCCCAAGATAACGGACTAGTTATTTTTTGTGCACTGCCATGATATCAAATGAAAGGGTTTGCTAAGAAGCTTAAGAAAAAAAAAGTTTAAAAAAATATTTTCAATGAAAATTTATTATTTTACACGTACAGTTTTCCTAATTACAACAGACGAAGGGATAAATGAAAAAAGGGAAGCCTAAACAAAATTCAACTAATTACCTAACCAAAATTACAGAGGGTTCTTAATTTCTTTTTGAAGTTGAGCATTAGCATGCTAACTATATTACTATATATGACGTATTTAGTCAACAACTACGGGGAAATGGCTTTTAACATAAACGTAGTATACGTAATAATATGTGAAATTGAAGGAATATACATAGATTGAATGAGAGATATGAGAAATATTTGTCTAGAACATACGTATATGCGTATCATAGATAGGTACATGTAAAATTACAATTCAGGGTAATTTCACTTTTATTTGGGTTTCTGGAATTGAAGATTCCATTTAATAAGTTAATAAAAACAATTTAAGTCAGTTTGATTTAGTTGGTAAATTCAACTGAGTTTCATAAATTAATAATTATTTTCAGGAATTCACAGTTTTCCAAAACTTCACCTTTACAGAAACCTTAAATCTACATTTCCTCTTAAACCAGTATTACTGAGTACATTTAAACTTAATTTAAATAAGTAATAAACTCGTAAGAACCAGAGTGGCTTGGCTTATAGCAAATCTGGCTTTCCTGGAATACTTTTGAGGATATAATGTACACAAGTTTGTATTTACACTGCAGGTATTCTAGATCAGGATTTTGCTGCAAGTCGTTATCATGCTACGTGGCACTTAACACTTTAGAACAATATGAATAACAATTTACAAAATTTTATTCATTGAAAGTGTTCACGCCACAAGACTCATCTTTATTTCGCTTAAATAAAATGTCGCAGAGAACAGTCAACTACAAGTTTTAATAAATTCGTCAACGAACTTCCCAGCCGAAAGCCTTACCTAATTAAGATAACGTCTTTGGTGGTGGGAATCTGGTACCCTGTGGAGGCAAGTCCAAGTTTAGCAGTTTCGTGTTTGTCTTAGACAACTTGGACAGTGAAGTAACTAGTCAAACAAACTAGGCGCCCGTCGTCGGCACCGATTTAATCCCAGCTGAACATCCAAATTAAATGCTGCTACACGTACAGTTTTACGGATTGTGGAATGCTTTATACATACTCCCGCAGCAGCTCACAAAATGTTATGAAACCAGACTGTGTTTAAACTTTCCGTTTGCGGGAATACTGTTGAATACTTACATTGTGGTTTAAAAACGTGAAAAACATTTACATTCCCCGCGGGCTGCAGAGCTGCAACAGGGATTGCGAACAATAATACACAAAAATGTACAAGCAAAATACTAAAGACTATGTATTTATTTTGCGGTTTTTCATGGAGACCGAGACTGTTCTTTCCATGTTTCAGTGAAGCCAATACCACTAATTCGACACTTTTGACGGTTTTGCGTTTGCTATCTAAAGGTTCTCGTTTTAGCAGATCGATTGTACTATATTTCTGTAAATTTAATATCATAGGATTCCTACGGTTTTCTTTGGATTTCTAAGGTTTATTTTTATTTGATCCATAGCTCTAATTATCAACAATTGTAGAAACCTAATCGAAAAAGATAACCTTAAGCATGAATTCACCATTCCCGTAAGATTAACACCGACATACAGTGACTTTACATTAACCAGGAAGTAAATTTGCTCTGTGCAAACTTAAACACATCTCGAACGCTGTCAAGTTTGTAAATATGTAAGCGAGGGCGTATAGTAGCGATCTAAGTTATACGGGTCCCAGTTCCAAGTTTCGTATTAACTGTGAAACTTAAACATCAAAGCAACAACGCGAACTAGCTCTGCGACCTCATACCTGCTGACAATTTCAATAACTAACTTTCTCATATCGCCGTACTAAAATACTTGTCGTAAATTAAACCTTTCGACAGTTGGTGTGACTATCGCTTATATAAGTTATATTACGTAATCTTCGTGTTTATTATTATTTGGAACAATTATGAGCATAGTTTGTAAGGGTTTCGAGGGTTTCATTGTTCAAATATTATGTGTGTAACCTAATGTTACAGACATAGACACAGCATACAGCTGTTACAGTTCGTATGTATAGTTACTAAACTAAAAATATTTTGACGAAAATGGGAATAATCATCTTCATAATTTCAGCGAATAAAGTCCACCGCTGGACATAGGCCTACCCCGGGTGTCGCCGAATTGGTGGGACCTGTGCAGACAGACTTAAATAGGTCATCCGTCCACCTCGATGAAGGCTTTTCAATGCCTGATGGATGATGGAAATATAGTTCTTCAAAAGTGAAACCAAATTGATAGTGAAGTGAAAACCTTTCAATACAAAGTAAAAGGCGTTTTCAGATACATTTTATTGTAGGTAGATATTTTATAAAATTCATTTTATAATTTTAGGAACGCTACAAAATTCAGTTAGTACATGTTTTTGTGGAAAAGCTCTAAAATTCGGTCATAAATCTTTAGCGAATGTCACCCCTGAGTGCAAATAATTAAATTTACGATACCTATGAAATGTTGAAAAACAACTTAGAGAGTGAGTGAAGCATTCTCATCCAAGGGATTAAGTATTTCACTTAGAGAGAAATAAGTAATGAAAATTTTCGCCTGATCTCTTTGTTGGGAACATGTTCATTAATTCCAAAGCCTCAGGCTGTTGTCTTAAAGCCATCTCTTCATTCTAATGAAAAACAAATTTATAATTGAAATACAGATATAATACTTGGCAGGGCTTATCTTTTAGGTAACCTACAAGTTTTTCAATATCAATATGTTAAACATACGTTTTGTCAGTCTGGTTTGGGACCTTTTTAATCTTTATTGTAATACTAGCTGTCCCATGTGGCTTCGCTCCCGTCAACTGGCTACCTACCTATCCATATAGCCTACTTACCCTACATACATGATTGTTGCGTAACTTAAACCGTTTACGCAGTGCACCCAACGGAAGCACTCAAAAAGTAATACTTTTTGACCGTTTTTGCAACATTTTTCATTTATGCTCCACGCCTATTGGTCGTAGCGTAATGTTATAAAACCTATAACCCTTCTCGATAAATGGACTATCCAACACAAAAATATTTTTCAATTCCAACCAGTAATTCCTGAGAATAGCGCTTTCAAACAAACAAACTCTTCAGCTTTATAATATTAGTATATAAGATATTGTTTTAAAAGTTTATAATATACATTAAATTTGTATTTAAGCTTGTATATTTTAAACTTTTAAAACAATATATTACACACCTATACTTGTCCTTGTGGACACCCTAAAGCTACCTAGAAAATCAACAAATAATTGCTAAAATTATCAGTCTGGTAATAAATAAAGAGTAGATCTCTATGAAGAAGATCTCTACAGAAAAGAAGTGTTTCAACATTTTCACTATCTATTTAGATGAGATGATAGAGATTGGATATCAAAACTGTGTTGCAGATCCTATACTAACTCCATAGAAATCCAGTTAGCGAGATGAACATTTTTCTCGGAACAAAACAATTCAAACCTGTTTGTACAGGTTTGAATTGTTTAGTTTATTCCAACAGTAAATAGAGGTTTTAAAATCGATTATAATTTGTATACGGGTTGATTATGTTTTATAATAGAAACTGTGCATTACTGCATTAAAATACTATCACAGTTAGTATAGTTTGTACATTTTTATTATTATCATCAGACTTCAAAAATATGTATATATAAACTAAGAAAAATAACGTACGTATTTACAAACGCGTATAAAAAGGAGAACGCTCATTGGGCAACAAAAAAATCTTCCACAACGTCACTTTGTCAACGGAAAACGTTCCCAGAACGCTAGCAGCATTGCTACGTTGGCAATGCTTGAATGCTTCAAATGTTTGAACAAGTAAAAAATTATAAAAATTGCTATCAATCGCTTTACAAGTCCAAAGTAGCGTGGAATCGAGCAATCACCGTAAGTTTATTTTTATTGCACTAATTTTTTTCCGCGGCACACAAGGCACGACACACCGGGGATAACACATGTAATCGGAACAGTGCTTCTAAAATAACCACTAAATGTTTTTTTGTAATAATATTAGATTGCATTGCTAATAGATATTAGCTGATAGTCTCGATGGGTGCCCATAGTATACAAAATAACAAATATAATTTAAAAAATTATGTAGCCCAGACATATTTTTATTTCATGCATATATACATACATAATTTATAAAATATTTTTTTATTTTTATATATCTAAGTAATATACACGCTTCGATCGACAATCTATTGAACACTTAATTACGACACTATCTATATCTTGCGGAAACATCCCGATTCAAACAGTAAAACACCCGTTACTTTAGAAAAGCAGAACCGATTTTTATCAAACATAGCTAAGAACACTTTCGACAAAGACACCATTCAAACAAAAAAAACGAAATCAAAATCGATTCATCCGTTTAGGAGCTATGATGTCACAGACAGATACAAAAATGCACATAAACACAAATACACAAACACACAGGTAAACACGTCATTACAACATCCCACTTTTTCCGTCGCTGGTTAAAAATAACAAAATAACATTAACGCATAGCTATGAAACCAACATTAATAATAATTATTATTGATCTATAAAAATAATCTGCAAAATTTTATCAGAATAAATAATTCCTACTGAAGTTAATTATAAAATACAATCCCGTCAAAAATATACAGTCGACCGTTAATGTTGAAGCAACAACATTATGTTATGCAAATTGTGGTGTTTCAGTAAAATATTGCTTTTAATAGTGTGCGACCGTTGATGCGGACAGATGTTGATAGCATTAATATCATGCAGACGAATTCATCATGCGCTTGTTACGGATCTGCGGAGCTGAATATATAGTGGTGAGCTTGTATCGTCATTGCAGTCATGTTTCGGACTGATTTCAGTTGGATTGATGTCGGTTTATGGCGGTGCAGAATTGAGTTAGTAGGTAAGCTGTTATTTGCTGAGAGTATCTTTGAAAGACTCCCAACTATCTGGCAAAGAACCGGGATCAGCATACTATCTGGCAAACTTAAAAATTGACGATAAGGTGACATGTCGACATAAGTTGTTGTAGTTGGCATATCAGTCTGCCGTAGGACCAATGGTTGTACTTTGGCTTTACAAACATTGGTTCTACTTCTGACCGGATTCGGGTAGAGACCGCATATTGATAATCATAATGTAAGATCTAGCTGAATTGTACCATACCAATAACTTACATTTGATGACATGTTTAAACAAGATTTCAATCGAAATGATAACCTTAGTGTGCAATATTCCTAGCCGCTGATTACGGAATTATTTTCCGTTATATATTTGGTTATAGTAGTAGTCACCGTATTCCACCTTAGAAATCTAAAAATGGAGCTTTGCGGCAAAAAAGTACGCGTTTAAACTTATACGAGTACAAGTTAATTATGGATATATACAGATCTACTTAGTCGAACATTTCACGAACATCGTAACTTCTGCTATTCTGTATAGCAGGTGTGTAATGGAAGTTATTGTGAAGGTAGCGAACAGGATCATCTAGCACACACGTTTAAACGAGATCTTCGGACCACTCACGTAACTGAAAGCTTCATGCATGTGGCGTTATTGCCAAGAGCTTAGCTGTAGCAGTAGGACGTGTACGTATATTCGGCGTCTCGTCTCCCGAATTCTAATGGAATACGACAGGTGAATTTGAATATATAGGAAAACATATTTTTATTTATTTTTTGCCTCAATATTTTCGTAATATAAAGTGATCTCTTAAGTGAAACTAACCTTAAGGTAAGTGAAATGGAAGTTAACAATCTTTACGAGTAGTCAGAAGCCTATCTGCAGAAGCATATCTGATATCATCTCCCGTAACTGGGTGGAAGACTTCAGATAGGCAGTCGCTCCATATTAATGCTGGTATTCCGCTACATCTGGTTAGGCTGAAAGCCGACCACAATATAGTCGAGAGAAGACAGATAATACGAACCATCAACAATGATTGAATAACGTGACGCCATTTTATTACATTTCGTCATAACATAGGTTATTTTTAGAATTACAAGTAGGTGTCGAATCCGACTCGGCTGGGTGGCGTTCGGGCAGTTGCATGGTATCTACTCGTCCAATTTACTGCAGTGTCTCAAGACAAAAGCCGAGACGTGGTCGCTCGTAATGGGCCTCATCAGAAAGCTTAAAGTCACCCAAAGGGGAATGGAGAGGGCTATGCTCGGAGTTTCCTTGAGTGATTGCATCAGAAATGAGGATATCCGCAGGAGAACCAAAGTTACTGACATAGCCCGAAAAATTGCGAAACTTGAGTGGCAGTGGACTTTGCTCGAATAACGGATGGCCGATGGGGCCGAAAAGTTCCAGAATGACCGCGAACTGGAAGACAATGCGTTGGAAGACCTCCCACTAGGTGTACCGATGACTTGGTTAAGGTTGCGGGCATCCGCTGGAAGAGATCCGCCAAGACGCACGGGGTAGGTCAATGTGGCGACGCCTGCGGGACGCCTATGTCCAGCAGTGGACGTCTTTCGCCTGAAATGATGATGATGATAAAGAAGTTGCCATTTATTTAGTTAGAGGAATATCCTTTTAGAATGTATTTCTTTGGTAGAATCTAGATTCTACCAAAGAAATACGTATAGGTATTTTAGCATAATGCACTGCTTCTATTATTTCTGTTACACATGGCACATTAATTAATATTCATTTAACGTGGAATCGGATGGTAATTACTAATTAAATATAAATCATGGTATTTAATACTGTAAACTCACACCCATATTCATTCAAGGTGCCCAGTTCAATGAAACATTATGTTTAATTAAAAGTTTATCTATAATGCCAACGATTAACCCCAAAACCTTTTTTAATCAATACATTATTTCATTTCAGGATATTCGAGTTTATTGAAAACCGAGTGAATTAAAATTCATACTGCGAATTGAAGTTCCGGGAAAGAATGGAATTCCATTGGGAACTCACAGGAAAACACATTGTTATGCAGGCAAGACGTCGTAACATCGAACGAACACATTCCTGAAACAAACACGAATTAAAAGTTTCCTCATCGCCGTACTTTATAACAGATTTCAGCACTAAGAAAACTCAACTAACTTCTTACAATAATGCTCGTTCGCTCATTGATTGATATGTTTTCCTGATTTAATTATATATATGTAGTACGTTCGTAAAAGAATGAACCATAAAACACGTCACGAAAAATTTAAATAGAAAATCTTAAACAACTTAATTTATTGTGACTGCAAAAACTAAAAAAAATAAACAAACCAATAACTAGAAATATTTGCTTAAATATGTAGTAGAAGTAGTAGTATAAAATGGCCAAAAGTTTGTAAAACTCATATAATTCACAATTTGATGCCATTTTAATGCATTGAATATTATCTAAAACATCGATATGATAATACGTAATCATCACATTAGGCACTAAACTGTAGTTAATGCACTGATTTAACAGCTTTATATTAGCATAACGAGAACTAATTGCTATTAACCTGTTTAAACTGGTAAACAACATGATAGACGTGATTGAGAATTGATTTAGTTTACCTAGCACATTAATATATCAAACTAGCAAAAAGTATTAGGACTTGATAATATAAGACTTTTAAGAACATTGATATCATACTAGTACCGAAAAAAAAAAATGTATTTTAATAAATTGGCTTATCAATAATAGTGTTTTTCCGAAGTCTATAACTTCAATTTGATATTTATTTAGGCAAGACCTCTAAATAACGTATCGGTCAAATACTTTTGTTACTTACAATGCTAGCTAACTTAACCTTATCTGGAAAACGTACACTTATAAATAAAAATAAACTTTAAACACTACATAATTCACGATGTAAAACATGAAATATTAAAAACACATTCTATAATTTTTGTTACACATGGCACAATTTATTAATATTCATTTAACGTGAAATTGGATGGTAATTACTAATAAATCATGGAAGTATTTAATACTGTAAACTCACACCCATATTCATTCAAGTTGCCCAGTTCGAATGAAACATTATGTTTAATTGAAAACGTATCTATAACGCCAACGATTAACCCCTGTGTCGGCGCGGCAGCGCAATAATAGCACTGATTCAAAGAAGTAGATAGGCTTGACCTAGGAAACAGATGGGTTGGTATGCTGAGAGAGATGCTGCATTAAACAAACTACGACTAACCTCAGAGGCGGGTTTTCTCGTGCTCGTTATTCTTAATCCTGGCAGCACTCCTTCTCTGTTCCACTGGACGTCTTGATTCAAAGTTCCCTGGGTACTGGCACAATTTGCTGACGCGAGAGTGAACTGATGCGGCACGCTAGAACGGCGAGCCACGTGACGCGGCTTAAGGTTATGATGGGATGGGATCTCACGGCGGGTGAGGAAACCAGGATGAATAGCCAGGAGGTTGACTATTACGAGCGGTGAGGCTACTCTCGACGAGGGCCGAACGTAGACTGTTCGAGAATCGAACGTGTAGTTTAATGCAGCGAAAATTGACAAGAATGGGTAGATAAAATAAGAAGAGAAATGTGGGTAACTAAACAATAAGCGCATCTACAAGTGGCGCGAACATGCCCCCGGCTTGAAAACCTTCGGTTTTCATAAAATTTATACTAAAAGACAGAGAAAAGTGGTAGAAAACAACGAAGGAATTCAGGGGCAGAGTATGTTATTGTGAACGTAGAGTACAGAGGCGGACAACGGGTCTCTTATAGACACCCGTCGTCGTCCTGACTGAAGCGACTCTTACAACGCCGTCCTTACCAGGATAAGTGGCAGTATCGACACCGAGAGGCCATGAAAGCGGAGACACATTGTCAGTGACAATAACAACAATAGAACCTATAGTAATGGGGTTAGAAAACGTATTCCATTTCTTACGAGATTGAAGCAAATGCAGATACTCTAGTTTCCAGCGTTTTGCGAACTATTGTACCATTTTATCTAGCAAAGCATAACGTTTTAGTAAGCTTGGCGCTTCATTAGATGCCTCACTAGCAGGCAAATGTTTAAGTGGTGTTGACATTAAAAATGCGATGGAGTTAAAGCGTAGGTTCCGATGGATCTTCACTTAGTAGGGTTAGCGGCCGTGAGTTGATTACACACTCTATCTGCGTGAGCACAGTTGTCAGTTCCTCGTATGTTAGCAATTGCGAACCTATGAAGATGCGTTTTGAAGGCTTTAACATAGATTTCATAGTGACCCCCAAAATGAGGGCTACGCGGAGGATTAAATTGCCAAGTAATTTTATTAGCGGTTAATTCATTTCTAAAGGATTCTACATGATTTTGTGAACTGATGAGCGTATAAATATCAGATAGCGCATTTTCTGCATCTATGAAATTAGTGGCGTTGTCCGAGTATAGGACAGACACAGCGCCTCTACGTGATAAGAAGCGTTTGAATGCGGACAGAAATGAAAAAGTGCTCAGATCAGTTACGAGTTCTACGTGAACTGCGCGCACGACCAAACAAACAAAAATACAAAGATACGATTTTACAGAGCGAACGCCGCATTTGCGATTCGGGATAATATTTATCGGACCAGCACAGTCCACAGCGGTATGAGCGAATGCCTTCTCTTCATTCACTCTACAAACGGGTAAGTCACCTATTAATGGGAATACTTGATTGGGTTTTGTTCTAAAGCAAAAATAACAGTTATGTATAACATGACGAACTATATTTCGGCATGAAAATATCCAACACCTTTGGCGTAATGATTTGAGCAGGTGTTAATCCTCGTGACAAGCAGTCACTCGGGTTCTGATCATCAGCAATGTGATAAAACTCATTAGCGGGAACAGCGGCTACGGTTTTTGTAATGCGCGTTGCTACGAATGTTTTGAATCGATGCGGTGAGGCGCTCAGCCACTGAAGTGCGACCATAGAGTCTGTAAAACAGTAGACATCATTAATAGAATCTTCAAAAATATAGCTTGCTATTCGTGGGAACAAAATGAGCTTAAATAATCTACTCGGAGACGGCGGTGATGCTCGCCACACACCACGTCAATTGTTCTCATGGGGCGAAAAGCGAGCTGTGGAGTGTCGCTTAGCTACGCTGAATGTGCAGGGAGGGATGATAGATAAGATGGATGAAGTATGTGAAATAGTGAAGGACAAAAGGATAGTGTTATGTGTGAATGAGACAAAAAGAAAGGGAGTGGATATGTCTAAACACGGGTCCCTGACCGCTATCTGGTCTGGTGTTCAAGAGGCACAGAGGGCCTGTCAGGGTGTGGGGGTTATCCTCTCGGAGCGAATGATGAGATGTGTAAAAGATTACGCTTGTGTGAGCCCTAGGATTCTTTGGGTGAGAATGAAGGTGGGCCTACACCCTATCTTTATTTTGTGCGTGTATGCACCCGATATGGGATGCTCACCTTCTGAAAGAGAGGAATTCTGGGGGAGTTTAGGAGATATATTGAATGAATGTAGGTCTAACGAGAAGATTGTTATGCTTGGTGACTTTAATAGTTGGATTGGTGTGAATAGGAATGGGTTCGAAAAAGTATTAGGGGCATTCGGGGACAACAGAGTGAATGAGAATGGGATGAATTTACTAGAAGTACGTGTAGAGAACGGTCTGTGTGTAATGAACACTATGTTTGATCATAGAAAGATCCATAAGTATACTTGGGAAAGGCAAGACAGTAGAAGTATGATTGATTTTGTAATTGTAGATGAAAGATTGAATAGCAAAGTTGCAGATACAAGAGCCTATCGGGGTGCTAATGTAGGGACTTATCACTATCTAGTTATATGTCGGGTGGCTGGTCTGTTCAAGCATTGGCGTCATCGAGTTCAAGTTCCTGTGACCGCGTTAGAAAGAATAAAAGTAGAAAGATTACAAGAACTAAAAGTAAAGGAGGAATATAAGAGGGAAGTAAAACAGAAGACGGAAAAGATATGAATGATTTCAGTTTAGAGGATGTGTGGGAAATAGTGAAAAGTAGTATGGTGAACGTAGCCGCAAAGTTATGTGGTATAGCGAAGAGGAAACGTGGTAGTAGAACGAATGATACTTGGGTAGATGATGAAGTAAAAGAGGTGGTGAAGAAGAAGAAAGAGGCTTGGCTTAATGTGTTAGCCTTTAAGGCCCAAAATAGAATAAATCAGGCAACAAACGTGACGGATGATCTGGCAAGAGTGAAAGTAATGTACAATCAAATGAAAGCGAAAGTCAAAGAGGTGGTAAAAATGAAGAAGGATGAAAAGGAAGAAAAATATAACAGGAAGTTCTCCAATAACTTCAGGGCTAATGTTAAGCTGTTCTGGAAACAGGTAAGACTGGCTCGCGGGGTGACAAAAACATCGAGCATGAATGTAATAAGAATTGAAGAAAATGCAGAAGATGGGTGTTTACTGAGCGAAGAATGCAAGGTCTTGGAACGCTGGAAGGGATATTTTGAAAGTTTATTTAGTTGTCAGGATAGTGTGCAAGGAGTGGGTAACTGGGTAGAAGCCAGTTGTCAAGGCCCTAACTCAGACGAACAGCAAAAAAATGAAATAGAAATGGATGAGATTGTAAAAGCTCTGAGTGGTATGAAGATTGGTAAAGCTGCAGGATATGACAGAGTATCTGTTGAAATGCTGAAGGGCGGTGGCGGGGTGGTAGCAAGCCTGTTGTGCCGGATCTTGTGGAAATGTGTTGGAGATATGGCCGTGTGTCGGATGACTGGGGCAAGGCTGTAATCGTACCACTATATAAGGGAAAAGGCTCACAGCAGGAGTGTAAAAACTACCGCGGCATTAGTCTTTTGAGTGTTGTCGGCAAAATAAAAGCGAAAGTTTTAATAAATAGAGTGGTAAAAGTGACGGATGAACAATTATGGGACGTGCAAGCAGGATTTAGAGAGATAATGGGCTGTATGGATCAGATCTTCTCGTTGAGTTGAGTATAGCTGAAAAACATCTTGCAAAGCACAAAAAAGTCTACTGTGCTTTCGTTGACTTGGAGAAGGCCTATGACAGTGTGTGGAGGGATGAACTGTGGTCGACGCTATCCGGGTACGGTGTGGACTGGCGCTTGGTACGGGGAATGAAATCTCTATATAGGGATTCCAGTGCTTGTGTTAGGATTAATATACGGCGTATACGGACTGGTTTTCCATCTCAAGGGGTGTTAGACAGGGCTGTGTAGCGTCACCGTGGCTGTTCAACTTGTACATGGATAGTTGTCTGATAGGTTTGAAAGAGCATAAGTGCGGATTGAGGATGAATGAGTTGCCTGTCAAATGCCTTCTCTATGCAGATGATCAAGTTCTACTTGCATCGTCAGCAGAACTGTTGCAAGACATGGTGACTGTGATGAATGAAGCTTTTAAGTTAAAAGGTATGAGTATAAATGTGAACAAGACTAAGGTAATGGTGTTTGAAAGAGAAGACGATGTATCGGAGTGTGAAGTGAAAATAAATGATAAGATTGTGGAGCAAGTGAACGAGTTTGTATATCTGGGAAGTATGTTCACAAGGGATGGAAAGATTGAAGAGGATGTGGAAAGGAGAGTGAATGCAGGGAATAAAGTGAATGGTGCTATACATGCGGTTGTGACCAGTAAATCGATGTCTCCAGAAGCTCGACTCGCCGTTCACAACAGCGTGCTGGTGCCTACACTTATGTATGGAAGTGAAGGGTGAGTATGGCAAAAAAGACATGAAATCAGGATTAATGCAGTAGAAATGCGCTCCTTGCGAAGTATGTGTGGGGTAACTTTAAATGATAGGTTGAGGAATGAGGTAATAAGACAACGTTGTACTCTAAAAGAAGATGTAGTGACTAAAATTGAAAAGAGTATGTTAAGATGGTTTGGCCATGTTAAGAGGATGAATGAAAGGCGACTAACGAAATATATTTATAAGGCAGACTTGAATGGAAATGCCGGGAGGGGACGCCCTCGAAAGACATACATAGACCTTATAATAGGTGATGTTCTTCAAAAAGGCCAGGTGCGCAGTACTCATAACCGGCGTGTGTGTATGACTAGATGCATGAATGTGAGTGAAGCAAAAGAAGTATGTAAGGATCGTAGCAGGTGGCGTTCTGTAGTTTCTGCCTACCCCCATGGGAAAAAGGCGTGAGTTTATGTATGTATGTATGTATTTTAATTTAATTATTAATTTAAGATTGTTTTGATAAATATTGTTGGAGTTTAAGAAAACAAATTAAAAAAAAAAAAACTAGTTAGTAGATTAGTTTATTAGTTGATTATTCTAAAATTGAAATGTTTTTCAGCATGTTACGCGCATCACTACCATGTAAAGCGCTGACACAAAGGCACGAGGCACAGCGCGTGCGCATCATCGACCCAGTTGCTACGAGTGGAAACTGCTGACACAGAACACGAGGCCCGAAGACACCGTCTACGTGACCGAGCCCGCGCACTTTGTATCCACCATCGATCGGGTCAACTTAATATTCTTATAATAGTAATTTCTTTATTAAAATAAATTGGTTGTAATAAATTCGGTTTTTTTTCAGTCCTCCGGCAGTAGCCTACGTAATTGGCGCAGTCGGTAGGATTCCCGGGTCGTATTTGCGATTACCGGTATATCGCACCGCGTTCGCTACGATAGACTTTCAACGTCGCACCGGGAGATCCTGAACAACGAGACTACGCTGGAGATCCAGACTTCGATACCGCTCAACGAAGACCAGAATGTTCATGTAAGTCCGCTGAATTTTCTTAGTGGTTGCTTGCTTCCTTTTTGTGTGTAGGTTCCATATACTTTGTCCAACATTTTTTATCCACGTAGATATAGTACACGTAGGCTAGTTAATAGTAGGAATAGAAGTGTAGATTCTAGACGTAATATTAATCCTGAAATTGAACCAGAGATGGCCGATTTAGACCACATATTCAAAGCCCTCCGCTTAGTTCCCGATTTTGATGGGAATCCGAACATACTTACCAGGTTCATCAAATTGTGTGACCAATTAGTAGCGGCATTCGTTCAAGAGGGTCAACCGTTAAATAACTTAGCGCTTCTGAACGGCATATTGAACAAAGTTACGGGGCCCGCCGCCCGTCTGATTAACGCGAACGGTATACCAAATGATTGGGCAGGCATACGTAGTGCTCTTGTGAACAATTTTGCTGACCAGCGGGATGAGACCGCTCTCTACAACGATTTGGCTTTACTTACACAAGGTTCCAGCACGCCGCAGGAATTCTATGAGCGTTGCCAGGGACTTTTCAGCACCGTCATGACATATGTTTCATTGCACGATACCATAGATTCAACTATTGCGGCAAAACGTGATTTGTATCGCAAACTAACTTTGCAGGCCTATCTTCGAGGTTTGAAAGATCCCTTAGGCTCGCGTATTAGATGTATGAGACCAGAAACCATTGAGAAGGCTCTAGAGTTCGTGCATGAGGAGACTAACACTATGTATTTGCAGAGTAGAAATGATAATTGGTCGGATAAAAAACCTTCAACGCGTATGTCACTCAATCAGCAGAACGAAATTAATCATAAAATGCCAGTCCATCCAAGTAACAATATGCTTGTTCCGTTTAGGCCTAATCCTTTTAACATGCCCGGTCCGTTTAGACCGCAAGGACCGCAATTTATGCCCCGGCCTTGGCCATCTCAGCACCAACCCGGAATGCCTTTTAATCCAAATAACATGCCACAACGCGTCCCGACCCGCACACAACAGATATTCAGCACACCACCGCCTAATAATAATCAAGGTGGTTCTGGATTTAGAATGCCCCCAAGAAACCAGTACCCGCCGAATAACGGTGCCAAGCCGATGAGCGGCGTGAGCCACTTTGTGCCCAGGCCCCTGCCTGCTACCAACAGCTGGAATTGGGCACTACAGGGCAATCCACCACCTTCCAACTATCTTAAAACTCGCGATGTTAATGTGAACGAATGTTCGAATTATGGGGAAGTCTATTATTACCCTGACCCATCCGACTACCTTTACATGGACCATTACAACCAGGACTACATTTATTTCGACGTCTGTACATATGACCAGTTCATACCGGAACAGACCGACGGGACTAACGAAACCGACAAGGCAGGTAATGCTGACCAACAGCAATCCACAGCCAGTCAGGATTTTCAGAAAGCTCCGAAGTCAAACAGCTTAGGATAGAATTGAACTTGCAAACCCAAAGGCAACTACCATTTGTTCGTATCCATAACCCTCCACTTAACTTCCTGATAGATACCGGTGCAAACCAATCATTCATCAGTCCAGAAGCAGTACAGACTTACTTCCCGCACATACCTCTTAACTATGATCCATTCGAGGTCACTAATGTTCATGCCACAAGCAGGAGTGAATACTCTATTAACCTACCCTGCTTTCCCGAATTTGGTGAAACGGAATCAATAAAACAATTCGTATACAGATTCCACGATCGTTTTGATGGTTTGATAGGAATGGATCTGCTCACCAAATGGGAGGCTAAGTTAGATTTGAAAGATCTTACATTTATAACTAAGTACGCCATTAATCCCATCCAAATTTATAATTCTCGAAATTTAAATCTTTATGAGGAAATCATACCAGCAGGGAGTTCTAAATTAATACGGTTACCCATTAACGCACCGGGTGGTGATGTTCTTGTTGAAAATCAGATAATTTGCAACTGTATTATATCTGAATGCCTGACCACCGTGTCTAATAACCGCGGTATAGTTGAAGTGACCAACCCAACCCACAATGATATAATATTCTCATTGGACCATGCCACTCAGGCAACGATACTCAATGTTGAATGCACCGAGCAACTGTCACCTCGCGCTAAAGATGTTACATCCCGGCTACGCACCGATCACCTAAACAAGGAGGAAAAAGCAAACTTATTGGCACTGTGTTCAAAGTACGCCGATGTCTTTTACATTGAGGGCGAGGCATTAACCTTCACCAACAAAGTAAAGCACAGTATTAAGACCACAGATGAAGTTCCAATTTATACCAAAAGTTACAGATATCCGTTTATTCACCGCCAAGAAGTTAGTGACCAAATAACGAAAATGTTAGATCAGTGAATTATTAGGCCGTCTGAATCCGCTTGGAGCTCACCAATTTGGGTCGTCCCAAAGAAAAGTGACGCTTCTGGAAAACAAAAATGGCGTATAGTCATTGACTTTCGGAAGCTCAACGAAAAAACGATCGATGACAAATACCCTATCCCGAATATTACAGACGTACTGGACAAGCTAGGCAAGTGCCAATATTTCACTACTCTTGACCTAGCATCAGGTTTTCACCAAGTCGAATTGAACCCTAGTGATATTCCTAAGACCGTCTTTAATGTTGAACATGGGCACTTCGAATTCTTGAGAATGCCCATGGGACTTAAAAATTCCCCTTCCACGTTCCAACGAGTGATGGATAACGTACTCAGGGGACTCCAAAATGTTATATGTCTTGTCTATCTCGACGATATAATCGTTTTTAGTACTTCTCTCCAGGAACACATGAACAACCTAGAGAAAGTATTCCAGAGGTTAAGAGAATCTAACTTTAAAATCCAGCTAGATAAATCAGAGTTCTTAAAACTCGAAACCGCATACCTAGGTCATGTCATCAGTACCGAAGGGATAAAACCTAACCCAGACAAAATCACAGCTATTCAAAATTACCCCATACCTAAAACACCTAAAGAAATTAAACAGTTCCTCGGACTCCTCGGTTATTACCGAAAGTTCATTCCGGACTTTCTCGTATTACCAAACCTCTTACTCAATGTCTAAAGAAAGGGAAAAGGGTAACTTTAGACTCAGACTATATTAACTGCTTTGAGAAATGTAAGACTCTACTGACCAACGATCCTATCCTTAAATACCCAGACTTTGACAAAGAATTAATATTAACCACAGACGCCTCCAATTTTGCAATCGGCGCGATACTATCACAAGGTTCTATTGGCTCGGATAAACCCGTAGCATATGCGTCGCGGACACTTAATGAAAGCGAAGTAAATTACAGTACGATAGAAAAGGAACTTTTAGCCATTGTATGGGCAACAAAATACTTTCGGCCTTACCTTTTTGGACGCAAGTTCAAAATAGTAACGGACCACAAACCATTACAATGGGTCATGAGCCTCAAGGAACCAAATTCACGATTAACCAGGTGGCGGCTAAAATTAAGCGAATATGATTTCACCGTCATCTATAAAAAGGGCAAACACAATACCAATGCCGACGCTCTTTCTCGTGTCGAAATATACAACGAGGAAGTTAGTTCGATGATTGCAAACGCAACTGATAGACCACCATCACTAGCTAACTCCAACACCCTGACAGCACACACCTCTGAGGAAAACCCCATACTTGAAATACCTATCACCGACGAACCACTTAACAAATTTCACCGACAGTTATGCTTAACCGTTGTAGGCGATTTAAAAAAACGAACAATGGCAACCAAGACATTTGACACCCACACTCGAACATCCGTCCAGCTATCTGAATCCAACCTGGAGGAAGATCTAATTAACGCCATTAAGGAGTATGTCAACCCTAAGATCAAAACTGCCCTGTTGATAAATCCACCCCTTGCAATGTACAACATAATCCCCCTGCTACAAAAATACTTTAAAAGTTCTTCCATGAAATTGGTATTGGCAAAAAAGGAACTTGAAAACGTAAAAGAATACCTGAGGCAGCAGGCAATTATTCGTCACTACCATGAGGGCAAAACCAACCACCGTGGTATAAACGAGTGCTTTCTAGCGTTATCTGTTAAATATTATTGGCCTAAAATGCGAGAACACATAACAAAATTCATTAATGACTGCACAATATGTGGGCAAGCAAAGTACGATAGGAGCCCCATAAAGCAGAAATTCAACATAGTGCCCCCTGCCACCAGACCGTTCGAAATAATACATATGGATAGCTTTTCAGCACAGAATGAAAAATACGTCACATTCATAGACGCCTTCTCAAAGTATGGTCAAGCTTACCTTCTTCGAGATGGGACTGCAGTTAGTATTATACAAGCTTTACTAACTTTCAGCACGCATCATGGCCTACCACTAACCATTATTACAGATCAAGGGACCGAATTCATCAACCAGATGTTCACCGAGTTCTGCAAGGTTCACAAAATAATCCATCACCAAACACTCGCATACTCGCCCAACGCTAACGGAAATATAGAACGCTTTCATTCCACCATACTGGAACATCTTCGTATTTTGAAACTAAAACACAAAGATGAGCCAGTTGTACATTTGATGCCATATGCTATCATAGCATACAATAGTTCGATCCATTCTTTCACACGATGCAAACCATATGACCTTATATTAGGACACACTGACCCACGAGATCCGACTGACATAGATCTGACCGGACACCTATTGCAACAGTATACAGAAACACATAGAGAACGTATGCAAAAAGTATATGAACTAATCAATGATACGTCTCTCGCTAATCGAACCGCGCTAATAGAGAGTCGTAATAAAACCCGTGAGGATGAGGTCGACTATGAACCCGACCAACAAGTATTCATCAGTAACCCCTCCGCTAGTAGATCTAAACTCGCATCCAGATATAGCCAAGATACCGTCCTAGCTAATTTACCTATCCACATTTATACTTCCAAGAAAAAGGGACCTATAGCGAAATCTAGACTAAAGCGCGTCCCTAAAACCGCGAAATTGTTGCAGGATACCCCTGATGCTGTCACTTAGCCTAACATGGGCGCAGGAGATTAATCTAGAACGACTTGACAATGGACCCGGACTACTGCCCTTCAAACTAGGGCCCATGAAACTCATTACTCATTATCATACGTTCCTGCAGAACATTGAACTAACAGACATAGATAAAAATATTAACGAAATACGAATACAACTCATTAAAGCCACAGACAGACTAGACAATTACACTCGCACTTTATACGAGCTCCAAACGGACAGCTTGAATGCGAAATTAAATAGAGCCTCATCTCATCTAGAAAGCCTAAAGCCCAATCGATTCAAAAGAAGTTTAATAGATGGTCTCGGAACCGTTATAAAGAGCATTACAGGAAACCTGGACCATACAGATGCCATCAAGTACGATAACGCCCTTAAAGCCCTTAATGATAATCAGCAACAGATAGCTATTGAGCAAAATCATCATATAAGCCTTAGCAAAGGTTTGATGAATGAGCATACAAAAATTATTGCGAAATTAGTAGAAAACCAAGTACAATTAAATGACAGTCTGCATATTTTACTTGACGCCGATAAGTATAAACAACACAACCTCATAAAATTTGCAAAGTTTTCGCAAGTACTGAATATAATTAGCAATAACGTAGATAGTTTATTAAGCGAATTGAGTAGGTTAGAAAACGCGATAGCTCTTTCCGGTCAAAAGCATACTCATCATTCCATGTTAGGTACAGAAGTACTAAGCAATATGATACGCAAACTAAGCGCGCTTTATAATAAAGACCAACTACTAGAATTAGAAATTAGAGAATATTACGACATAATTAAACCATTAGCTTATTATCGTGGAAGTCAAATAGTTTTCGCATTCAAATTTCCCATTACGTCTCCACTAAAATTCCTGTTGTATAAGTTAGTCATTGTACCAAATAGAAGTAAGCAAGCCATCATCCCGTCCTACCCATTCATAGCAATCACTGGGAATATTCATGCGTACATGGAGGCAGAATGCCCGAAGGTAGCTTCAGAGTATATCTGCGAAGAAAAACTTAACCACCAAATGAGAACCCATCCGGACTGCATCTGCGATATCATTGGAAGTCAGACACCACACAAATCATGCAACACGATTACTATCAGCCTAACGAAGCCTGCAATGGAAAAGTTAGATGACCGCCGCTACGCTCTCGTGTTCCCGAAACCAACACAAGTCCAGTTAATCTGTGAACAGGAAGAATCCATAACCCTAACCGGAAGCTTCCTAGCCACTATTCCACATAACTGCAAGATACGAACAGTTCACCATCGTCAACATCAACGACCACATTAGTGGACAACCTATGAAGATAAGCAGCGTGCCAGATGACATAGAAGTTTCAACCACGCCACCTCTTCAAATCAGTGCTATTAACCTGAAAAAGCTGCACGATATTCAGGATAGAATAGACTCACAGAAGCCAGTTCACATTGAACCAACCTCAACCATTTACCATACGACCATCCCATTTTATGGTACACTACTGACCTTATTTGTACTGGGAGCAATAGTATCATACCGAGTCTACATCCGCCGCAAGAAGCAGTTGACAAGCCCAGATGAACCTACATACGCCGAGCCGGAAACATCTGAAGCCCGCCGGAACCAGATGGCACCTCAAGATCAGTCTAAACTCTCGACGATATTTCATCTCAAAATCTGAAATAGTCGTCGATCTGAGGGGGGAGGTGTTACGCGCATCACTACCATGTAAAGCGCTGACACAAAGGCACGAGGCACAGCGCGTGCGCATCATCGACCCAGTTGCTACGAGTGGAAACTGCTGACACAGAACACGAGGCCCGAAGACACCGTCTACGTGACCGAGCCCGCGCACTTTGTATCCACCATCGATCGGGTCAACTTAATATTCTTATAATTGTAATTTCTTTATTAAAATAAATTAGTTTGTAATAAATTCGGTTTTTTTTGAGTCCTCCGGCAGTAGCCTACGTAATTAGCATCACAACGATTACTTGCGATTTAAATTAAAAAGTAGCAACACCTTTTGTTTATATTTTGAGTTCCTATTAGAGTAAAATATGAGTTATTTTTTTTACTAAATATTTTGAACAATAAATAAAAAAATATAAAGAATCTGTTATTTCACATAGTTTCACTATCTATTGTAGGTATTTCTATTTAGACGTTTAGTTTTTTTGTTCCTTTTACCCCCTTAGTTTCTGATTTAATTGACTTTATCACCCATTGATGATCAAGATTAGTCATTAACGACACATCTAACTTTATCATAACCAATTTTTCGTGGCTGTAAAGTAATTCAGATTTTTTTTTTGTATTGTAAAGGACTCTCATTTTCGTCAATAATTAAGTTTGGTTTATTTTGTTAATTTATAGGTTTATTTAATTGTTATGTCAATTGTTAGGTTTTAATGTTCCGGTGGGCAAAATTTGTTACTAATTTGGTTATTTTAATTTTGTTATTAAGTTTAATGCTGTTTTGATGAAATAACATTGTTTGAGTTTAAAAATCTAAATAAAAAAACTTTATTAGCTGATTATTCTAAAAGTTTAGTTGTTTATTTTAGTTTTGGCAACGATTACTGGCGATTTAAATAAAAAAAATGGCATCTCATTTTGTTTAAATTTTGAGTTTCTATTTGAATAACATTTTTGTCACTTTTTTTATAAATATGTTGATTAATAAATAATAGATAATAAAAAAAAACTTCCATTTCACTTAGTTTTTATACTTATTCTACTGAAAACTCGCGTTTATTTGTCCTTTACGACAATTTAAATTTCCGGTAACGATATTGTTTATAATGTCGTATAGCAAATTTCAATGCAAAAATGAGATTTACGACCTCAAAAATATTTTTAGGATACACACGTTTTTTTTTACTTTTTGGGGCAAACTAAAAAAAAACGAGCTAGAGCTGTTGAACATCCAGGTCGTAAGGGGCTTTTTTTAGTTAGAATTATTTTAAATATACCAATCGATAGAGCTCGCTGATTCCAAATATGTATATAACTCATTTTCGGCAAAATGTCTTTTACGACAATTGAAATTTCCGCTATCGATATTTGGAAACTCCAATAACAAATATAATTGATAGATAGATAGGTACTTATATCATACCATAGCCTTCAATATGATGAATGCAGTCATAAATACAATTTAGTGACGTAAAAAATAAAATAAACCCGCCGACAGAAGCAATAGCGTGACTTCAAACGACAAAACTTATCAGTAGCAAAACACGAAACTTTCAAGCATCTGTATTTAGTTTTTTAATTTAAAGTTTGATTTAGCATAATATTTTTTATTTATTTAACATTATTCTCATTACTTAACAGGTATTCCATTATACAATTTGAACGTCTCAAAAGCAATATACGAATTAATTCATAGCGAGACATTTGTTGAATATCAATTTGTAGTCCGAAGCATTTCTGAGAAGGCGTTAGTAATTAAGCTCCTACCCAGTAACAAACTAAGTCGTTTTAATTTCAGCAGTAATTCTGAACGATTCGAAGAGTTCAAAAGGTGGAATTGCCAAAATTAATTTCGAGTTTCCGATGAACTTAATCATTCATTACGTGAGTTAAGTATGTTCGGAATTCGGGGTGAGAGTGCGACAAACCGCATGCTAGGTGCATGCGGTTTGTCGCACTCCGATACAACTCATAATTTATGAAATCGCCAAGACGGATGAAGTTAGCATAAAATTATTATCATAATTTCTCACCAAAAACTTCCGGGTGAGTTTGCGCCATGAATATGCAAAGGGAAAGTTCACAGTATGCCAACTTTTTTATGAGTTCTGTCAGAATACTTGTTATACTGCTGTAATTTGCATTTGTATTTCATATTTAATAATGTTATAATTAGAATATTTCGGGTGCTAATGCGTGTATTAAAATTTGTTATTTCCATATTAATTAGCCTTCAGCTAAAGACTTTATTACAGTTTTTGGTAACAATGTTTCCATTCTCATGCTAAAAGTTATGAAAAGCGTTAATTTTCTTAGCTACATTAAAGAAGATTGTATCATTTATTTAATCAATGAATATTAGATAACAAATGAAATTAGGTTACTCTGATGTAACGTTGTAGTAACCTTGTATTTATAAGATTAATTAGAAGTTACCTTAATTAAGTAAATTTAAAAAAGCCTGTTTGTTATTCAGTATAATATACCTATGTTTACTGCATCACTCTGTTGCATAAAGAGCCTGTAAACAAATAAATGTACTTCAGCTAGTATTTCAAATACTTCAGCAATATTAAGTAATTTATCTACTTCGGTTTCGTTATATTCGAATTATAAAATTGACAGCGGTTTCATTATGATACCCATAACGACATCGGGTTGCATTATGCGAATCGTCATAAATTCTAAAACACAAGCAAAGACATTCTGAACATACAGCCAGGTACCTATAACATTACTTCGAAATCGAGACAATGTAAATGATGTTTTTAAAAATGGAACAAGTTTAGAAAAAATGTATCGTATACTATTTGGCTGTTGCGGGTACAAGATCTTTGCCTTATACCTAATAAAGACTAAATAAAAAAATAAAATAAGTAGTGGACGCGGGCAAAAATTTCTGAGTGAAATTTTATTAAAAATGTCATCAACATCAAGTGATATTGAAAATACACCACCAGATATAACAAATAGAGCAGATGCGGCTACAAATATCTTACTATCAGGAAAATCAAGATAAGTATATGAGAAATGAAATACTTAAACACACTTCCTAAAATACTTATTTGTCTATATCTGTGTGTTATTCCTTCATTCGTAGATAAAATCTTGTATGCAACTGTACGTTATTGGTCTTTTAATAACTCGTGCCCACCTATTTCGGTACGCGCTACGCTTGTACCGAAAAATGGCACTCGTATTAAAAGACCGTCCATAACGTAACAGTTGCATAAATAGCTATTACAAGGAACTCCCTTCATACTCAGGTTCCAGGAATCTCCGAACAAGCTGTTCATTTAAAGCTAGCTTCGTTCAGTGCTATAACAGCTTTAACACATTTTACTGAAAGACAAGTCGATGTGCCGAGTCTTTTCAACGCTTTCAACTTATTGAAAGGTGATATAGATCTATAGAGTTCGAAAATAGAAGCGTTTCTTGGAAAAGGTTACTTGATTTGATTCTAAATATATTTTCATCAGTGTACCTAACACTTTCTCGTATTTCCAGATTTTATGTTTATATTTAGTCTTTGATTACAGACACAAATATGTTCAGAAGTCAAAAGAGTTTTCTGAAGAAAACCCTAAGTGGGAGTCAGTGATACAGTTCTTGGAGTGAGGCTTTTAAAAACTGGTGTAAACTGTATTTCACGGAATGTGCCAAGAAATAAATGATTTTCTACTTAGGAATATCTTGAAAGTCAACCTATTTATAATTGGAACCCTAAATTATCAATTTGATTCCGCAAATAGAAACTTGATAGAGTACCAGTTTATTTTCGCCGCTCTCGATTTAAGCAAAACTTTCAGAAGCCATTACAATATTTAATTTTTGGTACTCAAATATTTATTACGATGAATATTTACTAAAATGAAGAAACAAATACGAATATTTTTCTAAAATTGGAACGTTTCTTGAGGAGTTTGATACAATAGTGTTACAAGATAGGCCAACGCCATCTAGTAACGAGAGGAATAACTAGGTAGTAACTAGTGGCGCCATCTAGTATTGAATAGCGGAACTAATGTTCTCGAAAGCTCGTGTCGAATGGAATTTTCCAGAAGGTTCGAACCGAACATTCTGGATGTTTCTAGTCGCTTCGAGAACAATGAGTTCGAAAGTCGATTGTTCTGGAAGTTTCTCGAATTATCTAGAACAGTATGGAACGTTCCAGAAACTTCTTCCGTGCTATATAAAGAGCGGTCGGATTCGTCGTGAGTCAGTTTTCGATTGAGAAGCGATACAGAGCGATCAAAGCGGAAAATAGTGCGAAGTAATAGAATTGTTTAAGAAGTGTTTTTGTAATAAACAGTGATTAATTGAAGTCTGCTGTTTAATTAATTTATCCCTGAACCCCAGCTCGTAACAAATTGGTGTCAGAAGTGCGGGATAAATTATGCCGGTTCTACCGAAGGAAGAAACGGAGGGGATGCGCACCAGGAGTCAGCGCCAACAAGACGTAGACCAGAGGCGCTTTGGAGACGCTCCCTCACCGTCATCAAGTGGACAACGAGACTCCGCGGCGGCAGCGGCATCAGCTCAATCTCCGGTGACCCCTGACCTCACTGCTCTGATGACTTTTATGCAAGAGCAGGCTCGCCGCTTGGAGGAGCAGCTGCAGCGCGACAAGGAGGAACAGGCTCGCCGTCAGGAGGAGCAGGCTCGCCGTCAGGAGGAGCAGGCTCGCCGCTTGGAAGAGCAGCTGCAGCGTGACAAGGAGGAACAGGCTCGCCGTCAGGAGGAGCAGGCTCGCCGCTTGGAGGA
The DNA here is from genome assembly GCA_964057195.1 of Orthosia cruda. Lineage (NCBI taxonomy): Eukaryota > Metazoa > Arthropoda > Insecta > Lepidoptera > Noctuidae > Orthosia > Orthosia cruda. The sequence goes on along the minus strand of OZ059829.1, from coordinate 24,238,848 downwards.
GCAGATGCAGCGCGACAAGGAGGAGCAGGCTCGCCGTCAAGAGGAGCAGGCTCGCCGTCAGGAGGAGCAGGCTCGCCGTCAGGAGGAGCAGGCGCGCCGCTTAGAGGAGCAGCTGCAGCGTGACAAGGAGGAGCAGGTTCGCCGTCAGGAGGAGCAGGCGCGCCGCTTAGAGGAGCAGCTACAGCGTGACAAGGAAGAGCAAGCTCGCCGTCAGGAGGAGCAGCTCATGGTGATTAAGGACCTCCGCGGAGCCATTGGTAAGGAGATGAAAGAGGTAAAGGACCAGATCCAGCAACATGAGACCCGCATCGTCGAAATGGAGAAGTCAATACGTGGCCTCAAGTCTGGGGATGGGATCGGGGCAGCTGCGGCAGTGGCACCTTCGCCTCGTGGTTTTAAAGTGCCACCATTTGATGGCTCTTCGTCATGGTCCGCCTACAAAATTCAGTTTGAGGCCGTGATGAAATCGAATGGATGGACTAAAGAACAGGCCTTGACTGCTCTAACCTTGGGCCTTCGCGACCAGGCCTTGACTGTGTTAGAGGCGCTGGGAAAAGATGTCACTTTCGAGAAGCTTCTGGAAGCATTAGAAGCTAGATACGGCGACGCGCACCTGGAACATGTGTTTCGGGCCCAACTGAAAGACCGGTCGCAACGGGTTGGTGAAACTCTTCAGCAGTGGGCTCTGGAGGTGGAAAAGCTGGTTCGGAAGGCTTACCAGTCTTCACCTGTGCTGATCGACGGGAACCTCGTACAGGCGTTCACGGATGGGATCCGCGACCTGGAGGTTAGGGCTGCAGTAAGGCTAGGTCATTTCAAGGACCTCAAGGATGCTCTAGCCCATGCTTTGGAGGTGGAGGCAGTACGGCGGGACGAACGAACTCACCGAATCAGGGAGGTTGCAACTTCACCCCGATGCTATGGCTGCGGAGAGAGAGGCCACATCCGATTGAGCTGCCCGAAGCGAAGGCCTCCCCACGGTGGTAAGCAGCCGCCATTAATAGGATCATCTGACGTCCCTGCTGGGCAACAGCAGCAGGGAAACGAGTAGATGCCAGGACTAAGGGGCGGGTGCTGGCTGGTTATGGAAGAGCCCCAAGGATCTCGATCTCACAATCCTGTGACGGAAACAGCCTGATCATCGAGGGCGAAATTAACAGAACACCATGCAAGCTGACACTGGATACTGGGGCTTCTCGGACAGTTGTCAGTTTCCAAATAGCTAGACGGTTTCTTGGGGACTTCTTCGGGAGCCATGAAGGTGTACATCTGAGAACAGCCACCGGTCAGCACATAACCGTCCGAGGTGAGAAGGAGGTGGACATGAAGTTAGGAAACAAAGTTTACCGCCACAATGTTATCGTGGCCGACATAGTGGACGACTGCATTCTGGGTTTGGACTTCATGCGAAAACATCACTGTGAGATCGACGTTTATCAAGGTGTATTAAAGTGTGGCTCAGAGGAAGTCTTCATGGAAGGTGCAGCATCGGGAAAAGTGTACTGCTTAGAAAAGGTTATTCTTCGTCCAAGGTCAGAAACAATCATACCAGTTTGTCTACCAAGGAATTCTGGTCAGGAAAACCGATGCGTACTTATAGAAGGTTTAGATAACGATGCTTCATGGAAAATTGCACGCACATTGGTAAGAGGTACTAGTGTTTCATCGGTACGCGCACTCAACACAAGTGACCAGGACCTGGTGCTCAAGAAAGGCACATTATTAGGCACTTGTGACGGAGTGGTTTGGATGCGAAGATGCCACGAACACCCAACCAACACCAAAGTTAGTGCAAGATTCGATGTGTCATCGCTTTTGAAGAACAGCCAGAATAACTTGTCGGAAGATGAAAAGAACAAGGCTAAGAAGATGTTAAACAAGTTCGCCGACATTTTCTCGACAAGTGATGCCGACATAGGGAAGACTGCGTTAGTTCAACACAGAATAAATACAGGTAATGAGGTACCAATCCGCCAGCGACCAAGACGTGTTCCAGTGGCACGGGAAAGGGAAGTGGACGACATGATCAAAGGTATGGTGAAAGACGGCGTGATTGAACCTTCATCCAGTCCATGGTGTTCACCGGTAGTATTGGTGAAAAAGAAGGACGGCAGCATGCGCTTCTGTGTAGACTATCGCCGACTAAACGACATCACGAAGAAGGACAGTTATCCGTTGCCAAGAATCGATGACACGCTGGATACGCTATCGGGAATGAAGTGGTTTTCCACCTTAGACTTAAAGAGTGGCTACTGGCAGGTCGAGTTAGACCCTCGAGATAAGGAAAAGACAGCGTTCTCTACAGGCAAAGGATTGTGGCAATTCAACGTTATGCCTTTTGGACTGTGTAATGCGCCTGCCACCTTTGAGATTGATGGAGCGGGTACTTACTGGGCTGATTGGTGACGCCTGCCTAGTCTACTTGGATGACATTATAATCGTGGGACGGACGTTTGAAGATCACCTCCGCAATTTGGAACGTGTGCTGTCAAAGATACGAGGAGCCAATCTAAAGCTAAGTCCAAAGAAGTGCGCGTTGTTCAGGCGGCAAGTGAACTTTTTAGGACACGTGGTTTCCGAAGAAGGTATTCAAACGGACCCGGATAAGCTCGTTGCCGTCAAGGATTGGCCAGTTCCGGAGAACAAAACGCAAGTCAGGGCATTTCTCGGTTTGTGCTCCTACTATCGGCGGTTTGTGAAGAACTTTGCTGACATTGCCCGACCTCTTCATAAGCTAACTGAAGACAAGATAAAGTTCTGCTGGAATGAGAGCTGTGACGTCGCATTTCAGAAGCTAAAGGAACATCTGTGCAATGCACCCATCCTAGGCTATCCTGACAACGAAAATGAATTCATAGTTGACACAGATGCCAGCAACACTGGAATCGGCGGGGTATTGTCTCAACGAAAAGGAGATCATGAGGTTGTAATTGCGTACTTCAGTAAAGCCTTATCCAAACCTGAGAGGAACTACTGTGTCACTCGAAGGGAGCTTCTAGCTGTAGTAAAGACATTGCAGCATTTCAATAAATATTTATTGGGGCGGAAATTTCTCTTGCGAACGGACCACGCTGCTTTGAAATGGCTACTGCAATTTAAGAACCCAGAAGGACAGGTAGCAAGATGGATTGAGCTACTGCAAGAGTTTGATTTCGTATTTCAACATCGCAGCGGAACGTCGCACGGTAATGCTGATGCTCTCTCGCGAAGACCGTGTCCAGACCAATGTAAACATTGTGCGAGACAAGAAGCTAAGCAGGTAACGCTAGTGCGGGTTTTGGGGACGGATCTTAGCGAAGAGTGGAAGGAAACCTTGCAGAGTGCTCAACAAGAAGACAGAGACCTAAAACCGATCCTTGAATGGAAGAAATCAGGTGCTCCCAGGCCTCACTGGAGTGATGTCGCAGCAACCAGTTCCATCACCAAGAGTTATTGGGCACAGTGGGAAAGCTTGGTTATCCAGGATGGAGTTCTGTACAGGAAATGGGAGAACGCTCGCGGTGACCAGTGTCATCTACAAATGGTCGTACCTAAAGTTAAGGTGCCGGAGATCCTACAGCTCTACCACAATGGATGTTCAGGGGGTCACATGGGAGTTAAGAGGACTTTAATCAAGATCCGAGAACGATTTTACTGGATCCATTGTCGAGAGGACGTTGAGGAATGGTGCCGCAAATGCACAAGTTGTGCGGCTGTGAAAGGACCACAAACTCGTAGCAGAGGGGCACTAAAGATTTACAATGTTGGTGCACCGTGGGAACGTATAGCATTAGATGTTGCTGGACCATTTCCAGAAAGCCAAAGCGGAAACAAGTACTTCTTGGTCGTCATGGACTACTTCACAAAATGGCCAGAAGTGTTTGCAATCCCCAATCAAGAAGCCGTTACGGTGGCTGATAAGTTAGTTCACGAAGTGTTTTGTCGATTCGGGGTACCCTTGGAAATCCACAGTGACCAAGGCCGGAACTTCGAGTCAGAAGTGTTCAAGGAGACGTGTCGTGTGATAGGTGCTCACAAAACCAGAACTACTGCTTATCATCCGCAATCAGACGGGATGGTTGAACGATTCAACCAGTCACTAGAGAGATATCTTGCAAAGGTTGTGGAAAACAGACAGAAGGATTGGGACAAACACATTCAACCATATCTCATGGCATATCGCAGTGCTGTTCATGAAACTACAATGGTAACACCAGCTTTTGCTAATTTCGGCAGAGAACTACGATTACCTGCAGATCTAATCACCGGTATCCCGCCTGAGTCTCCACGCAATGTAACAGATTATGCGAATGAGCTACGAAACAGGATGGATGATGTATATGAGCATATGAGACAGACAGGTCAACACATGTCTGAGAGGATGAAGACCCGCTACGATCGGAAAGCGAACAATAAGGGCTTCGATGAAGGATCTCTTGTATGGTTACATAACCCGGCACGGAGCAAAGGAAAATCGCCTAAATTACAAGCAAAATGGGATGGACCTTATCGCGTGGTTACCAAGATCAATGACGTCACCTACCGAATTCAAAAGGGACCCCGAGGTGCATCAAAGGTCGTTCATGTGGATCGGTTGGCCCCTTATCATGGGTCTAACAATGCTCGGGACGAGCATGTCTAAGAGGGAGGCAATGTTACAAGATAGGCCAACGCCATCTAGTAACGAGAGGAATAACTAGGTAGTAACTAGTGGCGCCATCTAGTATTGAATAGCGGAACTAATGTTCTCGAAAGCTCGTGTCGAATGGAATTTTCCAGAAGGTTCGAACCGAACATTCTGGATGTTTCTAGTCGCTTCGAGAACAATGAGTTCGAAAGTCGATTGTTCTGGAAGTTTCTCGAATTATCTAGAACAGTATGGAACGTTCCAGAAACTTCTTCCGTGCTATATAAAGAGCGGTCGGATTCGTCGTGAGTCAGTTTTCGATTGAGAAGCGATACAGAGCGATCAAAGCGGAAAATAGTGCGAAGTAATAGAATTGTTTAAGAAGTGTTTTTGTAATAAACAGTGATTAATTGAAGTCTGCTGTTTAATTAATTTATCCCTGAACCCCAGCTCGTAACAATAGTGAAAGAAAAGAGCATGGCAAAGATGTCTCCAGGATGAAACGTCCTTTTTCGTAGATATCTTACGACCCACGCATGAGAGATGGCTGCCTTCACTTAAGTGTGGAGTACACGGCATTGTAAAATAAAAAGGTATATTACAATATAATAAAAAACATAAACACTAATATTATAAAGACGAAAGTTTGTGAGTATGTGTGTGTTTGTATGTTTGTTACTTCTTCACGCTAAAATCGCTCGACGGATTTTGATGAAATTTGGTACAAAGATAGATTATAGTCGGGAATAGCTCATAGGTTACTTTTTATCCCGGGAATATATTCCCATCGGGAAAAATTTCCACTTTCACGCGGGCGAAGCAGCTGGCAGAAGCTAGTAATTTAATAAAAAATGTTTTGTCTGGGTAAATATTAGTAACTTCGGCTTCGCTCACGTGGTCTATCAAAGTCCCACAAGATACTTGAATTTTTCCTGCCAAAGTAGCTTTAAATGCTCAGTAATATTGTAAATTAATATCACTGAACGAATTTACGCAATCGAATCAATAGTTTCAGAAGGTTACTTTCTAAATATACACAACTTTACCACTCCATAATACTTTGAACTTATTTTTACAACCATTTGCAAAAGCCAATTTATTATTATAGCATACATACAAGATCGAACTAATGGAATATTCGAACTCGAATTTCGTCTCGTAAAATCTGTAATCAAGCTATTCATGAGCTTTTACTTAGTTAACGATCAAATACCTTTTATTACTTTCATATCGTTACTTTTAGGGCTTACTTATTTTGCTTTTAGTGAGAATACTTTTTAGTATCGTGAATTGGCCATTATTTTTTTTGATTGGTCTTTTTATCTTAATATAGAACTCTCGGAATAAGTCCAATCTCTACCAGCTGAACATCGAATCCAGACTCTAGACGATATGCTATCAGCAAGTCCTGAGTTATTTTGGTCATATCACTTGGAGGCAGCCAGCCAACCTCGAAAAACTAGTTATGGTGGGCAAGGTGGCTGGTAAAACACCGCTCGGACTTTCACCTACTCGCTGGTCAGACCAGATAAGAGCAATTATAGGACTCACGGTGACCACTGCCCTGAGAAGAGCAGAAGACAGAGTGGCGTGGGAGCAGCTAGTCAGTGAGAAAGCGTTCCAAGACAGGCACGACCTTCAGAAATGAAGACACTGAATAAGATGAAGTTTACCTTAATAGACTTGAGTGTATTAGTGCAAGTAGGTAAGTACATTGATCAGAAAAATATGATTTCCTCTAACTCATTTATTCTTCTAAAGCTGAAGCTAATTTGATTAAAATGTATTAGATATTAGAAGATTATACTGAGCAATACCATATAATCATGTATTTACATTGGTCATAGAAATTGATGACCTTAAAGACAGATTCCTTTTCAGGAGTTTATAAGTCACCTATTTCATAGTTCACATTTAAATCAAAATTCATCTACTTGCTCTTGTCCCAAATTACTTACTTGGCGCAAGACACGAACAAAATTTTCATTTCAAAATGTAAAATAAATGCTGAACTGTCACTGCAAGGCCAAGTGTGTCACAAAGAAACTAAAATTGAGTGGATCCCGGGAGACGATGGCGTGTATTGTGCGACGAGTCCCGACGGTGGGGCTGACAGGGAAGAGTAATTAATGCTCTTCGGATACTTTTGCACTTTGATCTATAGCGGATATTTGGTCGTGTCCCTACGCTTTCGTCTCACCTGGCGTTTGTGAGTGTATTGATTTCAAATGGATTTAAAGTAAGTTTGGGTGACGATTGTTTTATTAGTAACGGATTTGCAGTGGATTACTTATTTCAAGAAGAAAGCAAACGAAAAACGCTTAAAGATTAAGTATCAACCTAGTTGTGGAAAACACTGAATGAAACTCATTAAAGCGCAAAAGTAATTTCCAATTCATTGTGGGCCAAGTCCCAACGGTATGGCTGACAGGAAAGAGTAATGCTTCTCAGATACTTTTGCACTTTGATCTATAGCGGATCTTTGGTGGTGTCCTTAAGCTTCCGTCTCACCTAGCGTTGGTGAGTGGATTGATTTTGGAAGGTTTTCAAGTAAGTTGGTGTGATGATTGTTTTCTAACGCAGAAGCTGTAGATTACATAAATAAATACTAAATTACACTCATTACCGAGGCAAACAAATACGTTAAGTGATGCGGATTAAATATTAACAAGGATATTGGTAAAATAGATTTTCCATATTAATAAGTGGAAGATAAAGAAATTTCCATGAGGTTGTTTCTTTATTTGCCGCTTATTCATTGTTGTCAGCTTCTCTGCAAGCAACGCTCGAACCTTCGCATGTGGATCTTATTTGTTATTGTACATTTCCCTCATAAAATACTGTTAAAATGCCGGATAAAATATAAACACCAACCAACAGCCTTGTATACTGTAGCTAACTCAGAATACCACACGCTGAGCTACTTAAGCGTAGTGCTCTCAAGCTTGTACGCAGCTTAAGTAGTAACAACATTGTTAGCATAACATAGTACATACAGCCCCTATTGCAACAATGGATAAGACTTGAAAATCTCATCAGTTTGAAATGCATTGTATTATATCCTAAACTAAAGATATAAGAAATAGTTTTAAGTTACATCTTGCTTTATTAGTCAAATGCCTTGAGTTTATTTTTGAACTTAGCATGGTTTCAAAAGGGGAAGGCATTGTTTGAACAGAATCTAACAAAATTTTTTAATACCAAAATCAAAAATAAAGACATGTCGTGGTGGCCCAGTGGCTAAGACCGCGCCTGTCGTGCTTGAGGTCATGGGTTCAAATCCGGGCAAGTGCCAATGTGACTTTTTCAAAATCATATGTACTTTCTAAGTTTATCTTGGACATCACAGGCAACGGTGAAGGAAAACATCGTGAGGAAACCTGGACTTATATAGTTAACTAGCTGTTCCACGCGGCTTCTCTCCCGTCAACTGGCTACCTACCTACCCTACCCTGCCTACCCTACATACCTATAATTTTGCGCGTTTTTGCACATTTTTCATTTATGCTCCACTCCTATTGGTCATAGCGTGATGATATATAACCTGTAACCTTCCTCGATAAATGAACTATCTAACACAAACATAATTTTTCAATTCCAACCAGTAGTTCCTGAGATTAGCGCGTTAAAACAAACAAACTCTTCAGCTTTAAAATATTAGTATATAGATATAAGTCTGGGTTTCCCAGAGGCAGCTTAATTAACTCTGACACCAGAGGTGGCCACACCCCACACGAAAAGAAGAAGAAGTCAAAGTCCTTGAGTTTTCTTTTTTTGTTAAACTAATCATGCTTTCAAAAGGGGAAGGCATTGTTTGAACAGAATCTAACTATTTTTTTTAATACCAAAAACAAACATCAAGACTATGAAGCCGTTCTGATTCAATATCTGTTGTGCTCTACATTTTTTTTATTGTAAAATGATACAATACTTTATTGTTTTAATAAATCAGGGAAAGGGCAATAACCTCTGTTGCCATGTTCAAACGAGACATCCATAGAACATGAAAGCTTTTTATATCCTTACAAGACATGGTTTAAAGCGGGAAATGCGAAGAAAACAGCAGAATGACTCTTTATCTATACTTTAATATTATAAAGCTGAAGAGTTTGTTTGTTTGAACGCGCTAATCTCAGGAACTACTGGTTGAAATTGAAAATTCTTACTGTGTTGCATTGTCCATTTATCGAGGAAGGTTATAGGCTATACAACATCACGCTAGGACTAATAGGAGTGGAGCATAAATGAAAAATGTTGCATAAACGGGTAAAAATTATCCTTTTTGAGAGCTTCCGTTGCGTGCGCTGCAAAACGGTAAACGGTTTAAGTTACGCAACAATCATGTATGTAGGGTAGGTAGGGTATGGTAGATAGGAAAAATAGGTAGGTACGTAGCCAGTTGACGGGAGCGAAGCCGCGTGGGACAGCTAGTAATTAATATATCCTTCCCCCAACAACCATAAAACTCGCAATAAACTTTTGATTACTCAAGCAATTGCTTTCCAGTATTATAAAGTTGTTTGATTCGCATGCATGCAGTAGCTCATTGAAGTAATAGAGCTATTAACTTAAACGCAGACGGCAAGGCCCCAACCAATAGTTAAGATGCCTTAATAACGGCAAACGGCTGGAAGCAATATGCTATGAATTATTTATGCCACCAAGCGGTGTAGAAGTTAGTGCCACAAAGAAATGCCATTTTATTTTGTACCGTTTTGCGGTAATTAGGTATGAATTTTTAAACGGTTTGGAAGTGGAGGTTTTTAAGTTACTATAGTCTGGGTTTTAAAGTGGTACTTAATTAGTTGTATGTCATTGTAAAGTTACAGTTTAATAACAACAAAATTGCTCAATTTATTACCTTTTCAAATGTTTTTTGATTCTCATAATCGTGAACAAGTTCAACGTTCATTCATAAAACTGATGCTTTCCAGACTGGACTATATTAACGAGTGTGAGTTTAATAACATAACTAGATATTTTCTTTACAGATTGAAACACCACTTTCTTTAACTCAAATATAAAAAAAAAATGTTTGTATATTATGGTGTCCAAAACCATCAGTCCAACGAAAACATTAACGCTTTTACGTGCCACCCTCGACCGGAAAAGTGCACTTTTAAAGAAAATAATGCTTTAATTTCGTTATAGCCAAAAGTTTGGTTAATTATTTTCAACCTGGACTGAAGTTCTTTATTTGGTCAAGCACTGCATCCTTCCTGAAGATAAATTTGCTTGACGTTTCTACACCGACTGAAAAGCGAAGACGGGGTAAGCTGCCAAGATCTCACCAAAAAAGCGATGACCACACAATTTTTCTCCGATCTTTCTTAAGTGGGGAACCAAGGAAAAATTCACAATGGCTTCAAAGTTTGTGGGTAGACAGCGTGTTATTCGCTTCTTTAACTTAAGGAATTAGGCTCGTGGTTCTAATTAAACTAACGGAAGGCGTCGACGACGTCTGACGTATGCTACATACAACGAAATACTATTCTCAAAAAGTTTTCAACGCTGATGAGTTGTAGCTCGAGGCAGCAATTTAAACTTTGAATTTATAATGAATTCCTCAACTAAAGATGTACGGAATTTGCTTTTGTGACGTGTAATTTCGGTAAATTTCCTGAGGCGTCCGTATGAAATAAACATTCGTAGAACTCGATTCGAAGTTATGCATCAGCAAATTGTTTGAAATAATTTTTATCTAATCAAATGTGTATCAACCACAAAATACATTTTTACTAAATACATATTTGATTATTTGTCTAAGCATGAATGTTCATCAAATATTCATCAAAGATTGAACAGTAATAGTCGTTTCTATGTAGATACTGGTGCTTTACAAACTCTATAAATAAAATCATATATCTACGATTAGTAAGTACCGATTCACGTCGATATGAAATCTGAATAAACCGGTAAGTACTTTTACCAATGCTATTGGAATCTAGACATCCATGGGAAACAAGACCGTATGAATTGTAATAAACATGAGGATTCAGTAAACAAGTCTGTTTCGTATTTTATGTATTTACCGACAAAAGGGAAATCTCATAAAGATGTTGTAGATTGTACTGGGCATGTCGGAACCGGAAACGTCTTTGACTTACGTTACATTATGGATTGTTGACACGACATGTGAACTTGTTTTGCGAAAACAATTATCACTTTATTGCTACCTGGAAAACAAGTTTCCTGATTTATATATTTATTTAAACTTCCTGTACAATGGTGATACATATGCGGACTTAATGCAGCAAGGCATTCTCTACCAGTCAACCTTTGGGTTAAAAAGGGCACAACAGGTGGTAGGAGTACAAAATAAAAATAAAAAATGAACAATAATTAAAGTCGGATATTAATAAACTATCTAACTAATAAAATACATAAATAATTTCTAAAACAATACACTAATAAATATTATAATAAAAATTATATCTGATTGAGTTACAACGACTTACAAAGTAAGTTCATTTTACAGTGCACTCAGTGACGTTATAAAAGCTTTTACATTTTTTCTTAGATTAGTAATTGTACAAACTATTTGGCCACCTATGGAGGAGCAAATAAAAGAATTGGTAGATAGGAACAAATTATCACTACATATTATAAAATAAAGTCCCCTGCCGCGTTTGTACGCGATAAACTCAAAAACTACTGAACAGATTTTTATGAGGCTTTTACCAATGGAAAGAGTGAGAAACGAGGAAGATTTTTATGTATAATTTTTTACGGGCGAAGCCGGGGTGAATCGCTAGTGTTATTATAATAATCATCAATCAATACATATAATAAATCTGTCCGAAATATAAAATAAATCGAAAATATTTCCATAACTTCGTTAGATTTTGATTGCATTTGAAGTCATTTTCTGAATGGCGGTCTTAAGGGGCTGTGTTCGAACAGTTGACAATCGACATCTGAGGTTCTAAGCCACGCCCACTGTCATTGACAGCTTAGGGGAAAACTTTAAATTGGAGCGAAAAGTATTTAAAAATTAAATTCACAAGGCCGACCACAGAGGCCCGCATCATAAACGGACTCTTCCGATAGTTTTTACATAAACATTACTGCGCAAGTTCTTATTTCAAACTGGCGGCTGGCATCTGACATCATATCGTTCACTGTTATTTTGCCTATGAATGCAACCTTATTGCTACGAAAATAAAGATCACTAAAATAGGCAATCTGGCTAGTGTCATACAAGTTCTTGCCGTGCAAATTGAATAAATATTAAAATTTTGTCTGATTCTATGCGACTGCCACAAATAAGAACACAGTAGGTGACATTTTGAACCAACTTCTTTATGATGGTTTTATACCCAGATACTCAAATTTATAGCAGAGTAGACCCATCAAATTTTGAATAAAGGTACTTTTGGGCTCCACCGCAAAAACGTAAAAAAAAAACTAACTTACTAGGCTTTGAAATGGTTAGTTGCTCTATTTAGGCAAGCTTTTCAACCTAGTAAAGGTTTATAAAACTACGTAAGAACATGGAGAAAATGTTTACTATGATTATTAGATAATATGTGTGTGCGTATTTTTGTATGGGTTATTTTAATATTATAACTCTATCACTATAAGTGTTATAATTTTATGTAGTTACCGAACACAAGATTATTTTCCAAAAGTCTTTTCAATTTAAATAATTTTACATATTTTTTGCTTTCTCCTGGAAAATATTGTTCGAAAAAGTTATATACTGCGTTTTTGTGTATAGCGTGCAGCAGCCGTGATACTGTCTGTTCACATGTTGCATTTTTACATAGAGTTAAAAAGTAATAGACAGGGTGAAAAAAATACGACCAATTTTATTAACATTACATTTTATTTACAAACAATACGATAATGATAAATGATTTTATTTCTGTAAGTTGGTTTGTACAAACACTTTACATGTCGAACATATTTTTTAAAACTAGATGAGGTCGACGTTTCCTATCTGACTACTCTGAGAAGAAAGGCCGAAACAAACTCGGAGGTCACAGTCTCTTTTAAAGTCCAGAAAAAATATTGGTTAGATCATGTGAAGACCATGTAGACTGATGTCTGAAATGGTCTTTTGAGGAAAGAACCAGCCAGATTGAGTGGACCCGTCCAGTGAGTGCACGCATTTGTCAATAACCAAGCAGCTAAACTCAGAATTTAAGGAGCTCAACGATTCGACGAACAATACCAAAAAAAGGACATCCGGGTAGGCCGCATAAACTACTCAAACTGCCAGACCATGATTAAAAACTAAGATAAATTTAAATTAAAACAAAAAAAAACAAAACAAAAAAGAATGATCCAGATAGTCTTCACATTCACAATAATTAAAATAATACTTTAAAAAGTAAATATTCTTGTCATTGCAAGAAAACCAAAAAAAAAATATTAAAAAATAATTATAATAACAAAATTCACGGTGCAATATTTTTTTTTTACATCGTTCTCACATATATTATATTTTTCCTACAAGATTATTGTAACCAAATACTTGTAAAACACATTTTTGTTTTTTTAAAAGAGTAAGTTTGGAATTTCTTGTCCGTTCTTCTCCATAACAAGCTACATTTCCGAATGGACGGTAGAATCAATTATTATTACATATAATTTTTATTTTTGACGTTCGAAAGTGCCGCTTAATGGCCTAATTGAATAAAGAAATTTTGATTTTGATTTTGAATAAAAAAACAAAATTAATTGGAGCAGCTCAATAAGTACCTACTTGCAGGCGTGGTCCCAGGGGGTTATTTATCATTCGGGCTGTCGAGAACCACGACTCAGATTGTTTGGAACATGGCCGGACCCAAAAACATCAAGACATAAAAACACGAACGTGCCAGAATACTACTTACGTGGTAGGTGTAAAACGACTGTTTTTACTAAAAAATACAATCGACTTCCAAATAAAAACACTTTAAAGTGAAAAAGAGTAAAAAATTACTTCACTTTCGGAAGGCGGTGTAAAAAAACGAAGAAACGAAAACCGGAACACTGACTTCCGAAATTGAAGTTATATGTAATATTTTTTTTTGATGTGGATGTCAGGTTGTATTTTTTGTAAAATGTTCTTATTTTTAACTTTTAGTTGTGGTACCTACCTAGTGGGCATGTTCTATAGTGATGCACAATAAACATAAATGCAGTTGCAGCAATCCTGAGAGATTTGCCGTCATTTATTGAAGAGTTATGTTTTATATAGCTCCGAAGTTCTTCATCAGATCTTTACCAAGTTTAAATGGGACCATATCGGCATAAACTTCTTTGGCGAACCCACGGACCTGATATTTTGGAAAAGTCTTATTCCTCATCTCTGGTTTGCATTTATTAACTGGCTTGAGTGGAGATTCGCAAAGGCAACCGTACTCGGAGTAGAAAGTATCTCAGTAAGGGCTGGTACGGACTTAGCCATGATTATTTCTTAAGAAATATGTAACAATGTATATGAAAGTTATATAAACGACACAATAATAATGTCAGGTTCAAGCGATACTTATATAATAATAACTTACTCGTTAAAACCAATCTCCGATGCTTCACCTGCTTCTGAATTGTCCAAACGTCTTCTTATACTGACATATACTTAAGAAAAATCATTCATTCATATGTCTGTTCCATGGACCCAGACGGTACTCGTATTATGGATAATCTATCTAAATCTATACTGTTATATATTTTATATGATAGGATGGACTGGATTGGATGCATTGGATGTACTGACCAGATTACAAACATTCTTGGACTATTAAAAAACCGGCCAAGTGCGAGTCGGACTCGCGCACGAAGGGTTCCATACCATTATCGACAAAAAACGGCAAAAAAATCACGTTGTATGGGAGCCCCACTTAAATATTTATTTATTCTGTTTTGAGTATTTGTTGTTAAAGCGGCTACAGAAATATATACAGCCTGGTGACAGACAGACAGACGGACAGTGGAGTCTTATAAAAGGGTCCCTTTGGCTACGGAACCCTAAAAACGAAAGCGTTGGGCTAAAAAAGCTAGCTACCAATATACCAATTATTTAAAAAATGTGTAGGTACTTACATTACCTCTTCCATATGTTTTTGTCTGTTAGAATACAAAAGCTTTTTTGCTGATTTGAGACATTTTTGTTTGTTCCCATTTGGCACGGAATTATAATATCATTTACACGGCTTAGTTTTGTACTTTACAACTTATACCTACTAACAAAATAAAATATAAACACGACTTACTAACTTAAAAAAAAAACGAAAATAAATAAGTAAACGAAATATGGGAATCTGATATTATCTAAAACTATATTTTCTCGAATTAATCACGCCTCAACGTCAACGGGACGAACATTCCATGTTCTGTGTTTTTTCCTTCTATTGTTTTTACATCAACGAAGAAGGTTGAAATCGTATTCGACCTCCCACCCTATTTTAAATATTTTTAATTCAAATTGAGATAACATAAGTTGTATTTTCAAAGAGGTTTAAATACTTTTTAGTTATGGACTTAGTAAGTAAACTAACCGACGTGAGTTGTTTATAATACAACAAAAATATAGATGCCAGTGACAGCGGTAGTGTCAGAAAATAAAAATAATACAAACTTTGACAATATTACTTGTGATTTCGTTAGTTCCAATTAAAGCCACCAGGCTACATGATCTGGCTGCATTATACCTGATATTTTTTTGACAGATTGAATTGACGAGAAATAAATTAAATATTATTTTTGCTTTTTGCAGAAAAAAGCGACATACGTCCACCTAGCAACGCCGCAAAGCGGTCACTGTCGAATTGCACTGGATGGAAAGAGAAGCACGATGGAATTTGTATAGATTTTTTTATAAAACATAATAATATGAATTACTTAAAAATAATGAATGAAACTTCAAAATCTACGACAATGAAGTTTTGCGTCCTGTTATGATACGTTATTGTTGTTAATTGTACAAACGTACGCTGGTCAGTATTACCGGAAAAATCTTTTGAAGATCACGGTAAGAGGTTACTTTGCCATTCAATTGTATCGAGGTTTTTGTGCGTAAACGTGTTTCGGCCACAACAAAGTTTTCGGAAATATGATCAAGATTAACATATCTTATTTCCGCTGCCACATCTTCAATGGATTTGGCTAAAAAATGTTTAAAAGAAAGCCTATTTTGAGTATTCAGCCCCTTAAGATTCTCCGCAGAAGAATGACAAAAGAAAAAAAAATGGTAGGTCGCCAGGGTAGGTAGCAAGGTAAGTAGAGTAGAGTAGGCAATTGACGGGAGCAAAGCCCCCAGGGCACAGCTAGTTATGTAAAAAAAGCTTTAAATTGTTTAGTTTTTGGTCATTTCTGTATTATTATCATCTGCCCAGCCTCCATAGGGACTGTGTCGAATTCGTCTTCCAGCCCAATCAGATGCAGTTGAAATCATACAGTCATTTATATCTAACGATTGATCTTGCTAAGAATATAGGTACAACACTGAAAGAAGTTAATGTATTTTTTTATATTACGTCAATAAAAATAAAATCGCTTTCAGATTGCGGCCTAATCTATATATATATATAAATGAATCCCTATTTCCCTTGGTCACGGCATCACGCGTGAACGGCTGGACCGATTTCGCTTATTCTTTTTTTGTTATGTTTGTTATTGTTATTCGAAGATTCTTATGAAAAAAAACAAGAAAAATAAAATGGTACCTTACCTACATATAAAAAAACTAAGGTATGTAGGTAGGGTAGGGTAGGTAAGGTAGATGAATGTTTGGTGTTTTTATGGCAAAACAAAGTTTGCCGGGTCAGCTTGTGCAATATAAATCTTATATTACTTATACTTTTGACTTAAACAACCTGATCTTAAAAAGTAAGGCGATTTAGGGATTTGAGTTCTGATACCCGACATCTAAATGTCATTATAAAGGAACGAACAAGGTTTAGTCAAATCCAGGATTTTACGAAGTAATGTGCGTAGAAAAATAAATTGTTAATTGATTTTAGTTTCCAAAAAAACAATATTTCAGTCTAGCTGCCGCCCACTGCTCCACCCGCGTTGTATTAGTACTTCTCCCAATCACACTAATATTATAAAGGCGAAAGTTTGTGATGTGTGTGTGTGTGGAAACGGCTGGACGGATCTGGATGAAATTTTGCATAGATATAGTTCCTCGTAAGTATGTCCCTTGCTGTTGGGCTTTTCGGGGCGTTTGCAAAACCATTGGTTGCGATATCGCAGTATGGTTATGATAAGTGCGGCTGCACCTAATAACGCGATGTAGAAGGGTATGGTCGTATGGTATATGACTGTAGGCAACTCATTTCATTATAGAATATTATTGTGTCATGTTTAACTGTACAGTATCGTATGTTTTTATCTGTAAGCTATTGTAACGTTATAACTGTAAACCATTGTGTGTGTTTGTCTTTAAGCTATTGTTATGCCCTAACTGTAAACCATTGTCTTGTTTCCCGTTAACTTTGCGCGCGCATGAGTCGCACCAATGGCAAAGTAATGCGCCAGGATTGGCCAACGGTTGACCAATCCTGTAACGCAGCCATTCGCGTCAGATTGGCCGAGAGGGGTGAAAGCGGATTGAACAAAACCATTGCGCGCGGGCGCAACGGCTCATTCACTTCTGCTCTTCTCCGCGTAATATGTAAGTAGCTGTATTTTATTTTGTGTGTCTGTAGTATAGTAGTATTATTATGTGTGTAAAATAAATGCTACAAGTTTGCCAGTAATTTGGTATTGAGTTTCCATTGTGTTTAAAATAATCCTGTCCTAATCGCAAAATTGGTCCTATCGAGCCGGATCATAATGGAAAACCAATTTACTGGCGTTGTCACACGAAGCAAGCTGCTGGAGTCGAGCAACGACCTGGAGAGGATATCGCTATTGTTACGCGTGGTGAAGAAATTGCCACATGTGCGTTATCCAGGTCGAGAGCGAGCAGCCGTAGCCACGAAGCCCTGGAACACGACAACACGTGTGTTCCCACAGTACCACGTGGTGAAGGAAATACCGCATGCTTGTCTGTGCGGTCTAGATCAAGCAGTCAGACCCGCGAAGCGCTGTGCCGCCGTGCTGCAGCAGAATACAGGGCCGAAGAAGAACTCGCGACGTTAAGAGAACAGCTGATAAGAGAAAAAGAACAGCTGATAAGAAAGAAGCTGGCATTAGAGATCGCCGAGATCGAGGAAGATGAAGGGGAACACTGCGCTCCGAGTGTTTATAGTAACCGTAGCAACAACGTGGTTGAGTGGCTTAGGTCCAGTGATTCCCCCTGCGAACGCGATGATGTAGCACCTCTCGCACCGGCTGGCACGTGTTCAACCGACGGCATAGCTCGAGAGCTCCCCCGTGAGCTCGCACATGCCCCGCATACCGCAACCAGTGCCCACGTGTTATATGCACTTGCGGCGTCCTCCTGCCCGCCTTTAAAATGTGCGCCTGTTGCTCCGCCCGCGACCATAAACACCGGCGGCCCCACCGCACCTTCCGATATCATGCACCTAGCCGACGCTATAATCACAAGTATGAATAAACGTCCGAGACAAAATTGTGATCTCCCTGTGTTTGACGGTAACCCAGTGGACTGGATGGCGTATCGACGCGCATATGAAGCTACCGCGTCCATGTACAGCACGTTCGAAAATACCGTGCGACTTCAGGCGTCACTCCGAGGCGCGGCAAAGTATGCCGTTGAAGGCCTGTTGCGTACCGGGACCGACCCAACCTCGTCATTGAAGCCCTGGAAGAAGAGTTTGGACATCCTAACTTACTTCTAGATACCGCGCTAAATAAAATAAGGAATTTACCGCGAGTATCCGATAGCGGCGTCGAGTTGCGAAACATGACATGCGTCGTACGAAATTGCGTGTACATGTTGAGAAACATTAAAGCAGAGGGATATATCAACAACCCTCAACTTACGCACTGGGTAAATTAACACACGTGCAACGAGCGCAATACGGCGAGTTCGTCATGGTGAGAAACGTCGACAGCAAAGAAGATCTTCGAGTATCACCGAATATAAATATGCTGCTCGACTTTCTAAGTCACTTGTCACGGGCGTCGGCTTATTACCTGCCACTAAACATAAACACCGAGCAGAGTAATCGAAACCGGACCACCGCTCCTGCCAACCCCTCTGGCGCCCGCGCCGCCATGTATGGGGCGCGCGCCGGGCGCCAAGAATCGACGCATCGGCGAGATCCTGCTCACCGGGTACACATCACCAGTGAGGAAAGTGCGTCATCGAGTGCGTCGTCGCAAACTAGTGTATGTGCGTTGTGTAAAAGTGCGGGTCACTGGTTAACCGAGTGCGACTTGTTCACGAACAAAAGTGAAAAGGATTAGTGGAACTTTGTTAAGGACAGTAAGTTATGCTTCAAGACCACTGTAAAGTACCTCGGAGTCAAAATAGACCAATCTCTAAAATGGCAGTGTCATATCGATGCACTGACTTCACGTGTAAGAAAATTAATTTATGTTTTTAAAATGCTTCGAAATGCCGCTGACTTGGAAACACTTAAGATGACGTATCATGCACTGGGCCAGTCGATTATGTCATACTGCATAACAGCTTGGGGTGGGGCTGCCAAAACCATACTCTTACCTTTAGAAAGAGCACAAAGAGCCGTCCTCAAAGTAATGACCAAAAAGATCTTTCGGTACCCTACGTCCAGGCTTTACAATGATACAGCTGTCTTGACTATCAGACAACTATTTGTACAGCAGACTATAACCAAGAAACACAAAACTATAAATTACGACCCTACGATCTATCAAAAAAAACGTCGATTGGATATAGTCTGCCCCTCAGTGAGACACAGAACGACTAATGGCTAAACGGCATTACAAGGTTGCTAGCGGTCTCTTATACAATAAAGCTAACAAAATCTTAAAAATTTACCCACTGAAACTGAACGAGTTTAAAAAGAAACTTAGATCATGGCTTTTGCAATTAAATTATATAGAAACTGAAAATCTACTTAATCAATAGATAGTAATTGCAAGATCTCTTTATTAGAATATAAATAGAATCGCATTAAATAATTAAAATAACTCATACAAAATATTTTACGTCCATAAAACCAACTCAGTACAAGGATCTTAGTATCTAAATATCCCATCTACATTAAGGCCCTTCCACATTCATACATCACACACACATACATATATTACACAAACACACACACACATACATGTAAATGTGGCACGTTTTATATTTTTATATATTCATTCATATATCCAGTTTTCTTTTATTTTATTTTATTTTTTATTACACTGATTCCCTATATACAGGCTTGCCTAAAATGGGAAATCAGAGAGTCAAAATCTTCCTAATACTAACGTGTTTGTAGGTGTGTTGCAAGTGTGATGGTGGAGTAGGTGCCCAGTGCCTGTAACACAGGTTAATTCCTAGCGCAGGACTGGGTCTTGCTCTGCCTTCTGCTGGAACGCACCTCAATCATCTGTTATATTTAAATGGTAGTTTTAAGGATGATCATTGTACTCAAATTTTGTTGATGAATAAATTGAAATTGAATAAATTGAAGTGTTTGGTGACAACCCATTCTCGTTATCGGTGCCGCTCGAAACCGTGTGATAAGTGCGGTGCTCCACATCACACGCTTCTCCACTACGAGAAGTCGAACTGCCCGGGCGCCGCCGCCGCCGCCCCACGTGCAGGTGCCACGGCGCAGGCGGCCACGCCCCACGCCACGCCGTCGAAAGCAAACGTCGCTGCCGAGTCGGTAACGAGTATGGGTGAGCGATGTAAGAACACTAAAACATTATTGAAAATTGTGCCTGTAAGTATTATTGTAAATAATATAGATTATAGTTGTTATGCGCTACTTGATGATGGAGCCACAGTGTCGTTAATCGATTCAAGTGTTTGTAAGTTTAGTGGACCATCATCCCCGTTAAAAATTGTTAGTGCAGGGGGCTATGTTATTATCGATAAGAAATCATGTAGGGTGACTGCGCTAATACGTGGTCCCAACGGTATATGTCATGATATATCGTTACGCAGTATTGACAACCTAGACTTACCTGCCCAAAGTATGTCCGCCAGAGTTACAGAGTTACAATCTAGGTCACGTAGATAAACATCTACGTGACCTAGATTGTTGTGCGATGTCGAGTGCAAAACCATTGGTACTAATCGGCCAAGACAATTGGCAGTTAATCGTAAACCAGCAGATACGACAGGGTAAATCCGGGCAACCCGTAGCGTCTCTTACGAAATTGGGGTGGGTTGTTCATGGGCCTGTAGGTATTTATGATAGGTTAATTTAGTTAGTGATAACTTGGATGATTTAAGCGAACTCGTTAAACAACAATTTTCGCTCGAGTCGATCGGCATCGCAGAATTGTCACGTGAAAATGTCGAGACTGAACGCGCTTGTAAGGTCCTAGATAGCACTAGTCGCCATGTCGATGGGCGCTGGGAGGTAGGATTATTATGGTCACGTGATGCGGTGCACCTACCTGATAATTACGATTACGCTGTGAAGCGTCTACGCGGCATAAAGAGTAAAATGGATAAAAATCCCGACTATGCCGAATCGTATTCGCGTCAAATTGAGAGATTGATAGCTGAGAATTATACTAGGCGATTGGAAATTCCGCTCAGTGTTAACCCAGTATGACATCTGCCGCATTTTGGAGTCATTAACCAGAATAAACCAAACAAGCTTAGGTTAGTTTATGACGTCGCGGCCAAATATAAAGGTGTATGTCTTAATGATTATTTGTTAACAGGGCCGGACTTGTTAAATTCATTGTTAGGTGAATTATTTAAGTTCCGATCTGGCCCTATAGCTTATACAGCAGACATAGCTGATATGTTTTTAAGGATTAAAATTAGGAAAGAAGATCAGGGCGCGCAACTTTTCTTATGGAGAGGCCGGGACAGAGTGCGTGACCCTGACACGTATGTAATGGACTCGATGATCTTCGGAGCTAAGTCGTCGCCCGCCGTAGCCCTATATGTACTGAATAAGAACGCTACTGAATTCCGAGATACATATCCCAAGGCCGTCAAGGCAATCCATGAAAACCACTATATGGATGATTACCTAGATAGTGTTGACTCCATAGACAGTGCTCGCCAGCTGATCAAAGATGTCTCTATGATACACTCCGCTGGTGGTTTTTCTATCAGAGGGTGGGTGACAAATTCACCGGAGCTCAGAAATGAATTACCAGCTGTCGTGCCTGGTACTATAAATTTTGATAAGTCTCCGTATAGTGGTGAAAGGACTTTAGGTATGATATGGGTGCCGGAATCAGATGAGTTAGCGTTTGACTTATCTTTCAAAAAGGTTACACCTGACGTTGTGGAGGGCAGAGTCATTCCTACCAAACGGCAGTTTCTAAGGCTCATTATGAGTATATTTGATCCATTAGGTCTACTTTATCCTTACACGATAAAGTCGAAGATTCTGTTGCAGAAGGTTTGGAAATCGGGTATAGGATGGGATGACCAGCTGAAGGAGGACGAGTTTAAGGAATAGGAAAACTGATTGCGAGACATTAAACAGTTAGGTAACGTACGTGTTCCCCGTTGGTACCGGCTTGACCCTTCTGCTGTCGAATTACACGTTTTTGGTGATGCGGGTGAGTCAGCTTATGCGGCAGTGGCGTATTTAGTTGGTAGGGATGAGTTTGGCCAACCAAACGTCTCATTTGTCATTGGTAAAGCTCGTGTCGCCCCTCTGAAGGTAATATCCGTACCCCGTCTAGAAATACCGGCAGCTGTGTTGGCGTGTAGGCTAGCTTGTACCGTTGTTAAAGAACAAGGTTTGACAATAACACGTAAGTACTTGTGGTCCGATTCCAAAACTGTTCTGAAATGGGTGCATTCGGATCCTCGGGATTTCCAAAAGTTTGTTTCGCATAGGTTAGCAGAAATCGACCGAAAGTCAAGCCCAAGTGAGTGGCGTTGGGTACCATCGGCAGAGAACCCTGCAGATGAAGCAACAAAACTATACTGGCCTACAAATTGTAAATTGTGGTTTACAGGTCCAGTTTTTTTGTACAAGGACAAAGATCAGTGGCCGGTCAACGAATACGAGGATGCTGTTGACACGGATTTGGAGCGCCTTGAGAAGGTTCACTTGGTAAAGCAGTATGTTCCGCTGTTTAATGTCGATAGGTTCGCCAGTTGGACACGGGCTGTTAGGGCTACAGCTCGAGTTCTCGCTTTTGTAGGTATGTCTCGTAAGAATCAGGTTGAGAAGTTATCGGGTAGCAACGTCCGTGATGCTGAGATACTTTTGTTGAAGCAGTGCCAAGCCGAGACTTTCCTTAAGGAGCTGGCGCTTTTGAAAACAAAAGGTACATTGCCTGCGGATAGTAAAATTCGGGAATTAGATCCTTTTTTGTATAAAGGTGATGGATTACTTCGAGTCAGAGGACGCCTGAGCGCTGCGCCGGAGTTAATGTTTGACGAGAAGTATCCCATCATTTTAGATGGTCACAGTTACACCGCGCGTCTTATTGCACTTGAATATTATAGGCGCGCCCACCACGCAAACACCGAGACTGTGATCAACAGCATAAGGGAAAAATATTGGGTTACTCAGGTAAGACGTACGGTCAAAACTGCCGTATCCCAGTGTCAGCTTTGTCGTGTCCGTCGTTGCCTAAGATGGGAAATCTACCAGCTGCCAGACTCGTTAATACGAGAAGAGCTTTCGTTCATTGTGGGGTACATTATTTTGGTCCAATGGAAGTTTCCATAGGAAGGCGACGTGAAAAAAAATGGGGCGTTATTTTTACTTGCCTTGTTACTCGTGGTGTCCATTTAGAACTCGCAGCTTCGCTCTCTGCTGATTCGGCCATAATGGCAATCCGACGATTGATAGCTCGCCGTGGACAACCCTCTATCATGTTCAGCGATGGAGGCATTAACTTCGTCGGTGCTGATGCAGAGCTGAAAGCCGCCGTACAGGCAATGGAGAGCGAAAAGATAAGGGATTATGTAGTAACTAAGGGTATTTCTTGGCAATTTAACCCGCCCGCGGCGCCACACATGGGTGGGTGCTGGGAGCGTCTTGTCCGCTCAGTAAAAACCGCACTTAAAGTCACATTGTCGGCGCGGGCGCCTAAAGAAGAATTATTGTTTACATTGATGGCTGAGGTAGAAATGACTATAAATAGTAGGCCGTTAACTTTTGTAGCTACGGACCCCGACGGACCCATCGCTCTTACACCAAACCATCTATTGATAGGTACAGCTACCGGTGCATCCACGTTGGGTATATTTGATGCATCAGATTTAACCAGTAGGAAAGCGTGGGTTAAAGCTCAGGCCCTGGCGGACATGTTTTGGAGACGCTGGCTCAAAGAATATTTTCCCACTCTTCAAAAGCGACAGAAGTGGCTTCACGAAGTGCCACCCGTGAAAGTGGGAGACATGGTTCTTATCTTAGAAGAGAATCAGCCACGTAATGTATGGCCTAGAGACGTGATTAGCGCAGTCCACCCAGGCCGTGATGGCCAAATTAGAGTAGTAACTATCAAAACTTGTAGGGGCTCAATGAAGCGACCCGTTGTAAAAATAGTTGTGTTGCCTACTGACGAGAGTGTTCAGGAACAGGGGGGTGGAATGTAGGCAACTCATTTCATTATAGAATATTATTGTGTCATGTTTAACTGTACAGTATCGTGTGTTTTTATCTGTAAGCTATTGTAACGTTATAACTGTAAACCATTGTGTGTGTTTGTCTTTAAGCTATTGTTATGTCCTAACTGTAAACCATTGTCTTGTTTCCCGTTAACTTTGCGCGCGCATGAGTCACACCAATGGCAAAGCCACGGATTCGTTACAGGATTGGCCAACGGTTGACCAATCCTGTAACGCAGCCATTCGCGTCAGATTGGCCGAGAGGGGTGAAAGCGGATTGAACAAAACGCGCGAGCGCAACGGCTCTTTCACTTCTGCTCTTCTCCGCGTAATATGTAAGTAGCTGTATTTTATTTTGTGTGTCTGTAGTATAGTAGTATTATTATGTGTGTAAAATAAATGCTACAAGTTTGCCAGTAATTTGGTATTGAGTTTCCATTGTGTTTAAAATAATCCGGTCCTAATCGCAAAAATTACATCTGATTGCAGCTGGTTGCTGCTGGCTCGTCATGACTTGGTTCGGTATGTTGTGTAGTCCTCCTAAGTCGATTGACTTAAGATGAACTTGGGTTAATGCAGCACCCGGTGTCTCCGTGTCGTAGGGAATGTTCATTCATTTCAAAGGTTTTCCTTGTATTAAGTCGTTGTCGTTGATTATAGTTAATTCCTTTGTGCGGAGGTAACAGTTGACAGGTAGCGAGGTAGCTTTCCTGTAGCAAATTTAAGTCTTCTCTCCCACAGACTGATTGCACTTTCGTTGGATTTGTAAACGATAAGACGTAATGCTGGTCATCTAGTTTTTCCATAGGTTCTTTTTCCAGAAATACTGTACTGAATTGGCAGGAACTCTTGAGCGCTTGATTCGTGATATGTTCTTGTGTGCAGTCCGTTTTGTTTGTATTTGATGGGTTATTTCCTTTTCACAGAGATACCAGTTACTAAACTTCGATTATTCTGCTTCTATGTACACGAAAGAGTCGCCATTAGTTGTTATAAAGGGATATGTAGGGATAAGGGTTTGACGGTTTTTGTCGGGTTCTATAGATATGTTATATAAATCATAGACGATTTTTGAAATTATAGGAAATCTGAAAATTATAACTATCTGGTTTTCATTGAAAAATTATCCAGACTGGATAGTGTCGTAATATTCTCTGAGCTCCAGATTTAATATCTCGTCCTTACTGTATATTTTTATAACCTATTTACCATAGATCTAAGTGTATCTACATCTATCATAGAATGAATAGTACTTGACGCGTGTATAAACGCTAACATATTTTTTTTTCTAACTAATTCTAATCTTAATTCTTCTACATTTTCACTTTAAGGTACTATTGATTTTACTTTGATTTTCGACTAATTGTGTTTGAACGCTATTATGCTTAACATCAATTATTTGCTGAGACTGATGTGATTGTTAAATTTACTAACTAACTTATTATTATTGATCTGTAGAATTTTGATTGACATTTTCGTTTTTTAAGGCATCTGTGTAATCTAGATTTCCAGTTATGCTCTTAATTACCGAACCAAGACTGTCTACTAGACCTCTCTTTACACGACCAGGCTCTAAAGATTTGCTGATTAGATACTTTGCCAATTTTGTTAGTAAGATAACTAATTTGGAATTCAAATAGCATATAAGTGTCATTACTAAGCCGACTTTTGTATTCTGATATCTGGTATTGTAATGTTGTTATTTGATTTTCAATGTTCCTTAGATTCACGTACTGAAGAAATGTATGATGATGAGGGTCATTCTCATTGATCCAAGTTTATACGGTAGTAAGCCGGTTCCATTGGCCAAGCTTTCAAGTTTTATCTCCGATGACTGGGTCTCGCGAAGTACCAGCAATAGTAGGATGCAACAAGTTAGGTACCTTAGGGCCTCTTTTTAATCTGTTTTTAGCTACGGGCCCACGTTTCTTGGACGTTTAAACGTGTATGGGTAAATCGGCTAGAATGGTATCTTGAGTATACCGCGGTGCAGAAGGGTTCTTAATGAATACCTGTTGTTGAGGAACGTAATTTATTTCGGATTTGCGGTTCTTGTTTCTATTTTCTTTCAACGCAGTACGATTTGATAAGGATGTTTCATTAAGAATGTTATAGACTTCCTTCATTTGCGCCCTATGATTATGAACGAACTGTTGTAATGATTGTTGGTTAAAATCTATTATTTAGCGGCATCTAGTGAAGTTATGTATTGAAGAATTATAACCAATTATAGCATAAGACATAAGATTACGATAGGCTCCTCTTTGTGTTTTAACTTTAATATTCTTATATGTTCGAGGAGAGTTGAATGGAAGCGTTCAATATTACCAGTATTGTTAGGCGAATGCGGTAAAACTTTATGGTGGTTTATCTTGTGAAGGCGTGTGAATTCTAGGAACAGTTGATTAGTGAATTCCGTTCCGTTTTCAGTCACTAACGTTACGGGAACCCCATGGTGGGTACAATATTGTAATAATGATTGAAGTACACTAATGCCCGTGCTATCTTGGAGATGGTATGCTTGTCCATATTTGGTAAAAACATCTATAAATGTAACATACTTTTCATTGTTAACCGTGAATAAATCCATATGGACAATTTCAAATCGTTTTGTTGCCGGGGGTACAATATTAAACTGGTGTCTAATAGGTCTCCGGTCATATTTAGCTTGCCCGAAAATAATACATTCGTTGATGAATTAAGTTATTTGGTCTTTCATTTTGGGGTCTTTGGAATGGGGTATTTTTCTATTGCATGAATTTTATCCGGATTAGGTTTTATTCCTTCGCTACTTACTATGTGTCCGAGATAACCAGTTTCATGCTTTAAGAATTCGGATTTATCCATTTGGGTCTTAAAGTTCGATTCCCGTAGTCTATTGAAAACTATCTCGAGATTGGTCATATGCTCTTGTAGTGGCGTGGAAAAAACGATGATGTCATCAAGATACACCAGGCATATGTCAGTTTGGAGACCTCTGAGTACATTGTCCATAACCCTTTGAAATGTAAATAGTAAATTCTTAAGCCCCATGGGCATTTGAAGAAACTCGAAATGTCCATGTTCGACATTAAAAGCTGTTTTCTGAACATCCTGAGGGTCCATCTCGACATGATAGAAGCCACTAGCCAGATCTAGAGTGGTGAAGTATTGGCACCTACCTAGTTTGTCAAGAACATCGGTAATGTTCGGGATTGGGTATTTGTCGTTAATAGTTTTTTCATTGAGCTTCCTATAGTCAACTACTAAACGCCATTTTTGCTTGCCCGAGGCGTCCATTTTCTTGGAGACCACTTGTATGGGCGAACTCCATGCTGAGTCTGAAGGCTTTATTATTCCCTGATCTAACATTTTTGAAATCTTTTCCCTAACCTCCTGACGATGAATGAATGGGTATCTATAACTTTTTATGTAAACCGCGTCCTTATCTGTAGTCTTAATACGATGTTTTATTCGATTGGTAAATGTTAACGCTTCGCCTTCTATGTAAAACACGTCTGCATATTTTGAGCAAATAAATATACGGTTGAGTTTCTCATCCTCGTTTAAATGATCTGTTCTTAATCGCGTTGTCACTTCTTGAACTCGCGTGATGCAATATTCGGCGCGCGTGCACTCGATATTAAATAAACTTGCGTGCACTGGTCGGTCAAGTGATATTATAATATCATTCGGGCTCGTATTTTCTATCTCCAAGTAGCCGCGATTATTGTCGACAATGGTAAGGCACTCGCGTACTATACAGTTGCATATAGTCTGTTCACTAACTAATGCTGCACCGTAAGGAGTGCCGATCGGTATTCTCACTAATTTCGAAGATTGAGCAGGTATTATGTATTCATACAAGTTAACATTGCAGGAATTATACATACGGATAGGATTTGATGATGTGCGCGTTATTAACCTCTGATCCTTTAAATCTATCTTGGACTCCCATTTAGTTAGCAAATCTAAACCAATTAAACCGTCAAAGTTTTCATGGAAACGATATACAAATAATTTGATAAACTCTGGATCGTTAAATGCCGCGAAGCAAGGTAAAATTACAGAATAATTATTTCTACTAACTGCGTGTACATTAGTAACTTCAAAGGGGTCGTAATTCAAAAAATCTTCTACAGACTCTGGACTTATAAAGGACTGGTTCGCACCGGTGTCAATTAGTTATTTTAAAGGTGGTTCTGATATTAGTATGTACGTTAACTGACGTTGGGTTTGGAGATTTAATTATATTTTAGCTTTTTTGATTTCTGTACCTCCTGAAAATCCTGACTTATATGACATGGACCTGCCTGAGGTTCAGTTGAACCTCTGGCAGGTCCAAGGAAATATCCTTGAACACTTATATCGTTCAAAGTGGGATCATGGTTGCACTCTAATGTAGCGAATGGGCTATAATAATAATAAGTGTCATCTTAATTAAAACAGACCGGCTCGTAATAGAACTCCGTCGGGTAATATGAATCGTCGTATGACGTGCACTCATTCATGTTCATTTCACGATTTTTAAAATAATTGGTTGGTGGCGGATTACCTGAATGCTGCCAATTATGGCCAGATAGCATGGGTCTTGGTGTAAAATGCTGTACACCACTCATAGGTTTAGGACCTTGATTTTGATTTTGGCCCGGAATGTTTCTGGGTGTCACACGGAACATGTTGCTTTGGGCGTTATATGTTTGAGGCAGCGCACGGAATATTTGCTGTGTTGGATTAGGCATGCGATGTTGGGGCTGCTGATTATTGAACCTAAATGGTTGTGGTGGTGGTAGTTGGTTGGGTCTAATTCCTATGGGATTGGGCCAGTTGGGAATTGGTACTGCGAAATTGTTATTACGTAGAGGAACTGGGTTTGAATTCTTTTGTGTAGTGGGTTTTGAAAAGTCACTGCAATCCTGTAAATACATAACATTAAGTTATTCCTGTACATATTCAAGGGCCTTTTCGATAGTATCGGGACGCATGCATCTTATGCGGGATCCTAATGGTTCCTTTAAACCTTTTACAAAAGCCTGCATGGTAACTTTTTTATACAGGGTACGTTTCGCTTCCACTGTGGTAGTAATTGACTCGTGTAATGTTATATACGTCATCATTGTACTGAACAAAGTTTGGTATTCCTCGTAGAATTCCTGAGGCGTCTTATTTCCCTGTGTAGCTAAAGAAAGGTCTATATACAAAGCTGTTTCATCCCGTAGACCAAAAAAGTTATTGACTAAGGCTGTTCTAATCCCTAGCCAACTATCAGGTATGCCGTTGGAATCGATGGTACAAGCGGCAGAGCCTATTATTTGATTTAAGATGCCATTTAATAGGCATAAGTTGTTTAACTCGCTACCTGGGGTATTGCTAACATACTTAGCTACTACTTGATCGCATATTCTGATAAACCTAGTCAAAACTTTTGGATTAAATGATTTTATTTCTGTATGTTGGTTTGTACAAACACTTTTGCATGTCGATCATATTTTTTAAAACTAGATGAGGTCGGCTTTTCTTATCTGACTACTTAGAGAAGAAAGGCTGAAACAAACTCAGAGGTCAGTGTCTTTTAAAGACCAGACAAAATCTTGGTTAGATCATGTGAAAACCATGTAGACTGATGTCTGAAATGGTCTTTTGAGGAAAGAACCAGTTAGATTAAGTGGATCTGTCAAGTCTGTGCACGCATTTGTCAATAACCGAGCAGCTCAACTCAGAATTTAAGGAGCTCAACGATTCGACGAACAATACCAAAGAAAGGACATTCGGGTAGGCCGCCCGCCAGACATTCAAACTGCCAGAACATGATTAAAAACTAAGATAAATTTAAAACTAAAACAAACAAAAAAAGAATGATCCACATAGTCTTCACATTCAAGATTTCCACATAGTATTCACATCTCTTTTAGAATAGCTCTGTGTGCTATCTCCAAAGGTTTAAGTATGGTCTTTGCAGCACCACCCCAGCAAGAAATACAGTAAATAAGGATTGACTGGCAAAGAGCAAAGTAAACGTTTCGGATAATTGAAGGGTTGGCTACATGACGCAGAGTTTTAAAAATATAGATAAGCTTGCGTATGCGACCAGATAGGGCATTAATGTGTGACCCGAAATTAAGAAATTTGTCCAGAACTACTCCAAGATATTTGACTTGTTCCACTGAGGTTATGGTAGGACATTGACAATTAATTTGAGATTGTGTGAAACAAGAATGGGCTTTTATACAGATTGGGGTTTTTGGTTGCGAAGTATTCGTGATAGAAAAAGTAAAAACGTTTGTTTTATTGGCATTGAGAGTTAAAGAGTGAGAGGAAAGCCATTTAAGGGCAGAATTAAAGCCGTCTTGTGCAGTTACTTGGAGGTCCGACCAAGAGTTTGCGGCGAAAGTGATAGCAGTATCATCTGCAAATGAAACTATTGACGCTTTTGTAACTTGAAGATTGCAGAGGTCATTAATAAAAACAAGAAAGAGTGTGGGTCCCAAAATGCTTCCCTGAGGCACGCCGTACTGAATGGGTAATTCGATACTTTTGTGATTGTCTAAAGTAACAAATTGTGAGCGGTTGGTAAGATAACTCTCGAATAGATCCAATGGGGCTGCCCTGACACCCAAACCTTGAAGCTTAAGTAGAAGAGTGGAGACGGGAACGGTGTCAAACGCTTTCGCAAGATCCAGAAAGACGGTAAGAACTCTTTTGTTAGCATTCAAGTTTTCAACTATGTTATTGACTAACAAGTGGACAGCATCACAAGTGGATTTATTCCTGCGGAAGCCAAATTGTTGAGGTGATAAGAGTTTGAAGTTCTCGAGGTAGCAAACTAGCCGCTTGTTTATGAAGCGTTCAAGCACCTTAGAGAAGGCACTAAGAACAGCAATCGGGTGGTAGTTGTTTGGCAAGCTCCCGTCACCATCCTTGAAGATAGGATGGATAATTGCCTTTTAAAAGAAGTAGGGAAGGTTGCCGAATCAAAGCAGTGGTTAAAAATGTGGCATAGTATGGGTGCAAGGGTCCGAACATATCTTTTTAAGAAAGTTTTAGGTATGCCATCCCATCCAGTGGCAGCATTGACCCTTAAAGAGGTTGGATAGCTTGTTCAGAGAGCTGAACAAGCTATCCGCTCAAATTCAAGCTAACTGCAGACGAGACCATAACTCATATCTTCGCAAAATTTGTGAAGAAGTCGAAGCACACGCAGGGAAGCATGAATCTTGGGATCTTTACCACAAAATTCGTCATATCACACGAACTCTACCTTCTAAAACCTGGGCTATCGAGAACGATAAAGGCGAAGTTGTAACAGAACTAGACCAAATCTCAGAAACGTGGCAGAACTACTGTCAATCACTGTTCCAGGACCCACAGTCGCGTCTTTTTCCAAGTACAGAGGTAAACAGGGAGGAATTGGAACCGGATATTCTTCTGTCTGAAGTAAGGGCCGCCATAAAACATCTTAAAACTAAAAAAGCCACGGGAAGAGACCGAATTCCCATAGAAACCATAAAGGCTTTAGGAGAACGTGGCGTCCATATCTTCCATGCTATTTGTAACAGACTATGGCACACAGGAACTTGGCCATCTGAATGGACTCATACAGTCTTCACCCCTTTACATAAAAAAGGCTCCACAAAGAAATGTAACAACTATCGCCTTATTGCACTGATATCCCACGCCAGCAATATCTTGTTAAAAATTTTAAATGAGCGGCTGAAGGCGTATCTGTCCAAAGAAATCGCATCAGAACAGGCTGGATTTGTAAAGGGTACGCGGAAAAAGATCCTTATTGTTCGCCAGATTATTGAAAAAGCTCGTGAATTCAACAAGCCAACATACATCTGCTTTGTTGATTTCTCAAAAGCATTTGACTCAGTAAAATGGCCAATCTTGTGGAAAAATTTACTTGACATGGGCACGCCGAAACACCTTATTCATCTTCTGAGGAGGTTGTACGAAGAAAGCACAGCCTAGGTGCGAACAGATGGCATTATGTCCAGTAACTTCCACCCCAGTGCAGGTGTCCGCCAAGGATGCATTATATCGCCACTCTTATTTAATATCTACACAGAGCTTATAATGCGTATAACTTTGGAACATTGGACGGATGGGGTTGTGGTTGGTGGCTACAAAATGGAACAAGTGAGTCTTGAATTCGGGTTAAAGATTAATCGCAGCAAGACCAAGGTGATGATTGTGGACCGTGCTAACAATAATTCGCCAGAAGTTAATCAGATCGCGAACTGCGACGTAGTCCAATCCTACGTATATCTTGGAGCTTTAATCTCAAAAAACGGCGGCTGCATTGACGAGATAAAAAGGCGTATGGCGATCACAAGAACTGCAATGGACAAAATGAAAAAAAATATGGAGGAACAGAGACATCACCAAAGCCACGAAGACCAGGCTCGTGCGCACTTTAATTTTACCCATATTTCTGTATGCTGCAGAAACGTGGACGTTGCGGGAGGTGGAAAGAAAAAAGATAGACGTTCTGGACATGTGGTGCTGGAGAAGAATGCTCGGAGTTTCGTGGACCGAGTTCCACACAAATGTCTCGATACTCCAAGAACTCCACATCAAGCAGCGTTTGTCCACAATAGTACAGTCCCGAATACTCACTTTCTTCGGACACGTTTCAAAGCGAGACAGTCAGTCCATAGAGCGGTTAGTCGTCCAAGGAAAAGTGGAAGGCACTAGACCGCGTGGTAGGTCACCCATGCGTTGGACCGACCAGATCAAGTCTGCTGTGGGCGGTCCCGTGCACGAATGTACCCGGATGACTTCTAATCGGGCAAGATGGCGAGACATTGTGAGACGCTTTACATCTGCCCCATATACTACCGATACTTCATGACAAACACGACCACTCTGTCAAGAGTTTAACGACTAAGAAGAGACCCAGACGGCACAGACATTACATTAATCTCCTTAATTTTCTCTCTGAGGGAGTGTCTCGGGCTTAATTTATAAATTGATCAAACAGCTCTTTTCTGCAAAACAAATATAGTCTGGATATCGGCGGCATTTCCCCACAACAGAATACCGTACGACATTACACTATGAAAATAGCTAAAGTATACTAACCGGGATTCTCTATGTCAAACAACATATGCTGCGGAGCTTAGCTTCTTTGACAATTTATCTGTATGTGGGCCCCACTGAAGCTTGGCATCCAAAGGTAAGCCTAAAAATACTGTGCTATTTTCAGGATTCAATTCTTCGCCCATAGGTTTTCACCTGCCTAACGTGAGGTAGGGTAAACTTATTTTTTTTTTTTTTAATTAAGAAATAAATTGTTAACATTGAACCAGTGAAGTACTTTTGAGATCACGCTTTTTACATCGTCAGTAACCAGCTGCTGACGTTCAAGTTTAAACAAAAGTGAAGTATCATCCGCAAACCACACTATATCATGGTAATCCTTTATGAGGTAAGGCAAGTCATTAATATAAATAAGAAACAAGAACGGACCAAGAATTGAGCCCCGTGGGACTCCCATTGTTATTATAGATCCAGGAGATCTTTTTTCATTATCGTTAACGCTCTGAATTCTATTACTCAAGTATGAAGTAAGAAGATCCAGAGCGATGTTCCGGATCCCGTAGTGTCGGAGTTTCTTGATTAGCGTTTCATGAAAAAACACAATCAAATGCTTTGGACAAATAAGAAAAGATTCCCAAGGCATCGCACTTATCTTCCCATGCATTATAAATATGTCCTAAAAGCTCAACATCAGTAGTTGAACGACCCCTTGTAAAACCGAACTGTTTGCTATGTAATAATTTATGTTTATTAAAAAATCTTTGCAATTGCTCTATAATTAATTTCTCAAATGTTTTACTAAACGTAGGTAGTACTCAAATAGGCCTATAATTTGTAGGGTCTGAGTTACTACCTGATTTAAACAAATGTATTATTTTACTATTTTTCATTAGGTCAGGAAACTCCCTACAGTCGATACAATTACTAAAGATAATAACTAAACTAGGTGCGACAATGTCAATAATAGACTTAGCAACTTCTACAGAATGACCCCACAGATCTGCAGTCTTTTTAACATTTAAAGTGTGAAAGGTTTTAATTATGTCTTATATAATATATTACAAGTAATATGTTCAAAAAGAAATACCGAATCGCAAACACTAACATTTTCTTTTAGCAAAGACTCAGCAACAGAAGGTTTAAGGATTTAGGAGTTGAATTGGGAATATCTGAAAAGAAATATTCAAAGGCCACTGCGACTTGTGAGTATGATTTTATGATGTTGTCATTAATAGACAGGCTTTAATCAATATTTCGGTTACCAGATCTTCCCATTTCACTATGAATAATATTCCAAGTCGTTTTAATAACATTACTTCTGTTTTTAATCTTCTAGCTGAAATAACTTGGCCAAACAACAAACTTTTTTAAACAATTTTGAATAATTTCTAACATATAAATTAAATTCAGCAGTGTTTACATAAGTCCTTTCACTGTACAGCTCATAAAGCCGTGTTCTACTTTTATGAATACCAATGGTAGCCCAATCACTGAATGATGCGTTACTATTAAAGGAGATAGGAGATATATATTCGAAGTATGAATATGGAATGGAATTTTACAGAGTTACAATAATTGGCTAAACTAGGTCCGTGCGTCACAAAGTGCTATCTCAGCTCGCCGTTTCCGTCGTTCGTTAAATTTGCAGCGTATGGTTCTATAATAAAAGTGTTGAGTGCTGAGTTGGTGATTCCCCAGCAGCTGCGTGTAACTAGCGTGAGCCAATAAAAAATAAAAATGTTTGGACATATTGGTGGCGATCCGACCACAGTTGGACATGAAAATTTTGAACAACAAAATTAAATCAGCTTCCGAAAAAAAACACGACTAAGCAATAAATAAGTTTCGTATCGGAAGTCAATGTCTTTGGTACATATTTTTTTTTTCGTTTTTGGCACCGACTTTCAAATAAGTCGATTTAATCTCTTTGTTGAAAAGTTTTTATATTTCTCTTTTTAGTTTTGGTACCTTACATAACCTAAAAAATACACATTATTAATTTTAACTTAATAAATACTCGTGAGATCTTAATCAAATGTAAATGGGACCACATGAGAATTCAAGCACCAGCTTCCAAATAAAAAAGGATCATCAAAATCGGTTCATAATATTGGTGGAGTAATCGCGTAACAAATATAAAAAAACATACAGTCGAATTGAGAACCTCCTCTTTTTTGAAGTTGGTTGAAAATAGTGTTGTCCTTTAAAATGCGGGATACGAAATTTTGAACTGTCAATTTGGATACCTACTTATTAAACTACACTGAAGCTTTTGTTCTTCTTACTTCGAGAAATGTTTATTGTAAATGTGTGCGTGAGTTGGGTTCGCAGTCACACAATATGTACTTATTAAAAACCATTTTTACCCTTCACATCTTAAAATATCAGAGCTCATGATTTGTTACAAAAAAAACAAATCTGTTTTCGGAAAAAAATAACAGTATAAAAAGTAAACGATACTACTGTAGTATTATATTATCTGTGACGATACTTTTAGATTGGATTAATAGGTGTAGAATTTTAGTTCCTATACGTAGTTATGTTATAAGTCCGCACGGATAGTTCTCTCATAAGTAAGAATTTTATAGCTTCATATTTCTGAGTTTTATTGTGATTCATGTATTCGATTATCAAGACAACGACTCAACTGAGGACCGCCTCAATGATGTAAAGATGCAGTTAATATTTCCATAGAGAACAAAATATGGGCAAGTTTTAGAATATCTATCAACTTGTAGACTGCTGAAT
Organism: Orthosia cruda; assembly: GCA_964057195.1. Taxonomy (NCBI): domain Eukaryota; kingdom Metazoa; phylum Arthropoda; class Insecta; order Lepidoptera; family Noctuidae; genus Orthosia; species Orthosia cruda. The sequence continues at coordinate 24,202,882 of OZ059829.1, read as the reverse complement.
ACTTTGCTAGTTCCACATAATAATTATGAGAAACTGTCAACTGAAACAGCAAGAAACATTATTATTGGTAATTGCACTAGATAGGTACAAATTATTTGTGCCGAGACATTTGTACCTATCTAGTGCTGTTGTTTAAAACACTAGTAAACAAATATTTATGTTTACTCGTGTTTGATTTATTTAATAATTTATCATTTGAATACCTGGTAAAAGCCTAGTTTACAGGCAAACTTTCGATTGTGCTAACTATTGGGAAAATGTTATTTGATTCGAATGGTGCTGTTTTCTGTGTAGTATATTCTTTCTTATCTAAACATTGGTTTTATACAGAAAGCCAAAACAGTATAATTGCCTTATATTGCCAAATTCCTAAACCCATCGCGTGTTTGGAATTCGGTAGGGAAGTGGCGGGCCAAAGCTTATATTCTACAAACAAAAGTATTTCACTATTTGATACCAACGAAAATGGGGCAACTTTGAAAAGGGTGTGTAACTGATAACGTAATCGATGGTGTTCGTTTACCTCTTTCTAAGAAGCTTTAAGGTGATAGTCAATGTGAAAAGCAAATTCCTTGCATTGAGGAGGAGAGGGAGAAAAGAGAGAGATTTCTTAACATTTTTATTCACAATTTTAATGGCTAATAATGAAAAACAGTTCTTAAAACCGCAATTCAAGTTACCTAGCGCCTTAAAAGGAGATCCTAATACTCAATCCATTATATGTTCCAAGTTTGAAATGTTGCAGCTCAAGTTCAAGAAGCTTACCTTTGCCACAAAAGCCCTTCAGTTTCGTTAGCGACAGAGGTTGGACTGCATTGATCAATCTCACCTTACCTGTTTCGTTTTAAGCGAATTACTCCGATAAAAGCTTTGGCACCGCGGCACCGAATTATTCAAACGGAACAAAGCGACACCCACCTTTTCAGGCAGCCGTCTAAATTTCCAAATTCATTGCGTCGTAAACAAAAGGACGATTTTTAAAGCTTCAACGTAAGTGTTTTGCTGGGACGTGTACTTTTTCTGTCATATTTCACCTTTGGTGGGCTTTGTGATCGATTCCGGGTTATACGTTTGAGATCGTGGTGCCATGGGTCTTTTTTGGATCACAATTTGCTGAGTTGTGATTAATTAAAAAACTGTATTATCAATGCTTTTACATTTATTTTAGAAATGTAATTAACTAGTTTGCAATTTACATGCGTTTGACTCGCTAAAAGAAAACGACCGATTTTATTTTATTCATCTTTCATATCCAGTCTATCCTCATCTCGGATACACTTTTAATTAATTTTCTAGAGAAATAAGAGCTTTATTTTTCTAAATTTTGCGCGTGACGTCACTAATCAGTGACATATAAAAAGCAAACATACATTGGCTACCCATCTCACCACCCTAGTTGCCTACTTACAGTTGCATTAGCTGTCAAAGTGTCTACGAGTAACTCATAACACAGGTATTTTGGACCCAATTTTTATTTGCGACTCACTTCACTCTTATTTATAGGACTAAAGGGTGGTTTTTCATTATTTTTCAGTCTGTTTAGTTGTGGAATCGAGTCGATGTTATTGTCTACGTGTCCGTTTGTCGGTCGAGAGACGGACTGACGTGACACGCTCTTTATTGAACTTGCAACGTCTGCTCCCAATAGTGTGAAAACAAAGTTGGCGCGCTCAAATGTTTTAAAAGAACTTTATTTGCGCCAGTTTTTTTGAATAACATTATTCCAGTACGTGACTGCAGACGTTTATAGAACAGAAACATTATTTTAACCTTGTTGAGTCACTCTTAAAACTATCTTCTATCGCTTCAGAGATATTAGCATTTTCGGAGACAAAGTAAAGAAGTAGGCGTATCAACTTTTTGCAAAGAAGTCTTTAATAAACAACAAACAATATAAAATCAGCATCCGAAAATTGTTTTGTCCATATAACATTTACTAGCCATCTACTCCATATTCAGGCTCAAAAAAAAGTAAATGATAAATGATTTTATTTCTGTAAGTTGGTTTATACAAACACTTTTACATGTCGAACATATTTTTTAAAACTAGATGAGGTCGGCGTTTCCTATCTGACTACTCTGAGAAGAAAGGCCGAAACAAACTCAGAGGTCACAGTCTCTTTTGGTAACAAAATATTGGTTAGATCATGTGAAGACCATGTAGACTGATGTCTGAAATGGTCTTTTGAGGAAAGAACCAGCCAGATTGAGTGGACCTGTCCAGTCAGTGCACGCATTTGTCAATAACCGAGCAGCTCAACTCAGAATTTAAGGAGCTCAACGATTCGACGAACAATACCAAAGAAACGACATTCGGGTAGGCCGCATAAACTACTCAAACTGCCAGACCATGATTAAAAACTAAGATTAATTTAAATTAAAATAAATAAGAATGATCCACATAGTCTTCACACTCACAATAATTAATATAAAATAATATAATACTTTAAAAAGTAAATATTCTTGTCATTGCAAGAAAACCAAAAAAACAACAACAAAATTCACGGTGCAAAATATAATAAAAAAACAAAATTAATTGGAGCAGCTCAATCCCAAGCCTTTTTGTCTTCAAGGTAATCTTTAGTTGTATAAAACGCTTTCTGGCACAACTTACGTTTAATAAAAGATTTGAATTTATTAAGACTTAGATGTTGTACGTGGCTTGGAAGCTTATTATAAAAGTACGTTTATTTATTTATTACCCATCTACAGCACCTTTGTTTATTACCCATCTACAGCATTAATAACAGAGGGATTATGTCAATAATGTCAGAACATGGCAGACAGTCAAGGAAGGCGATAAATTCGCGACACGACTCCGCTTCGTGTAACGGTTTTAGCTTAGGTCATAGAGGAGTTGGGGAATGGAGGAAAAATGTGGAACCGATCGGCATCTTAGTTTACTGCGACAGTTACTGGTCGGAAATACGAAGTGTGACGTAATGTGTTCGATATTCGAATGGTTCCTGAGTCCGAAAATGTACTGACAGGTGGATTGCTTACTGCCTAGAGCCTAGCTAGTCACCTGGCGATTAGCGAAATGTCGCGAATGTTCTACATAAAATTTCACCACAGATCATCTTGATACACGCTAGGTGACACGCGAAGGCGACACAAGTGTGCCTACAAGTAACTTGGAGTACTCCAATTTACACATGACTCCGTACCAAACGTGCGACCTCATAAATTAACTGGCACTGCAATTTAAAAGTCTCCAAAACAACTCAGCGCGATATTTATTCAAAGTTATTATCTGAGTACTCGCTTTCAAGCGTTTTATTTGCGTGAACATTTGAATGCGAGCCGTTTCCGCGAAAATCGTTGCGACGTCCACACCGGCCGAAGTTTGCGCTTGCATGTAAGCTTTGTAACGCTCGGCTCAACGTCGACACCACTCGAATATTCGATGTCGAATGCTCATTACAGGTGAATGCTCCCAGTGAGGACGTTCCTAATAACAAATATAATTGGTAGATAGATGTTTTATGTACTTATATCATACTATAGCTATCAAAATAATTAATGCAGTCATAAACACAATTTAGTGACGTTATAAATAAAATAAACCCGCCGACAGAAACGATAGCGTGACTTCAAACGACAAAACTTATCAGTAGCAAAACACGAAACGTTTCACAAATTCTCTCACACGCTCAACAGACTTAACACCTTCAAAAAGTACCGTAAAATAAATTCAAATAAAACTGAAATTGTGTGGAAATGTTCGCGAGATAGAGACCAACACCACTTCTTAATTGATTAATATCGATCGAACCAAAACTTAGATAATTAATAGAAATGTGGTCCCCAAAACTTAGACAACCCTTTGAGAAGTTCACGTATTAATCCAAGGAAGACACAATGAAAACTGACTTCCAATGAAACTTGGGTACTCGTCTATAGAGCTCGCGTTGATAAAGTTTTGTCGTTGTTGATAAAGTGTCGCGCGATTTCCATTGTAATTGGGTGCGTTGCAATCAGCACTTTTTTAATTACTTCAATTTATTTGTTTTGTTATCATAGGAATTATTGTGAAATATGAAATGTTTACTATTTAGGTGTCATAAACAGTGACGTGTTTAAATTGGTGTTCAAATTAATAAATGAGTCATTTGAATTATTATGGGTCGTTATTGTAATAGCGCATAGAAAATGTTTGATGTATTTTGTGTAAATAATAAAATGTAAATTGTAATATTAAGTTTATACCTGCTTGAAAATCTTCCAAATACAAGTCAAGCTATAGGTTCCTTAGCACATACTTCTCAGAAATAAAACACTTAAATAAAACAAATTCTTAAAAAAAAAATAAACCCAACTGCTAAAAAATAATTAACTAAAAAGAGAAAAACAAGTACTAAGTATAATTTGTAAAATACTGTAAAATAATCTTGAATGCACCAATACTTAATTGGGGCATTCTAGATAACTTAACTTAACAAAATTTAATTAATTATACCTAGTACTTGTTTTTCTCTTTTCAGTTAATCATTCATGACTTTGTGTCCAGAAATAACTGTCTTTACCTGGTTGCCTGGCAGAGATGCACGGCATGCGATAAGACTGCTAATAGTATGTGTTTTTCAGTTTTAAGTTTCCTTTATAAATGTAACTTATGGTGTACAATAAAGTATATAATAAGAAAATAAATAAACCATTTTTTGTAATAATTTGTTTTATTGCAGACTTTTAAGTTTTATTAATGAACCAGTTCTCTTAATACCGTTTAAAATGTCTTTAGTGCATAAAAAACACTGTTTTACATAATACTTAGTCATCAAAGTTACGCTTATCTTGAATTTATGCCAAAATAGTAACATAAAATTGTTACGATAAATATGTTTTGGAATAGTATATTAAGTACCTTTCATATTTGATACCCATATTGTTATGATAACGCGAAAAAAAATGTATCACTCCCTTTTCTTGGAGCGAGAGGGGGACGCCATATTTAAAAAAAAATATAGCCAATGTCACTCCCACAATTGAGACGAATCCAACGACATCTCATATGTCTTAATCCGTCAAGCCATTTTGCATGTAGAGCGTGCCAAAGGAATGGGCATACATACATACATTCGAAGAAGACCTTTATACAAAAAGATTGGTAATAAAAAGGTTTTTGATAACTAATCTTTGTATTTTAATTTCCCATGATAGGGTATAGACGATACCATGGCAACAAAAAAAAACATTTGTAGAACTGAATTAAAAAAAAACAATTTAGGAAACAATTCGTGTAACTGAGCTTCTTGCTCAGTTACACGAATTGTTTCCTAAATTGTTTTTGTGACACCCTTGAGACCACAGATAATATTGCTAAATCCTATTAAAAATATCCTCACATATTAAACAATTATTTTGTTCGTCCCACGACACGACACATTAAATACCGCACCTTCAGAAACACATTGGCTCTCTTGTTTATATGAACTTTTGTAACTTATCTAGATTTGAATATTTTTGAAGTTAACGGTTTCTCTGCACGCGAAAGCTAAATTATGTTATGCATATTCCCAACGTTTTGCTGACTGTATTTATAAATATTTATTTATACTGTGGCTGAGATTAGTCCAGCGGTTATTCTGCACTAGGGAATTTACGTGGGCGGTATTTTATGCAACGGTGCAATTCATCAAATGCTGGTATTTTAAATTGAAGATTTTAAGTTGGCTTAACTGTACACACTGGTTTCAAGTTTACGAAACGATCACTAAGTTTTTCAATTATTAATTCGGTCTTGGGAAATTGTCTCTTCTTATTCATTGTCTTCATTTCTGAAGGTGGTGCTCGTCTTGGAACGCTTTGAAGAAGTCACTGACGGCCTGATTCCACGCCACTCTGTTTCCAGCTCTTCTAATTGCAGTGGTTATCGTCAGTCCTGTAATCGCCCTTATCTGATCTGACCAGCAAGTAGGTGATCGTCCGCGCGGTCCCTTTCCATCCACCCTTCCAACCACAACTAGTTTCTGCAGGCTATCCGGTTGTCTCCGCGCGATATGATCAAAGTAGCTCAGGACTCGTTGGTAGCAAATCGTGGAGAGTTTAGATCTGATGTTGTGATGGTCGAGAATAAACATATTTGTGCGCTTTGCTGTCCATGGTATGCGCAACATTCTTCTCCAATACCACATCTCAAAGATCTTCTTCGGTCTACAGTGCAAATTGCCCAGGATTCGGAACCGTACAGAAATATCGTGAATACCAGAGTTCCCACGAATCTCTACTTGGTGCTGTTTGTAATCTTTCTGTCTTGCCAAATTCTCGACATTTTGCTCATGGCAGCTTTTGGCCATCTGTGTACGCCTCCGAAATTCCCTATCGCATCCGCCCTGATCGCTGATCATGGAGCCCAGGTATATAAACTCACTGACGAATTCCAGATCAGAAAAATCTCCGGTTTGTGCGGTTAATCCAGCTCTGTCGATATTTATGACTCTGGTCTTTGACCTGTTAATTGACACTCCTAGCATCTTGCTTTCACACTCTATCCTCCCAAAAAGCTCAACAAGATCCTGCTCTGAAGACGCAAACAATGTGGTGAATTGCTAATCTTATTCTCACCTACCGCGATGCCACTTTCCCACTCTTCTCGTAATGTATTCGCCATAGATATTGAAAAGAAGTGGGGACAGAATACATCCTTAGCGTACTCTTTTTTCTGGCTTAAAAGGTCCTGACACCACATTATTGTCCCTGACCATCCTCTTCATCCTAGTCCACCTCACACAAAAACGCATCCTTAAACGCGTTCAAAGATTTCAGTTCGCCACACAGTCTAAATGAGTGTCTCGGGCATGTAATCCCAAGCGTCTAGTTTAACGAAGCGTTGTGAAACTTTTTCGTCTTTGTACCCGAAAACAAACGCATTAACCCCTAAACTAAAATATACTTTACCCACTCATAATAGAACTTATTTTACAAAAACCTTATCTAGTGTCTACTTTTGCACCCTGTTTGCGGATTTTGATGTACTTTTTGGATGCCCTCGTTAGTCTCAGTACGTCTTTAATTATTATGTAGTTTTCATTATTTTCAAAGTTAACGGACGCCGCAATATTTTGTATATCATAATTCTTTGATTCTTTCCCTTCTTTGATATATTTTCTTTGGTGTTTATTGTGCACGAAGAGCGCCTTGCTTGCGCAACACAAAGTTTACTGTTGTTATTTACTGCACAAAGAGAAAATTGGAAGTTTTTGTGGGTGTAGTCAAAATTGAACCTTATAAACAAATTACTCTGAACACACAAAATCACACTCCAACACTTCATCTCTTCATTAATTACACTCCGTCCAGCTTGTTATGTTACATTTGACAGAAGCACGCTTGAGAAGTTTCATAATTATTAACAGGCCATATACAATAAAATCCAATGATAAATGATTTTATTTCTGTAAGTTGGTTTGTACAAACACTTTTACATGTCGAACATATTTTTAAAACTAGATGAGGTCGGCGTTTCCTATCTGATTACTCTGAGAAGAAAGGCCGAAACAAACTTAGAGGTCACAGTCTCTTTTAAAGTCCTGACAAAATATTCAGGACTGGTTGCAGTGGGATGGTCCAGAAAAAAAAACAAAAAAAGCACCCTGTTTAATCAAGATGGTGCTCAAACTTCCTTCAGAATTGTTTTGTCCTGTATTATTTATTTATTATTATTATTATATACTTTATTGTACACCACAAAAATCATACAGGACAAACGTAAGTTTTAATAATAAATAAAATGTACAGGGCCAAATTAAAAAGCGAAACTCCGCCGACACTATTTGTTTTATAGACATTTTAATTATAAACACACTCATTTAATTTTACTTTTTGTATACCACCATTTTGGATGGTGCGAGAAGAAATCCTCATTAATTTTCAGAAAATATGGTCAGAAAAAGTTTAATTAATTTTCAGTTCATTTTGAAAGCAATTTGTCAACTTCTAATAAGTAATTCCATAGTTTTATTTCATTAAGACTGAAAAGCCAAGCTAATTATTTAAGACAGGCAGGCAATGCGAGACATTATTAAAACGCCTTGTTCCACCGTCCTGAAATGCAGATGCCAGAACATAGTAATTTATTCCATTTAATTGACACTAACAATTATGTTGGTAATCACTTTTATTTGACAAAAGATAAATTTTTCATGGATAGGTACTTTCTTTCAAAGTATTATAAAAGACAGATAGCTGTGTCGCTATCATATTATTTTTCTACTACAGCCAAGAATTTGGCTAAACAACTTGCTTCTATTGAGCAATGCCAAGGAATGTTATTTAATTCAGCCAATAATTTGGTATCAGAAATTGATATTAATAGTAATTTAAATTAGAAATTAGGACAATAGGGACAACCTCTTGCAAAAGCATACAGCATAAAAATTGCAAAGTAAAATCAAATAAAAGTTTAAATTCGGTAAATAGTATTAACCTGGTGCATCAAAATATTCAAGGATTTATGAACAAAGATTTAGAAGTAGAATTATTTATGAACTTTAACAGTATTGATATTCTTTGTATAACAGAACATTGGCTTAAAAGCCACCAGTTATTGTTCAATTTTAATAATCACCAGGTTGGTAGTTCATTCAGCAGAGTTAATGCTATACATGGTGGCTCATTGATTTTAGTAAGTAACCAGCTTAAATTTAAAGACCGTAAGGATATTGTGAGCCTATCTGTTGAGCGGACAGTTGAAATAGCTTGTATAGAATTGGAGCAGTTTATTGTATTAAGCGTATACAGACCCCCTTCAGGATTGTATGACTGCTTCGAAAAGGTAATGGATGAAGTGTTACACAAGATTTGTAACTCGAATAAATCCATTATCACTTGTGGTGATTTTAATGTTAATTTATTAGAAAACTCAGGTTCTTGTAGTAAAATAATAAGTCTGTTTCAGTCCTACAATCTTGTAAACCTATTTTTGGAGCCCACAAGAATAACCCCTTCTAGTGCTACATGCTTAGATAATATTTATACTAATGTTATACCAGTCCACAAAGAAATTATAAATTTACTAGATTCTGATCATTGCGGGCAGAGGATTACTATACCAAACCAAAGCAACAAAGTGGCTAAAAAGGATATCACTGTTAACCCCAAAACTGCAAGTCGCTTGGCAGCTTTTAAAGTTAAACTCATTAATAAATTGCCAATTTTGTCAATTGATGCTGATCCTAATCATCTATATGATGATTTTTTTAGTATATACTGTAAACAATTTAATTCGACCTTTATTCCCAAGACTATCTCCGTTAATAGTAATGCATCATTCAGTGATTGGGCTACCATTGGTATTCATAAAAGTAGAACACGGCTTTATGAGCTGTACAGTGAAAGGACTTATGTAAACACTGCTGAATTTAATTTATATGTTAGAAATTATTCAAAATTATTTAAAAAAGTTTGTTGTTTGGCCAAGTCGCGTTATTTGAGCTCAAAGATTAAAAACAGTAGTAATGTTATTAAAACGACTTGGAATATTATTAATAGTGAAACGGGAAGATCTGGTAACCGAAATATTGACTACGGCCTGTCTATTAAGGGCAACATCATAAAATCAGACTCACAAGTCGCAGTGGCCTTTGAAAATTTCTTTTCAGATATTCCTGTTTCAACTACTAAATCCTTAAACTCATCACCTTCTGTTGCTGAGTCTTTGCTAAAAGAAAATGTTAACGTTTGCGATTTGGAATTTCTTTTTGAACATATTACTTGTAAAGACATAATTAAAACCTTTCACACTTTAAATGTTAAAAAGACTGCAGATCTGTGGGGTCATTCTGTAGAAGTTGCTAAGTCTATTATTGACATTGTCGCACCTAGTTTAGCTATTATCTTTAATAATTGTATCGACTGTGGGGAGTTTCCCGACCTTATGAAAAATAGTAAAATAATACCTTTGTTTAAATCAGGTAGTACATCAGACCCTACAAATTATAGACCTATTTCAGTACTACCTACGTTTAGCAAAATATTTGAGAAATTAATTTTAGAGCAATTGCAAAGATTTTTTAATAAACATAAATTATTACATACCAAGCAGTTCGGTTTTACAAGGGGTCGTTCAACTACTGATGGTGTTGAACTTTTAGGACATATTTATAATGCATGGGAAGATAAGTGCGATGCCTTGGGAATCTTTTGTGATTTGTCCAAGGCATTTGATTGTGTTTTTCATGAAACGCTAATCAGGAAACTCCGCCACTACGGGATCCGGAACAGCGCTCTGGATCTTCTTACTTCATATTTGAGTAATAGGATTCAGACCGTTGACGTTAATGGAAAAAGATCTCCTGGATCTATGGTAACAATGGGAGTCCCACAGGGCTCGATTCTTGGTCCTTTCTTGTTTCTTATTTATATTAATGACTTGCCTTACCTCATAAAGGATAACCATGATATAGTGTTGTTTGCGGATGATACTTCACTTTTGTTTAAACTTAAACGTCAGCAGCTGGTTACTGACGATGTAAATAGCGCGATCTCAAAAGTAGTTCACTGGTTCAATGTTAATAATTTACTTCTTAATGAAAAAAAAACCAAATGCATTAAGTTTACCCTACCTCACGTTAGGCAGGTGAAAACCGATGTGTTGATAAAGGACGAAGAATTGAATCCTGAAAATAGCACAGTATTCTTAGGCTTAACTTTGGATGCTAAGCTTCAGTGGGGCCCACATATAGATAAATTGTCAAAGAAGCTAAGCTCCGCAGCATATGCTGTTAGAAAAATTCGTAATTTAACTGACATAGAGACAGCCCGTTTAGTATACTTTAGCTATTTTCATAGTGTAATGTCGTACGGTATTCTGTTGTGGGGAAATGCCGCCGACATCCAGACTATCTTTGTTTTGCAGAAAAGAGCTGTTCGGTCAATTTATAAATTAAGCCCAAGACACTCTCTCAGAGAGAAATTTAAGGAGATTAATGTAATGACTGTGCCTTCTCAGTATATTTATGAAAATCTTTTATATGCCCATAAAAATATAAAATTGATTAAAAAATACAGTGATATCCATAACATAAATACTAGGAATAAACACAAATTTGTAGTACCTACAACAAGGCTCAAGAAAATAGGTGGCTCGTTTAGATGTCAATGTGTACGCTTTTATAATAAGCTTCCAAGCCACGTACAACATCTAAGTCTTAATAAATTCAAATCTTTTATTAAACGTAAGTTGTGCCAGAAAGCGTTTTATACAACTAAAGATTACCTTGAAGACAAAAAGGCTTGGGATTGAGCTGCTCCAATTAATTTTGTTTTTTTTATTATATTTTGCACCGTGAATTTTGTTGTTGTTTTTTTTGGTTTTCTTGCAATGACAAGAATATTTACTTTTTAAAGTATTATATTATTTTATATTAATTATTGTGAGTGTGAAGACTATGTGGATCATTCTTTTTTATTTTAATTTAAATTTATCTTAGTTTTTAATCATGGTCTGGCAGTTTGAGTAGTTTATGCGGCCTACCCGAATGTCCTTTCTTTGGTATTGTTCGTCGAATCGTTGAGCTCCTTAAAGTCTGAGTTGAGCTGCTCGGTTATTGACAAATGCGTGCACTGACTGGACAGGTCCACTCAATCTGACTGGTTCTTTCCTCAAAAGACCATTTCAGACATCAGTCTACATGGTCTTCACATGATCTAACCGATATTTTGTCTGGACTTTAAAAGAGACTGTGACCTCTGAGTTTGTTTCGGCCTTTCTTCTCAGAGTAGTCAGATAGGAAACGCCGACCTCATCTAGTTTTAAAAAATATGTTCGACATGTAAAAGTGTTTGTATAAACCAACTTACAGAAATAAAATCATTTATCATTTATCATGTCGTGTATAATGTTGGCTTTAGTTTACTTCAATCACGTAACTGTGTAAATAATAATTGTTTTCAAGCATATATGTGTGGTTTCATTAGTATAATGGGTACTTGCTAATGAAAATTTATTATATAAGAATTATAACTCATGTTATAAAGAGAGACAAACGTATCGACAAAAATGGAAGAAACGTAAGAAGAATTTTGGCCCAGGATCGGGAGAGTCCAAGCAGATAAAAACATAAGAGGTTAATATGTTTATTTCTTGCCATGCTTGTAAAAGGTCACTGTTACCAGTTGTCAAAGACTCAACTTCTTTGTCAGACGAATCTCGATACTAAATTAAATTATACCAGTAAATACCATCGAAGTAAACAAAATGTGGTCGTAAAACTTCGAAAATAACCACCAACAGTAAGCGGCTGACATCGACGACTTGAGGGTAAAAAAAAATTAAACCAGTAAACGTAGGAATAATTAAATTCTCCCTAAATATCGAAAAAAGTAGTGATACCAACTTAATAACATTATTTTATCGTTCGGATGCACATACAAAAAAAGAAAAGAACAGAAACGTCTCGTCACTAATTGACATTTGTAACGTTTCGTTTCACATAATCGATTTAAACGTTTAGTTTAATACTAAATCGATATTTATATTTAAAAAGAAAAACGGAATGGTTCAACAATTCCAAATAAGTTTCGATAAGATGCAACTAGAACTGCAAAATCAAACCACGACTATTAACAACAGCTTTATAGAAAAAAGGAAGTAAAGTTAGAAGTATTAAGATAAGAAAATATAAAGTTGAAGGAGAAAGAGGAATTCTTAGAAAAGAAGATAAACAGTTGTGAAAAGGACAAAAAGAGAATCAATATACTGTTACTTGGACTGCTTAAAATAATAAAATACATGATGAAAAACGATCTGAATGTTTCTATTGCTAACAACGATATCCAAAATATCTACAGAATTGGAAATAAGAATAAAGGAAAAGCGAGACCAGTTCTTATATCATTTACAACATACTGGACAAAGGCAAACTTAATGAAAATCTGAAAATTGTTTATATATCCTAAAACTGTGCTAGAAAAGAGAAAATTATTGCAACAATTACAATTATTACTTCCATATATAGTTGTCAGACCTGGCCATTCACACAAAACATTGAGCGCAAATTAAGGGTGTGTCAAATAAACAAGCTAGACCTAAGGCTAAGGGACACATGGAAAGCTATAAAACTCAGAATCATAACCAAAACCGCCAGATGTGAGAGTAAAAACACACTGAAATGGAGATGGACAAGACATTATGTGGAGAACAAAAACAGACAAATGGACAAAAAATTGTTACAGATTGGTACCCAAGAAATGGAAAAAGACAAAGAGGAAGACATATAAAGAGATGGGATGACGACCGAAACAAGTGAAAGGAATTAGAGGAGAGGAACAACCTGACCTGGTAGCTGATAATAAAGATAAAATTTAATTTACATAACTTAGTAATGTATAGTTATCATAAGCTAGATATAAGATTTAATTTATAAAGAAGTATTGTAACAGGTCACAGGGAATAAAGGCTATTTTTATTTAAGTTAAAAGGACGACAGGCCTCTGGAAGTTGGTCGGATCCGATAATGCAAAATCTTTTCACGATATAAAATTACATTAATTCGGAATGGAAACATATACACTAATTGAAAATGCGCTATTATGTGGAATAAGCCATGGGGGCGAAATCGCAGGGAAATACTTGTTCAGAATTAATATTTATTATATAAGTATAATTTCAATTGTATTTATTTATAGCTTCTATTTATGCCTTGTATTCATCTTACTTTCATTATTGCACCTACCAATATTTGTCTCTCCATCACCCAAAGGTTGACTGGTAGAAGATGGCCAAGACATTAATTCCGGCTCTGTAGGTTTGTGTGCTTAAAGTATTAAATAAATCTACACTAATAACAATAATATTATAAAAAGGAAATATTTGTTTGTAATGGATAAACTCAAAAACTACTTAACCGATTATGAAAATTCTTACACCAGTAGAAAGCTAATTATTCTTGAGCATCTTCTTGAGTAACAAAGGCCATTTTTTTATCCCGAAAACGGGTCCTGTAGGGTGGGCCACGGGAGTGAAACCGCGGGAAAATCTATATATATTTATATTTTTTATAGATAGGCTCGCGCTTGACCACTATCTCACCTGATGGTAAGCGATGATGTGGTCGACGGTGTAACACGCTTGCCTAGAAGTTACCTTTTCACTCTTGACTTAAAGACCCCGAGGTTGTAGCTATCTGGAAACACAGACTCCGGCAGGGAATTCCATTCCTTAGTTGTACGCATAATGAAAGTATTTCCAAAATGTTTAGTGCGTATAGGTGGGATGTCCACCATGTACCGATAGCCGTACGTCTTGTAATCCGATGATGAAACGGGCTAGGCGGAATTAGGTCATGCAATTCAATCGCACACTCCCCGAAATGTAACCGATAAAAAACCGACAATCTGGCAACTAAACGACGATGTTCAAGGCTTTTACTTGACCAGTGCCTCATTGCCGATAAGCCTCTTGGCCCGTTTTCCGATCGACTCCAGTGCATCAAACTGGTATTTGGCAGACCGGTCCCAGAGATGAGAACAGTATTCCATGCAAGATCGAACTAGCGTGAAGTACCGTCTCACCTTCGTCCTTGCGTTCCCCCAAGTTTTTGGCAGCCAGTTGAGCCTTTGCTTCAATGTATGGGCCGAAATTAAGTGTCGATGTCAATGTTACGCCAAGAAGCTCAAGATGGTCCGTTATCTATATGGTTACACCTCGGCAAGATGTAGCCGGGTGAAATTGGCTCCAAAAAAAACTATAAAGTTTTACAAAAAAAAAAAAGATCTGTTACAACGTGACGTAAATTATCCTGTTTTATGAACAATATAACTGAACTTAACAAACATAAGAGAAATAAGAAGTGTACAGTTGTGACTTTATAGGGTTGTAAGAATAAATACAACTGACACCTGAAAATAGCGGTTCAATGTCCATTTGACTTCTTAAAAATTCTTTAACGATAAAATCCATTATTTTTCAACCCTGTCATCAAACCATATGGAGTGGGAGACAATGAAGTAGTAATCAAAAGTATAAAATGTCACTCTGACTTTATGAAGCACTTTCAAAATGCCGTAAAACGCTTCATAAAAGTAAAGGTTATTCGAATCTTTCATGTAATAAATATGTCGTTTATGACTTAAGAATGTACAATCTATATTCTTAAGGAACGTCCTCACTGAGAGCATTCAGGTGTAATGAGCATTCGACGTCGAATATTCGAGTGGTGTGGACGTTGAGCCGAGAGTTACAAAGCTTACACGCAAGCGCGAACTTCGGCTGGTGTGGACGTCGCAATGATTTTCGCGGAAACGTCTCGCATTCGAATGTTAACGCAAATAAAATGCTCGAAAGAGAGTACTCAGATCTTCGATGAAGAATACACTAGATTCCCTGTCAGCGCTTCAAAAACGGGCCGAGAAATATGACTACAAATATGTCTGTGGCAGTATTTTAAATTAGTATGGTCCAATCATAGCCAACATTAATACGTTAAAAAACCGTATTAAATAGTAAATATGAATCAATTACCAAATATTATGTTTGTTTGAACAACGTTTGCGTCGAAAAAGCGAACGCGCCAACTATTGTAACAAACATCGACTGTTCTGGAACAGAGAATGCATGGAGTAGTTTGTAAAGCTTTTTTTTAGCTTTCCTAATGATCCATAGAAAACGAAATAAAGTAACCCCGAAATTTCCTACATAGTGATTTTAACCTTATTGCTGAAATTTTAAGTTTCATTTTATAATCAATATTTTTGTCCCAACATATCACCATTTTTTTATAATCTTCAGTCTCGCGTTTGACCACTATCTCGGCTCATGTTAAGCGATGGTGTGGTCTAGTCTGACGTTTAATTTTCAAGTTTTCAAGCAAACCATATCCTACCTACCTTCCTACCCTACCTAACTATCCTACCTACCTACCCTAACTACCCGCCCACGTATACATATATTTTTAAACTGTCTCTTTATTCGAGCGACCAAAACAAAAAATAATTAATCAAATCGATTCAGCCGTTTTTGAGTTTTATCGAGACCAACGAACAGCAACTGATTTTTATAATATAGAAAGATAGGTAGATAAGTGTGTGTGGCCATCTGAGCGACTTATTAACCGACTTCAAAAAAAGGAGGAGGTTCTCAATTCGTCGGATTCTATTGTTTTTTTTTTATTATGTATGTTCCCCGATTTCTCAAAGACCCCTGGACCGATTTCAAAAATTCTTCTTTTGTTTGAAAGGGTGTACTTCCTAGTTGGTCCCATAATCATCAAGTCAGGATCTGATGATGGAATCCAAGAGAAATCGAGGGAACTCCTCAAATATTATAGGCAAACATATAGGGATTTTGGTATTTTCATCAACAATGCAATCATTTGCACTCAGAAAGTACCATTTGGTGGAGTCGAACTGATGAAGAAGACCACAGATGGCCACTGGAACTCCTAAATGCTAAATATGTCACGGGCATAAGATATCTCGAATAGTAAACCGACTAAAATGAAGCAAATACTTATAAATAAATGGTACTGATGAAAATGGCAACATCGAACTGATCTGATGATGAAGCCAGAAGGTAGGCACTGGAACTCTAATATAAAACAATGTATCCTAGTCGTGTTTGGGCTTATTGGAATCGCCATGAGATGTACTTTGGCTATAAATGAAAACCTTGTTAATTGGAGGTACCTACCAAAACTAAAAAGAGAAAAATAAAAACTTATTAACAAAAAATCAAACCGACTTCCAGAACAAAAAACTACAAAGCAAAAAATAAATTTCTTTTCCGAATTCGGTGTCGAAAAACGGGAAACAATGGGTAGGTACAAAAGACACCGACTTCAGAAAAGAAATTTATTTTTTGCTTTGTAGTTTTTTGTTCTGGAAGTCGGTTTGATTTTTTTTCGTTCCAGATTCTTAATCTAGTATTTTTATAGATCGATGATATAAAAAAATAATTGAACGTTTCGACTCCACTCATTTTTTGTCCAAGCAGCGAGCTATATCTAGTGTATTCTTCATCGAAGACTCAGATAATGAAATCAATGAGTATGTATGTAGGAATATTACTGGCCACTTTTAAAGCAGGAAACAGTTCCTTGTTCTTAAGTGTTCGCGACCTTCTTGGTCAATCGTATTATCGAATGAATGACATTTAACGAGATTGTATTCGAATGCTCCAAGCTCGTGAGGGAATGTTCGACTCGAACGTTCTTAGTTTTGTTCAAAGTGAATGCTGGGCTCGCTGGGAAGCATTTGTTGCTCATCTACGATTGCTTGTTTACAAATGCTCACGAAATAATGCTCCCAGTGAGGACGCTCATTAAGTCTTTTACTCCACTCGACTCAGCTTTCTTTAAGCTAATTAAAATTAAAGCTTGTTATTTATCATGTTATTGTTCGCAAAACGTAGTTTCAATGGGGCCGAAAAGACTTGGTGGACACTTGGGGGAGCCCTGAGTTCAGCAGCGGATGTCCTTGGGCTGAAATAATGATGATGATTTATCGAAATTAAATCAGATCGACTCGAGATTTATCTCCTTGTCACGGCTGCCGTGTCCAGTAGACTGGAGTGGAGGAAGCTGAGGAAGCACCTAAGTCCTTCAAAAGGACTTATGTGATTTTAATTTCATACACCCTAAAATGGTCTTCTATACTTAATTATGTTTATTTGAGAATAAATCCTCTTCAGTGAAGTTTCTGAGTCTCATGTTCCTCCCCAAGTTATACCCAAGAAAGTTTTAAATGAAAAATTGCAGTAATAATTTTCGTTGGAACTGTGAACGTCTTGGCGAACGTCTTTGTAATTAGATCCCCGACTGAACTCCAGTTTCCTACGGTCGTTTTCTTAATAGCTTTGTTAAGAACTTATTTTAATCATTTAGATATTCGCATAACCTTGGATGTAACCGACATTATTTTTCTATTAAACATGATTACTCCAACTTTAATGCTTTAATTATGTCTACCAACCTTAATGTAGAAAAGTTCCGCAAAGTAAAATACTTTATCTGCGGTATTCCTTTAGCCTTTTTTTCACATTTCCATAATTAACATTCTTTGATATTTCTTCTTAATTTACTTGGGAAACATCTCGTTGTTAATTAGCTCTACTAATTATGTTAGTTTCTAATGAAAACGGAAAATTTAATAACAGTTGAGAATTCCTGTCTACGAGTTCCCGGTTATCTCGGCAATAAATTCAAAGATCCGACTACATGATGGCAGATTAATGAGTAAAATTCGTAAGAAAAACAAACAAAAAGTTTATTTTATTAGTTGTCTGTCTAATCTACTCTGAAATTGTATTATAAGTTGGCAAAGTAAAAACATGATTAACTACATCAAACCAACATTTATTTTAGATCAATCTTATTCTATTTACTTTTCAATGTTTACGAAAATATGTTCGTGCGTGCCTCAAATTCGATATATACTTATTTACGAACATCTAAATGAAATGAAAACAATGGCTGTCTTTTGCTTTTGTAATACACAAAGGTTACTTACGGACAGAATTTCATTTATACCATGACAAAGCCTACCTAGGTGATGACAAAGGTATGGATATAAGGTAGATTAATGTCTTTGTCGGTACAGTCATATAAAAATATTTTCTGACAAACCTCAATTTAACCTTTATTGTTACTATGGCTAGAAAAGGAGTAAATTAAAATAAATGTTAGGAAGAAAATAAATTAGGATAAGGACGAGAAGATGGATATTGTTATCAGTGGACGAGAGGATACTTAACATCTTGACACTATCGTGTGTATGTATTGGACACTATTGACTATTGCACGTGTTTACATGCTTTAAACCTCTAACATACTAAATATTGAATAAATAGTTCCTTATGACGTTAGTCTCCTGATACTTTGTTAGTCTTTACCACTCACGATTCTAGCCCAGGATTTGCTTCTTCATGATATCGGTCTCCTGGTAGTTTGTGAGTGTACAACTCATGATTCCAGCCCCGAAATTACTTCTGCATGATTATGGGTTCTTGCTAGTTTGGCTTTATCGCTCATAATTTCAACCCAGAAATACTTCTTCATCAACATTCAGTCTCCAAGTTCAAAACATTAACACATCGAATATTTCGGTCACGTTCCCAGTGATCACAGAATCCAATTTGCAGTACAAAATAATACAATTTTACGTCGACGAGCCCCGTATCGATTTAAGCTGAAAATTAGATTGTAACCTGCTTTAAATCAATTAACATCGCCATGACACGGAATACGTACGCGGGTTTATCGATGCCTGAGATTTTTCATGTAACGCTCCTGGCTATAAAATGGTGGTCTTTTTTTCAAACTTCAATCTTTATTGGTTGTTTTCCCGTCTCTATAAACTTTTTAATTTTACCTTTCTTTTCTTTATAAAAACGTTGCCCCGCACTAGGAATCCAGTATCATGGGTGGGTTTACAAACATAACCAAACTATTACTAGTGCGAAATATTCTTGAATATAATTTAAGATAAGTAATTGTTGTAAAACATAATGAACAGAATAGTAAGTAAAAGCAAACGACCTCCTCAAGTGAATGAACTAAAATCGATCAGTGTTTTTCCATTCATGGCTGTCGGGCCGTGACTTTTTCTGGCGGCCTCCTAAATTGGGGAAGCAAACGTTTAAATCACTCAGCCTTTAGAAAAAAGGCTGAGTGATTGCGATGGCGTAACTTCTTGTACTCAGATTCACGACTTCCAACATATTGGGGTTACGAAAAGGCTGAAAGGAAAAAAGAAAGAGAATGATAAACATACTTTTACAAATTGCGTAATACTCATTGGAGTTTTTCCGTTGTTTCAAGAAATAATGAGAATAAATTATTGTCATTTTGCTGTAAACTTTTCATACGATAATTTATCTCTAGTGAGGAGAAACTCTTCAAACATAAGGAACGAGGGGACAAAAGCTTGAATAAAATTTACTTTTTGAAAACAGTAAAACAACAGTCGTTTAACTTTCCGTATTAGCGTTGATTCTGGTGCCTTTGTTTTCGAATATCGCCTGTGTTTGCTAAATTCTGCCAGACAGCGAACTATTCCCGTTGACGTGGCCTTTCTGTTAGCATCTACAATTTTCACATCCATTTCTCAAAAAGATATATGGTTCGGATATTGTCTTTATTTTGCTTGATAGCTTCGGGATGAAACGACTCTGAATTTTTTATTGAGTTGTATGTACTCTTAGATATATTTTTAGGGTTCCGTACACAAAGGGTACAAACGGGACCCTATGACTAAGGCTCCACGATCTTCACATTTCTGTTGCCGCTATAACAACACATACTAAAAACAGAATAAAATAAATATTTAAGTGGGGCTCCCATACAACAAAGTGATTTTTTGCCGTTTTTTGCGATAATGGTACGGAATCCTTCGTGCGCGAGTCCGACTCGAACTTGGCCAGTTTATTTTTATTTTTTTATTTGAGATGGGTTTGCTCTTGACTCTAGTCTAAGTCATAGGTGACAGAGACAGAGTCGACGATGGAGTGAGCTTACCCAGAAGGAGCCTGTTTACTCTAACTTTGAAGATATTCGGGTTGAATTCTTAATTCTTAATTCTTTATTGTACACCAAAAACAATATTTAATACAATGTGATAATAAAGTACATGTACAAAGGCGAGCTTAACTCAATGTTTGTTTGTAGTGAGTTCCATTCATTCGCTGTGCGCATTATGAAGGATGTTTGGAAGCGCTTGGTGCGAATTGGTGGAATGGCAACAAGGTAAGGATGGTAACTTGCAGTGCGTCTAGATGTCCGATGGTAGAAGGGGGCTGGTGGGATGAGGTCGTGGAGTTCTTGAGCACACTCATCGAAATACAGTCTGTAGAAGACCGACAAGCAGGCAACCTTGCGGCGATGAGCCAAGCTGTGAAGCTTGGTATCCACCAGTTCAATGTCGCCGATGAGCCTCTTAGCTCTGCGTTCCACCGAGTCAAGCGCGGCAAGCTGATACTTTGCTGAGCCGTCCCAAAGGTGGCTGCAATACTCCATGCAGGATCGGACTTGCGCTTTGTACAGGGTTAAAAGCTGTCCAGGCGTAAAGTATCGCTTCACCTTATTTAGGATGCCCAGTTTTTTGGCCGCAATTTGGGCTTTGTACTCAATGGAGGCGCCGAAGTTAAGACTGGATGTCAACTCCATGCCTAGGAGCTCAATCCGATCAGTCACTGGAACAGACGCAACCCGAAAAGTAGGCGCCCGATCGAAAAGACTCCTTTTAGCGGTAAAAAGACACGCCTGTGTTTTGGTGGCGTTAAAGGAGACCAGATTGTCATCACCCCACTGGAAGACAAGGCTTAAGGTCAAATCTGTCCGCTCTACCATAGTCTCTCTCAAGAAACGAACTTCATCCACGCTGGTTCTTGCGCTGGACAGGTATCTCTCTGAAACAGTACTGTCATCTGCGTACCCAACAATACCAAGCTGAAGAAAGTCATTGATGTGCAGCAGGAAAAGAGTTGCAGAGAGAACAGACCCCTGAGGAACTCCGGAATCAATAGCCATAAAGTCAGAGGAGCAGCCGTCTATGACTACTCGGATCGACCGTTCGCAAAGGAAATCTGATATCCAGCTACAAAAACCAGCGGGGATGCCATACGCAGGAAGCTTACTGAGTAGACTTGCGTGCCAGACCCTGTCAAAGGCCTTCGAGATATACAGCGAAACAGCAAGTGCTTCGCCGTGTCTCTCGATGGCTTCGCCCCAGCAGTGCGTGACATACACACTTATTTTAGTAATCAATCAGTCACTTTCTGTAGGTCTTTGTAGATCTTTATTTATGCCTTGATTTAGTTCAATCAACGCTGCAATTTTACGTTGGCTATCAAAGATAAATAAAAATAGCAAACAAATCGTGTTATACTAGATTATATACCTCAAAGTTTAATAGAAACATTTTATCTCTCTATAAACTGAAGGCGGGAAACGCGCAATAAACACGACCGGTATACAACTTTTCAGTTATGAAACCATAATATTCTTCGCGAGTTTCCGGACAGAGTACGAATAATCCTACTTGGAGAACTTTCTAATAACGCTCTGCTCTTTAGATTCATTGCACCTTGCAGAAAAATTTCAAAACTTTTCCCGGGGACTTAAGAGATGTTTGTGGAACTTTTAGAATGACATTAATCTTAGTAATTTCTCACTAGATTTGAAAGCGTTAGCTTAACACTTTGCGTTTTCGGATTAAAAGTTTTAATCAGTAGATGGAGTTGAGATAAGCGAGTTCGCTTAGCATGTTTGTTCGGTATTTTAAATGAAGTTTCTGTCAGGAAATCAAGTTAGATGGTGTAATGACCGGGGTTCAAGTAAACTGAATGTTGAAAGAAACACATAGACACTTTAAACAAATTTACTTAGCAACACGTTTAAATTTCCTTTTTGTCTAAATACTAACACCTTAACAATTAAATAACAAAAAACAAATAAAATATATACATAAATAAGTCAAAAATTAACAAAAACGCAATAAAAATATAAAAACAAAATAGTATCTTTAACAAAGCAAAAAGAAAATCCTTAGGTTGGGCTCGAACCCGGTGTCGATAAACGTAAGCCCGACACTGTGCCCCGAGACCAACTTGCTTCTTATTAACCGTGGCGAATATGTCGGTCGTATTGAGAAATTAATCGATATGCTGCCTTATGAGTCAGAGTTGGACTTTAATCCACAACAAATTATGTCTGCACGAAAAGGGCGCTTCCGCAAGCTGAGAACAAAATGAAAACAATCAGTCTTGCAAAACGTCTCTAATTATCCCGCTTACAAGGCGCTATATAGACGCAAACACTTACCCCGTTACTTCCACTACTCGCACACAAATTCACAATCTTGCACCAATGGCAAAAGATACACAAAATCTGCAGTAATAATGTCCAAACAATAAAGACTCTAATCTATAAAAAATAATATAAATTAGCCACAGAGCAACCGTTTGTTTGCTGTCTTTTCACCCATTGACATCTCCGGTATAATTATTTACTGCTACCATCACTTGTCCGTCGTCCAATATCAATGTTATTTTAACTCTTGCGGCGAGCCTAGTAAGGCCATCTAGTATCGGGCTGGAGAGTTAAAATGTTGAGCATTACAATATCCCCTCTCCTCCAAAGAATCCAACCGGATTCAAACCAAACGTTTAAGGTCACAAGAATGCCATTTTCCTAAATCTTTGCCTCTGAAACTTTGTAATCTGTAAACGTCGCCCGATATTTTTTCTGCTATTACTGCTTTTTCAAACTTAGGGGCCAATTCAGACATAAAAGTCTTGTCAGCATTCGAAAGGAGTGTAGTGCGTTTCCAAACTAGGTCACCAACTTTATAGTCGCATACGCGACGTCTCTTGTTGTACTGTTCGCTGTTGTTCTCATGTGATTGCCGTATCCTTTCACAAACCTCGTCATAAATCTTACTCCTGAAGGCTATATTTCTTTCAAATTTAGCTTTGTCGAAAGTAACCGGTTCGTCTGGGTCAAAACTATAGGGTTTCGTGCCCTGGACTATCGTCTCGCGTCCAAAAAACAAATAGGCTGGAGTTTTTCCCGTCACTTCATGAACCGTGTATTTTGCACACACTTCACATTTCCGAACGTAGTTTTTCATATCCTGGATCAATGTCGGCCAAAAATATTGCTGTCTCGCGCGGTTGACCGATTTTTTAACACCAAAGTGACCAGCTGTGGGGTCATCATGACATTCCTTTAGGATTCTTTGACGAAGTGTTTCTGGGATCACAAGTTTCCAACTATCATTTTCATTGGGAAATTGTTTTAATCTCATATGTTTCCATAGTTGTCCTTGACTGACTTCCCAATCCGGGTCATTCTTCCCAGACAGCACCAAGTCCTCTTTTGATTTATACCACTCATCCTTTTCTTCTGGTTTTATCTCTAATATGTTAACTTCTTCTTCAATAGCTCTTGATAAAGCATCCGGCACAGTGTTATATTTACCCTTGCGATGGACTATTTCGTAGTCAAATTGTTGTAAGCGCATAGCCCACCTTGCCAAACGCCCATGAGGGTCCTTATTACGGTGTAGCCATTGAAGGGCACTATTGATGACCTTAAAATGATTCCCTTCAACATATGGACGAAATTGTTCTACAGCATGCAGAACACTTAATAGTTCTCGCTCAGACGCTGAGTAATTAGCATTTCATAGCATTTTTTAGACTGTCTAAGATGGTGGTAACTCTAGGCAAAGGATAAGAGTCTTTTACTGTAACCTTATTTAACTGACGACTGTCGAGGCACAATCGATTCTTACCCGAAGATTTCTTCACCATTAATACAGGAGAACGCCATGAACTGAAGGAGGGTTCTATCACATCATTTTCCAGCATGTCCTGGATTTCCTTCTCAAGTTCTGCCATAATTGGAGGAGCGAAGGGGTACTGTCTATGTTTGATGGGCAAGCTGTCCCCGGTGTCAATTCTATGCTTTATCAACGATGTTCTTCCTAAACCTTTACCAATCTCTGCTGCCATTTCCTCTAGCAATTTGAACAGAAAGTTCATCCCGCGAAATCACTGGTTGCGAGACGTTAATTTCCGTAATGTAAGCAATCGATTTCCCTGCCCCTATTGCTAAATTAAATGACTCAAAAAAATTCATACCTAAAATAATATCATGTTTTAAGCAGCCCATGATATAAAAATCTACCACATTATATTTTCCCGTAAACTCAATAGGTAAATAAACAATGGAATCCATTGCATGGTAGGTGCCATCAGCAGTTGAGATCATTTCCTTGTCGACTTTATGTTCTGCAAACCCCAATTTCATAATTTTCATTGCAAATGTCTGCGAAATCACTGAGACCGTAGCTCCTGAATCCAATAATCCCACAAATGACTGATTTAAAATTTTTATTTCAGCATAGTACCGATTGTCTTGATTGTGCTTATTAATATTACAGATCTTTCCTGTTTTAACAAAAATTGAAACTGTATGTAGCCATTGCTGCCAGTCTTCCGAGGTAGACTGACTTAATTTGTCGGGGTGCGATCGGCCGGCATCGACTCCGATTTGTCGTTTCCCTTATCGATAGCATTGCATGAGCATTTATTTGTTGTTTTCCCGAAACGTCCACATTTATAGCAGAAGAGTCTTTGTTTTGGCAACTTACAATCCCTGAAAAGATGTCCTGGTGCTCTGCAATTCCAGCATTTTGTTGAAAGTACTTCCTTGTTATCTATGGCTGCCAGCTCAGTCGTGTTTTCATTTCGTGATATCCTCGAAGTACTTCCCTTATATGCTAAATCTCTTTCCAGAGAGTGATCACTTTGAGTAGGTTCCTTGAAATTATCACAGCTTAACTTGGTGCGTTCAATAATTCTTAGAACTGACGTTAATTCGCCCACTGAATCGAAAGTGTCTCGGCATATGGCCTTCTGAAAATAGGGTTGTAAATTCCTTCTAAGTATCAACAATTTTTGTGTTTCAGGAATGGGCGTGGGTAGACGATTAAACATATTCTGCATAATGGCTATATAAACTAAAATGCTTTCCTGGTTGCTTTGGGTTCTCCGTTTAATCTCTTCCAATAGCTCCTCTTGGTAATACGGTTGCTGAAATGTGTCCAACAGTAGCCTTACTAATTGTGACCAATTTGTTACTGCACCTTTATTGGCCCTAAACCATATTAAAGCTTCTTCTTCGAAGAAGTCTATTGCATATCGAAATAAGTCTTCATCAGCTGCGTTCCGCGCACCTTTAAGTTCCTCAATTCTTTCCAAGAACGCGTTTACACTTACGGCGCCCTTACCACTAAATTTGACACCCCAATCTTTAATGGGAACCAACTTCCGTTTGTGGAAGCCATCATCAAATGTGGAAGACCTCTGTAAGCCCGGATGCCGTGAAGAGAGATTAGGTCTCTCTAAGGTGGTTCGTGGTATGTCAGTATTGGTAACAGCAGACTGTGAGGCACGATCCTGCTGGTTTTCCTTGTCACAATTTTTTGGTACGTTTCGGCACTTCTCCAATTGTTCCATTATCTGCATAGCCTCTTCGCCCAGGGACTTCTGTAGAATGTCTTTATCATGTTCAGATATTACATCCTCTTCTTCACTTTCTTCTTGCTCTAGCTGCCTTAGTGACAATAATGTATCCTGGATGTTCTTTAGCAAGATTAAATGTTTCTCAATGTCACTGGATTCAGAAGGAATAATAAGTTTAGCACGGTTTGATAAGTGTGTCAAACGAGAGTGTATACGTCTATAAAACGAATGCTCAGGACTGTGCGATACTTCAGATATAAGTGAAATTATTGCCGATAATTTCTTTTCACAAATAAATATTTCATTATTTGGGTTATCAATGCAGGATTTAGGAAGCTTAAAGGAAATAGTCGACTCGCCCGACTGCTCTCGAACTAAAATTTCCCTCAAAAATTTCCGCATGGTCGCCACGGTCTTACAATCCGATATTCCTCGACAAGCCAATTCAAATTCAAGCTCATCTTTATGGAGTGCATTGACATCCATGATTAGACACGGAAGTTAAATTTAAATAAACAGTAGCAATTAGAATTTAACACAATAAATAAATAGGTTTCTGTTCCGTTTAAAGTTATGCAACAAAACTGGTCGAGCTTACGAAATTACTTTAACAAGGTGTATGGTGTAAATACTAGTTACTAACGTTTGTCCAGAACAAATACCTAAATGCCCTGAATAACCATGACCATTATTAACCTCGTTTCTTTCATTCAGTTAACCCGTGGGCGCCAATGTAATGACCGGGGTTCAAGTAAACTGAATGTTGAAAGAAACACATAGACACTTTAAACAAATTTACTTAGCAACACGTTTAAATTTCCTTTTTGTCTAAATACTAACACCTTAACAATTAAATAACAAAAAACAAATAAAATATATACATAAATAAGTCAAAAATTAACAAAAACGCAATAAAAATATAAAAACAAAATAGTATCTTTAACAAAGCAAAAAGAAAATCCTTAGGTTGGGCTCGAACCCGGTGTCGATAAACGTAAGCCCGACACTGTGCCCCGAGACCAACTTGCTTCTTATTAACCGTGGCGAATATGTCGGTCGTATTGAGCAATTAATCGATATGCTGCCTTATGAGTCAGAGTTGGACTTTAATCCACAACAAATTATGTCTGCACGAAAAGGGCGCTTCCGCAAGCTGAGAACAAAATGAAAACAATCAGTCTTGCAAAACGTCTCTAATTATCCCGCTTACAAGGCGCTATATAGACGCAAACACTTACCCCGTTACTTCCACTACTCGCACATAAATTCACAATCTTGCACCAATGGCAAAAGGTAAATGATAAATGATAAATGATTTTATTTCTGTAAGTTGGTTTGTACAAACACTTTCACATGTCGAACATATTTTTAAAACTAGATGAGGTCGGCGTTTCCTATCTGACTACTCTGAGAAGAAAGGCCGAAACAAACTCAGAGGTCACAGTCTCTTTTAAAGTCCTGACAAAATCTTGATTAGATCATGTGAAGACCATGTAGACTGATGTCTGAAATGGTCTTTTGAGGAAAGAACCAGCCAGATTGAGTGGACCTGTCCAGTCAGTGCACGCATTTGTCAATAACCGAGCAGCTCAACTCAGAATTTAAGGAGCTCAACGATTCGACGAACAATACCAAAGAAAGGACATTCGGGTAGGCCGCATAAACTACTCAAACTGCCAGACCATGATTAAAAACTAAGATAAATTTAAATAAAAACAAAAAAAAAAATATCCACATAGTCTTCACATTCACAATAATTAAAATAAAATAATATAATACTTTAAAAAGTAAATATTCTTGTCATTGCAAGAAAACCAAAAAAATAAAAAAAATATTTATAATAACAAAATGCATAGTGCAAAATATAATAAAAAAACAAAATTAATTGGAGCAGCTCAATCCCAAGCCTTTTTGTCCTCAATGTAATCTTTTGTTGTATAAAACGCTTTCAGGCACAACTTACGTTTAAGGACGCTATTACATATTTCTACAAAT
The DNA here is from genome assembly GCA_964057195.1 of Orthosia cruda. NCBI lineage: Eukaryota > Metazoa > Arthropoda > Insecta > Lepidoptera > Noctuidae > Orthosia > Orthosia cruda. Next base: position 24,174,924 of record OZ059829.1, on the reverse strand, counting down.
AACAGTGCTTTTCAGGTACAATTTTAATGTATATGCAATCACAGATGTGAAGATATCATGGTCTTAATTTAAAGATAATATATTCAGCTCCAGATTGGCATCTGAAAAATTGCATGACATCATACAAAATTTTCGCAGAAATACGTTTTGCCCATCACGATAATCGCAAAAATATTAAAAAAAGTAGGGTATATGAATAGGTCCCAGTTTAGTTAATTTTTCAGCATTTTTTAACTTCAAAGTTATAAAAAAATTGCGGTATATATAGTTCTTTACAGGTTCAGATAATTATTTTTTACCCAAATCAATATATATTTTAATTATTAGCTAAAATAAAAAGACTTGCCGACTTCTTCATACATTTTGCACTAGAAGCTTATCATTCCGCGCTCAGAAGCGCTCGTGGAAGGACGAGCGTATCGCTTTTTTGCAAAAAATAAATACGATAAAAGTAATAGAAAAGATTGTAGTGTGCATGCGTGAGTCGTATGTCGTGATCGAAAGGAATTGATATTTTACCGGACCGGAATAAAAGTATGTTTGAGTTTCCTTTTATTATTAGAATGTGATTTAGAAATTATGTTGGGTATGATTGGAATTTGGATAGGTATTGTTAAGCAGTTGTTGACAAGGTTGAGAAATGGATGGGTGGGTTTAAGCAGCTCTTAGTAAGGTTAGGATTTGGATGGGTAAGGTTAAGCTGGCGGCGGTGAAGGTTAGATGTGGATGGGTGGGAGGAGATTTATGATTTGAACCGGTGTGTATGTATGTATGACGAATACGGGGTCAAACCAAAATACAAGAAGGCGGCGACGAAAATTTGGCATCTTTTCGTCACAGGTGTCATTGTCATGTTTTTTGGGGTAGCTTAAATCGAATATGGGGTCAAAACCAAAATACAAGATGGCGCCGACGAAAATTTTACCGCTTTTCGATATGGGTGTCATTTTCATGGTTTTTGGCGTCGCTTATATCTAATATGAGGTCAAAACCAAAATACAAGATGGCGCCGAAGTAAAATTTGGCATCTTTGCGTCATGGGTGTCATTGTCATGGATTTTGGGGTCGCTCATATCGAATACGGGGTCAAAACCAAAATACAAGATGGCGCCGACGAAAATTTGACATATTTTCGTCATGGGTGACATTTTCATGGTTTTTGGGTAGCTGATGCTCATTATGTAATACTCCAAAAAATTTTGATGGTAATATTTTATATAATATGTAATGCAAAATGTTCAAGGCATTTTTAGGGTTTCCCCTATTACTAAGACTCCGCGGTACGTCTGTCTGTCTGTCTGTCACCAGGTTGTATCTCATGAACCGTGATAGCTAGGCAGTTGAAATTTTCACAAATGATGTATTTCTGTTGCCGCTATAACGACAAATACTAAAACAAAATAAAATAAATATTGAGGCTCCCATACAAAAAACGTGTTTTTTTTGCCGTTTTTTGCAATAATGGTACGGATCCCGTCGTGCGCGAGTCCGACTCGCACTTGGCCGGTTTTTTAATCCTTGTGACCGGAAATTATTTCGTTTTAGGTATCTATTTACTTTACGTTGCGTTTTTTTAAAAATACCTACTTACTACAACAAAGTGAAAGCTAATTCTCTTTTCGAAAGTCGGTGTCGGTATCTATTGTTTTTCGTTTTTCGACACGGAAAAGTTATTATTTTGCTCTTTTTAGTTTTTGTTGGTACCCCATATTGGGTAGGTATACTAAATAAATCGGTTAACCCTCTAAAAATGTACAAGCGTGATTTTATATTATGGTATGGTGAAAACAAAACATAACTATACGATCACACTAATCGCGGGTCATTTGCTATTTGTTATTGAAGAGTTCCATTGTCTATCTCCGAAGATCTTTATCATATCCTAATATATTATACAATAAAACCTTCCCTGAAAACACATACATTAATCGACGTAAACCCGATAGTATCGGGTAAGTAGTTTTAAAGAAAATCGCGTATACATACGGGTCGAATACATAAAGAACCTCCTTTTTTTGAAATCGGTTGGAAATAATAACCTACTTTTTAAGACGACGGTTTGTAACAGTTACCAAATGCATTTTCAAAGTGCCAACTAACCTTCCTGAATCAACTTCAATAAAATTAAAAAATAATATCAAGGACCAATATTATTTGAGTGATGTATAAAACCGAGCGCTCAGTAGTTTCAATGAGTGCGTGCGCGTAATGTTGCTGTGTGCGACTAGATACCTAAATTTGAGTTCGTCGAAAATGTAACAGCGTCCTTAATGAAAGACTTGAATTTATTAAGACTTAGATCTTGCACGTGGCTTGGAAGCTTATTATAAAAGCGTACACATTGACATCTAAACGAGCCACCTATTTTCTTGAGCCTTGTTGTAGGTACTACAAATTTGTGTTTGTTCCTAGTATTTATGTTATGGACATCACTGTATTTTTTAAACAATTTTATATTTTTATGGGCATATAAAAGATTTTCATAAATATACTGAGAAGGCACAGTCATTACATTAATCTCCTTAAATTTCTCTCTGAGAGAGTGTCTCGGGCTTAATTTATAAATTGATCGAACAGCTCTTTTCTGCAAAACAAAGATAGTCTGGATGTCGGCGGCATTTCCCCACAACAGAATACCGTATGACATTACACTATGAAAATAACTAAAGTATACTAAACGGGCTGTCTCTATGTCAGTTAAATTACGAATTTTTCTAACAGCATATGCTGCGGAGCTTAGCTTTTTTGACAATTTATCTATATGTGGGCCCCACTGAAGCTTAGCATCCAAAGTTAAGCCTAAGAATACTGTGCTATTTTCAGGATTCAATTCTTCGCCCTTTATCAACACATCGGTTTTCACCTGCCTAACGTGAGGTAGGGTAAACTTAATGCATTTGGTTTTTTTTTCATTAAGAAGTAAATTATTAACATTGAACCAGTGAACTACTTTTGAGATCGCGCTATTTACATCGTCAGTAACCAGCTGCTGACGTTTAAGTTTAAACAAAAGTGAAGTATCATCCGCAAACAACACTATATCATGGTTATCCTTTATGAGGTAAGGCAAGTCATTAATATAAATAAGAAACAAGAAAGGACCAAGAATCGAGCCCTGCGGGACTCCCATTGTTACCATAGATCCAGGAGATCTTTTTCCATTAACGTCAACGGTCTGAATCCTATTACTCAAATATGAAGTAAGAAGATCCAGAGCGCTGTTCCGGATCCCGTAGTGGCGGAGTTTCCTGATTAGCGTTTCATGAAAAACACAATCAAATGCCTTGGACAAATCACAAAAGATTCCCAAGGCATCGCACTTATCTTCCCATGCATTATAAATATGTCCTAAAAGCTCAACACCGGCATCAGTAGTTGAACGACCCCTTGTAAAACCGAACTGTTTGGTATGTAATAATTTATGTTTATTAAAAAATCTTTGCAATTGCTCTAAAATTAATTTCTCAAATATTTTGCTAAACGTAGGTAGTACTGAAATAGGTCTATAATTTGTAGGGTCTGATGTACTACCTGATTTAAACAAAGGTATTATTTTACTATTTTTCATAAGGTCAGGAAACTCCCCACAGTCGATACAATTATTAAAGATAATAGCTAAACTAGGTGCGACAATGTCAATAATAGACTTAGCAACTTGTACAGAATGACCCCACAGATCTGCAGTCTTTTTAACATTTAAAGTGTGAAAGGTTTTAATTATGTCTTTACAAGTAATATGTTCAAAACGAAATTCCGAATTGCAAACATTAACATTTTCTTTTAGCAAAGACTCAGCAACAGAAGGTGATGAGTTTAAGTATTTAGTAGTTGAAATGGGAATATCTGAAAAGAAATTTTCAAAGGCCACTGCAACTTGTGAGTCTGATTTTATGATGTTGCCATTAATAGACAGGCCGTAGTCAATATTTCGGTTACCAGATCTTCCCGTTTCACTATTAATAATATTCCAAGTCGTTTTAATAACATTACTACTGTTTTTAATCTTCGAGCTCAAAACAGGTACACAAAATCTGCAGTAATAATGTCCAAACAATAAAGACTCTAATCTATAAAAAATAATATAAATTAGCCACAGAGCAACCGTTTGTTTGCTGTCTTTTCACCCATTGACATCTCCGGTATAATTATTTACTGCTACCGTCACTTGTCCGTCGTCCAATATCAATGTTATTTTAACTCTTGCGGCGAGCCTAGTAAGGCCATCTAGTATCGGGCTGGAGAGTTAAAATGTTGAGCATTACAATGGTATCTTGTATCTGCTTGGAAAGAGTTTTATACCTACTGAAAATCACATTTGCTAAAATTTTAGAATAATTTGATCAAGTTAAAGTCACAGACAAGGTTAACAGGTTTGGCGAAAATGAAAATATAAAATACAGTTTAATATTTTCGTTTTAAATTTCGTGTGCAAAATAAAATTTTCATACCCAGCGGGCACATTTGTTCGTTCATTTTGAAACAAAATAATTTAATTTTACGAGTAGAAAAAGCGCAACTTTTTTTAGTTTAAAGTTGAGTAGGTATCTTCTCGACGGGACATCCACACTCAACAGTGTTAATTAAATTAAGATGAAGAACTTCATTTTCAAGAAATTCTCTCCAAATGAAGAAGGTATTTTGGGCGAATGTTTTGATTTTATAAAATAAGTATCCGTTGGAAGGCAATGAAGCAGCATTTAATTTAAATTTCATCACTATCTAAGATGACTGATATAGAATTAAATTTTGAGATATTAACTACGCTCGTGACTAGCATTGTTTCTAAGAATTTACTTATTTGATTACCAAATGTCTCTGCGCTCACAATGATTTTAGTAAAATAATGTCCCAAGTTTTTTTTTGTGAAAGACTACTTTTAAATTTTAATACACGGTTGAAAACTTAGCAGTATTTAAAAAAGCGCAATAGGAGTCATCAAGAATATTTTGTGTCTTTATCAATAGTTTTGGCAAAGTATTTCGGCTCAGAATTATGCAATATGAAATTGGGTCACCTTTTTACCTAAACAATGAATGAATGAAATTAATTTAAATAAGTAATTAATAATTTAATTATTATTAATTTAATTTATTTAACTCGATGTATAAAAAAATATGCAAGAAGCTCGCGACCGGTCTATATGACGAAGATCGGGCGAAGTTTTTGACCAACAGTGGACGTCTTTCGACGGGAATGATGTTACAAAAATAGATATATTATAAAGTTAACCATAGTACATACTATGTGGTACCAACTTATCACTAGTAAACAGATTTTACAACATAAATGCAAAGAGTAGCAAGAATACAGTACAGCAGTTGTTTTTCTTTGTTACTATGTTTATTCCCCAAGAGGAAAGGCGTCTACTTTCGAACTCGCTCCATAAAAACCTTCTAGTAGTTAGAAAGCCAGGCAGGTATCAGAATGAAACATGAAAAATAACAAACAAAGTATATTGTATAACTAGGTATTACAAGTGGTTTTATGCACTTGCATACTTGGTTGATGATTTTATCTCGGTGACCTATACAAATGAATCTCTGGTGAAACCAAGCTCTTTTTTAAATAATCAGTTGTCGAATTTATCTCAGCAAACCCTTTCATTTGATACCCATATCATGGCAGTGCACAAAAAATAACTAGTCCGCCATCTTATGCCGTGCGCCATATTGGATTTAGAATGACGTCATTTAGCTAACCATGCATTGTCATTCAAACTAAAACGTGTATGCAAAATTTCATCTTAATCGTTGGAGGATAACTGCTTTAAAATTCAGTTGCAAGATTTGACCCGAACACACATACATATACATACACTAGCGGACGCCTCACGGTTTCACCCGCGTAGTTTCCGTTCCCGTGGGAATACAGGGATAAAAAGTTAAATCCCTTTATTTTGATACCCCACACGATGGGATTGGTTAAAAAAAAAGGGGCCCCAACAATATAGCGCGCGCCCAAAATCTACCATTTTTCAATTTTTTATTTTAATGTAGCCAGTGACACTCGCAGGGTTAAAACGCATCGATTGACGTACGAATCAACAAAATCGGTCCTTTGGTCCCTGGAACGCCACATAGGAACACACATACATACATACATGCATAGACTGATAAACAACCTCCTTCAGCAGTCGAGTAAAAACCCTTTGTCCCGCCCTGGATCTTAAGCTTAGTAGTAGTGCTTGCGAGCACTAGACATCAACATAATAAATAGGTACCCAACACTTCTTCGTAATGAATGTGTCATGGAACAAGTGATTAATCAGTACACTATATATAATGCCCGGGCATTATGAATAAAGTCAAGTCAAATCGGGCAATGTAATGAATATTGATTTAAACTTCTATATTTATCACATTGTCTGGTCCTTATGAATATTGCTATTTAACGGTTGGGCAATTCGATAAATTATAGTCAATGAATTTAGTTTAAGAGCGAGCGAAACGAGCTCAGGAGCTTACGGCATCCCGACACGGATAGGTTAGATTCGAAGGAGGTAATAATAGGTTACTTTAGACCCTGCAGACAGAAATAGGTGCCCCACTAGCTTTCAATATTTGTAAGTATGTGAGGACCATGTTCCTATTTATTAAATGAATGAACCCGTTAATAATGCTTTTAATACTTTAGACCTACAAGAAGTATAGTATGAAGTGCTATTTTGGGTGCATCATCCTCCTAACGTTACGTATCTAATTTAATATCTATCTTGGAAACGGCTCTTAAGATTTTCATGAAATTTAGCATGCAGGGGGTTTCAGGGGCAATAAATCGAACTAGGTAGGTTAAATGTTAAGAAAACGTCGTTTTCTCTATTTTCTCCCGAGCAGAGCTCGGTTGCCCAGGTACTATGAATTAATGTACCTACGTATGTAAATATTGTAAAACACATTATTTTTTAAGAGTAGTTATATATGGACTTTCTTGTCCGGTATTCTCCATAACAGGCTTCTTTTCCGAATGGACGGTAGAATCAATTATTATTACTTGTAAATTTAATTTTTTGACGATCAAAAGTGGCGCTTAGAGGCCTAATTAAAATAAATAATTTTGACTTTGACCGCACAGTGGGGCTCCGTCTCTCGACTTTATTGCTTAAATAGTAATGCTATTGCCTACTCATATTGGACATTTTTCAAATGGTCTAGGCATTATGGATATTGCCGTCTTAATCACTTGGTCCATAATAAATACATATACCGAGCTAGTATCTTTAAAATTTCTAAATATGTTTTCTAACAAATTATTATATATAACATGCTCTGCACTTTAAGTTGATGTATCGGCATGGAGCATTGATCTCAAGGTAACTTATACTCGAATAAGCACTTATCGCTAAAAGCAACATGCTTGACGAAAACTATTTTTAGAAAAAACTGGTAACCTAACTACGTAGTGAAAATTTATATGAACGCTGTAGGTTAATATAAACATATTTTTTTGACCTCATCCCAGACTTCTTGGAACGTGGCGTCCACCATCTTAATTTAATTTTGCATTTCAGGTACCTTAATTTTAAGTTTAAATATGTAATAAGTGTTTTGCTAATATCACACAAGATAATCATCATCAACAAAACTTGGTATTTATGGCTTTGACTTTTGACAATCGTTATTCTCAATTTGTCTACACCCTTCTTGACCAACTTATAGCTAATTTCACGCCACTAAACTAGATTTTGACTTAGACAATCGTTATTCTCACTTAATCTTCACCCTTCTTGACCAACTTATAGCTAATTGCACGCCACTAAACCAGATTTTGACTTTGACAATCGTTGTTCTCACTTTGCCTACACCCTTCTTGACCAACTTATAGCTAACTGCACGCCACTAAACTAGATTTTGACTTTGACAATCGTTATTCTCACTTTGTCTACACCCTTCTTGACCAACTTATAGCTAATTGCACGCCACTAAACTAGATTTTGACTTTGACAATCGTTATTCTCACTTTGTCTACACCCTTCTTGACCAACTTATAGCTAATTGCACGCCACTAAACTAGATTTTGAACCACTCTCATCAATCTATTACGGCAGTACCAACCACCTAATAGGTAACCAAAAAAAAAGATGAGAATACTCAACTTTAAATAATTAGTAGGCACCATTTTTTAACCGAGTTCCCATAAGAAAGAGGTTCTATGTCTGACTGTATGTATTTTTTTAAGTATGTTCACTAATTTTTCTGTCAATTTTGGACCGATTTTGAAAAAAGCACTCCCGGTTTTCTCATATTTTGATGAAAATCTGATGAAGAACTTTGGAGATATACTCGTACAATAGTATTCTCCAAATGACGGCAAATCTTTCGGAATGGCTGTTTTCGCATGTGTATTAGGTATATTACTATGGAACTTGTTCAATGAGTACCATAATTAAAAAGTGAATAAGAACCTTAATTCCGGCAGTCGGTGCCGAAAAACGAAACTTTTTTCACTTTGTAGTGTCGGTTGTATTTTCTTGTAAAAAAGATTTTCATCCCAAAACCTACCTACTACCAGTTAACCTTTACAGCAGATTGGATGGAGTGCGGTCGAGTAAGGTGAAGTTGAAATATAAAGGCGGTTTCAAATAGATACCGCCAAACTCCAGACCAGTGTTGCCCAAAGTGAATACCGCACTCGTGGGGTGGTAAATCCGGTGGGCATTTGGTAATTAATTTCGTGGGCTTTTAATTAGAGATATTTTTGGCAATTAAGGAAATACCTTCAAGTGATTCAACATATTTAAAAGTATTCGATATTAATTGCAGTACAACTATGTTTTAGGATTCGTTGGCAATTAATATAAAACATCACGCCTGTTCCACTGTTATCCGAAGTTTTAGGCAGAGATGTTATACAGGGTGTTTGGAAGGGAGCTGTACATACGCCTAGGGTAGAAACTAGGGATAGTCTGCTACCTACCCCCGCCCATTATATTGACCTTGGCCTCAAGGTTTTTTTTAAATTTATTTTTATTTTTTATTTGACTTTTTTGTGATTTTTTGACTAAAACTACCTGTAGCTCAAAATCTATCCATGGGACCGGTCGGCTAATGGTCTTGTTTTAATCGTTAGAGTCTTAGGGTCCTGCAAAAAATTATTTTACACCAGAAAATTGTGGAGAAGAAAAGTTATGGGGCCTGAAGTACCATAGTAAGGTAAAGAAATAATTTTAAGGGCAACTTTCTATGGGGTTTAAAAAAAACTAACAGGGTTGGAGTTCTTCTGATTTTTTTAAAACATCCTCAGTCCATGCCCTTTCTAACGATATGCTAAAAGTGTATTTATCACTTTTAGTTTTAAAGTTATTAATTAATTTCCGCAACTAGGGCACTTTTACCACCACGAGTCGACATTTGTAAGACAAATGTAATTTCCAGAATTTAAACCAGTTTGGCCTACAGTTGGCAAATTTGTTGTCTCACTCTTACACGAGAGCAACATGTAAGAGACAAAACATGTCATGTCATGTCTCTTTCGCTCTTGGGTCGACGGGGCCGGGCAGGTAACTCGTTGGGGTCTTTGTTAGTCAGTCGAGATTTACCCATCTTAGCTAACTTACGTACTTGCCGTTACGACGCTCCACTGTTTTCGTTAATTTTGTTGAGTTTGTTATTACTTCGTTTTTGTTAAGTTTTGTTATTTGTTACCTTGTTGTTGGCAAAATGGCTGGATTTACCAGTGAAGAGTACACCGACATGCTGGTGGTGTATGGAATGGCTGATTGCAATGGGCGCGAGGCACGGAGGATTTATCAAGAACGGTATCCTAACCGGCGAGTGCCTAACCACCAAACGTTTGGCTCAACTTATCGGCGTCTGCGAGAAACCGGAAATTTAAATTTCCGGGAACCAGCCGTGAACAGATTTCAACCAAATTTGGCTGCGGAAGAACGCATATTGGCTGAATTTGAGGAAGATCCGACCAGAAGCGTAAGAACCGTAGCCCGGACGCTTGGTTTAAGCGTGTGGAAAGTCTGGTCGGTTCTTCGCGAAAATGGACGTCATCCTTTCCACTACACCCCTGTTCAATTTTTTACATAAAGTTTTTGTTTTTAGCTCTTATGTAATGAACTAGCATGTGAATTGCATAGGCAATTTTTAAATTAACATGAGCATGTGTGTGAGAGAGAGAGAAATGGAAAGACAGAGATAGCAATCAATGTTACATAGCTACTAATTCATAAGGAAACCGCTAACGTTGATATTTTTATTGTTTTAGGCTTAGAGGATAACGACTATGCAAGAAGGGTGGAGTTTTGCCGCCACTTGCTCCATACGGACGTGGAAGATATTAATTTTTTACGGAGTATTCTCTGGACTGACGAGTCCAAGTTTGACAAGGAAGGAATTGTAAATTACCACAATCTCCATCACTGGGCACCCAGAGATCAAAACCCGAGAGTCAAGAGGCACAGAGGTTTTCAACGAAGGTTATCCGTGAACGTATGGGCAGGCGTCATCGGTAATCGGTTGATAGGGCCGCACTTTTTGCCAGACAACCTAAACGGGCAAAACTACTTAGATTTCCTCGAAAACGATTTGCCTGATTTAGCGGAAGAAGTGTTTGACGAAGATCGGCCCATAGTCTTCCAGCACGACGGCTGTCCTGCTCATTGGAGCCTAGCAGTGAGGGAGCTTCTGGACAACTGCTTTCCTAATTCTTGGATTGGTCGGGGTGGGCCAATTCCCTGGCCCCCAAGGTCGCCTGACCTAACCCCACTCGACTTCTACGTCTGGGGAAGGGCGAAAGAGTTGGTGTACGCAGAAGAAGTACCAACAAGGGAGGTTCTAATTAACAGGATCCACGCCGCATTCGATACAATGCGCGAGGAACTGCTGCTTAGAACGGTGACCGTGGAGATGAGGAAGAGGTGCCGAGCATGTTTACAGGTCAATGGTCATCAATTTGAACAAAATTTGTAATTAATTAAAATGAGTAATTAATTAAAATTTGTAATTTAATGACATTAGTCATTAGCAAATTTTTTGTTTCATTTGCCATCCTTTTACGATCGAACACATTTAATTTTCATTAGTTGAAATTTTTGCTTGAAGTGCCCTAGTTGCGGAAATTAATTAATAACTTTAAAACTAAAAGTGATAATTACACTTTTAGCATATCGTTAGAAAGGGCATGGACTGAGGATGTTTTAAAAAAATCAGAAGAACTCCAACCCTGTTAGTTTTTTTTTAAACCCCATAGAAAGTTGCCCTTAAAATTATTTCTTTACCTTACTACGGTACTTCAGGCCCCATAACTTTTCTTCTCCACAATTTTCTGGTGTAAAATATTTTTTTGCAGGACCCTAAGACTCTAACGATTAAAACAAGACCATTAGCCGACCGGTCCCATGGATAGATTTTGAGCTACAGGTAGTTTTAGTCAAAAAATCATAAAAAAGTCAAATAAAAAATATTAATAAATTAAAAAAAAACCTTGAGGCCAAGGTCAATATAATGGGCTGGGGTAGGTAGCAGACTATCCCTAGTTTCTACCCTAGGCGTATGTACAGCTCCCTTCCAAACACCCTGTAGATATCTATTGTACACCCAAATTTTGACAGTTATGTTTAAGTATTAGCACAGATAATTTAATACTAGCATACAGATGCCTCATCCCATACAATGAAACCGTGCCGACGAAACTAGCGTTTTTAGTCTGATTAAACTGATTATTTTTCTAAGAACATCGATCGCTTTCGGTTCCGTTCATGGATATAGATGCTGTTAGCAGTGACTTGCAAGTAAAAAGGTTTACTCGGTTCGTGAATACTTTTTTTTAAATACACCGTCGATTTGTTGTATAGTATTTGTTTGCACGTTTTTACAGTTTCATTGTTCCAAAATGTGTTACAAAACAATTTTAAAATCGAGTGGGTGCCTCAGAAATTTAAAATCGCGCCATCTATTGGTATCAATTTTAAATGATCCATTTAAATAATCTTTGTAATGTGAATAAAGAGGCTAATATTCTTTAATTTTGTGCTTAGGAGAGTTAATTAAACAAGAACATGATCATCTCTAGAAAGTCTTAACATTTCACAAAACTCAATAAGAAATCGAAGATTTTCACGCCATCTAGTGCAATTTATTTGAACCAAATTTTATTTCTTCGCGTTGGGTGCCCGTGGTAATAGAGAGCAAGCATGTTGCCATCAACCCGTAACAAATCCAGACACAGTTGCTGGTTCGAAATTTCAGACAGAAAACCAGAAATACATTTGGCCAGCAGTAGTGCTTGCAACCCGTTATTTTGCATTTATTTTATTGCAGTATTTTTAATGGGGACATATACAACACCTAGGGAGAGACCGTTAAGTGATACAAACTGTTAAAGTTTGAGAAATTCTGGCCTCCGCTGTCCTTCATTTACTAAACATGGCCTTTTAATCAGTCACTATCATATGTAAGTCTGTTTTCATGGTAAATTCTGCAAAACGGCATGTGCTAACCAGAATTAATTCTGCAAGTTGATGTAAGTGCTGCCCTCTTTTGGGTTGACGCGAACTACCTTCCTTCTTGTAGGGACATTGGTAGTATAATTTAAGATATAGAAATAATGTAGCCGTCCATTTTTTTAATAATAATGTGGAGATTGTTAATAACAGGAACCTAGGGCCAAATCGCTATGTGCTTTAAGCATGAAATACCAATCTAACATTTTAACAATATGTGAGAAAACTTGCCAAAATCAATATAACTTTGATTTATAAATAATTCATTTAGCCACAGTAAGTCACAAATAATTCTTTTTTTGGGTTCTGTACCCGAAGGGTCCAATCGGAGCCCTATTGTTGTTACTCACGTGTCGGTGTGTCTGTCTGTCTGTCCGTCTGGACAGACATACGGACAAACGTCTATCCGTCTGTCTATCAGTCCGCCGTCTGTCATACAGGTTTTACAGCTAAACGGTTGGAGCTACAGTCTTAAAATTTTCACAGTATAAGCATCTTGTTGATCCAAAGCCATACAATTGACAATAAATATTTTTACATGTTTAAAGGGGTATACAGGTATTGAAAAAAAAATGTTGTTTAGAACTCGTTAAGTAGATGAACACAGTATTTTTTTCTTAACATATTGCAAAACAAAGGCATGAGAAAAAAAAAATGGAAGCCTTTTTTACATTTTTTTTTAACTTCCTATTGACCTACCTATCTTCAAATTTTGTGATAATGATTATTATTACATATATTTTACTAAAAAACAACACTATATTAATAAATCAGATACCTTATTTTAAATTGCCCCATTTTTCCTATTACAACCAACTTTTTTTACGGTATGGGACGGAACCTATGTAAAAAATCGGACACGCAATTGGTCGTTTTCTTATATTGTCTGTGCCTACAGTGTCTGTAGGCACAGACAATATAAAAAAAACGAGACACGCAATTGGTCGTTTTTTTATATTGTCTGTGCCTACAGTGTAAACCTACATTTTGTGTGTGTGTGGCTTTTGAAAGCACTTAGTTATCTCTAAATCAAATAAAAACCATTTATCTTTTTTTCTATGCTTATAGTAACTATAAGCATAGAAAAGAAAGATAAATGGTTTATGGCGGCACCATTAGCGTATGAAAAGTTTAATTTTTACTGTGTTTTTTCACTCTTTTCCATCGCAAAAATCATAGGCGCAAACTTTTAAAAGCCGATAGTTTTGCTTAAACTAAATATCAAAAGTAGTTTTGGCATCTAGTAGTCAAATTCAAATGTTTCGTCCCGAAGGAATGACGCACATGAACAGCCAACTTTAAATTGAAACGTCATTTATAATATTTGTATACAGTCGCTTGCAGATTATGTAAATGTTTAATTTCATAATGAAAACCCAAAACTAAGTAATTAAGTAGGAGATGTGGAGAGCTGACGGCGCAGTCACTCCTCCCAAACTGAAACATAAGTCTGATGTTAATCGTGGCGAACGTAAAAGGACCGAGACACTGGAATTGGCAAAGACCCTCTAGAAAAAAGATACCGGGCAAACAAATAGAGCGTACGGCGTCATATCATAAATTCCACTTACTTTGGCGCTATGTAACGAATTAGAACTAACTCGTAGTTATAAATTTTCGGATACGCTACCGAAAATAGCTCTGCGGCGAAGGCCTGGTGTGCAGCCAAACAGATGAAATGTAGCCCGTCGACGCTCCATTAGGAATTAATGGGCCGATTCGAGGAATGTCATCTTCCGGTAAATACTGGCCATAATTCATTTCTTAGTTGACAGGCACAGGGTTCGGTTCAGGGCGAGGTCCTCCAACAAAAACAACGGCCAACCTGCGACTGAAAGTGATTCATTCCGCAAATTAACCGTTGAAAAGGTAATTTTATTTGCTGAGATCTCTTCTGGAGACTGTTAGGCGCGTGGAGGTATTTTGAGAGGAACGAACCAGCTTGCTCTTAATATATTATTTTAAACAGTTTATTTTATTATATATATTATATGATGATCCTACCCTGTGCATTTTTTTGGCTAAAACGTTCTGCCATAAAACTGTGGCAATGTAACAACGAAGAACAGTCATGACTTCGTGAGTAATAGGGAGTGCCTTAGTGTAAGTTTTATGTCAATTTTATACAAAAAAGGGTTTCCTCTTATGTGACCAGACGCCGCTTATCCAGTTTCAATACAAATTGACGTTCGAGCACGAGGAAAACCTTGCACTGAGCCCACTGAAGTATTTGTATGGATTTTCCGGGTTCCTACGAAGAGTTATTAGGTTAAGGGCAACGACCACTTTTGTCATAATAAAATGTAACAACTATAGCTATGATTAATAGTGGATAATTGCCCCGGACAAGTGTTGGTACTTAATCAATGAATTGCTAATATTAACGGTGCCAAAGGGAATGCGGCCAATACAACAATATTAGATTTACGGTCGCTGCACAGGTAATGGTTGCGTCAACACTAATGTATTTGGTGTAAGTGGGATTGGTCTGTGTTATGCATTTTAGTGTTGTGGGTGAGAGTATTGCCAATATAAAGGATGTTTGTTGATGATAGCAGTCAAGCTTGATCACCCATTAGTGTACGTAAAGTCAAGAATAAATTAATCATTCAAATTAAAAAATAAAACCGGCCAATTGCAAGTCGGACTCACGCACCGAGGGTTTTCCGTACAAGGAGCTGCATTCACCAAAATTATTAGGTATCATTAATGAAGTTCATCAACAATGAAAGCACCGAACATTGCTCTAACGAAAAGATAAACTGGATTGAGGGAGAAAATTAACTTTGCCGTTGGAAAACTGGTGTAACCAAACATCAACATAGGTCGCGGTCAGTTTACTAATTGTAAATTAGTTTATAATCTAGATTTTTATACAACAATATTAGATTTACGGTCAATGCACAGCGCACAGGTAATGGTAGCGTGCTCACTAATATATTTAGGGGGTTGGTATGTATTGTGTATTGTAGTAGTGTGTGTGAATTGCTAAAATGAAGTAAATTGGATGTTTGGCGTGAAAATAATTATGAAAGTATAGCTTGAAGACTCATTATTGTAAGGTCATGAATCAATGAGTTATTTCAACTAAATACTTAGCTATACAAGGACTGCAACTACAATGCGATATTTTATTAAAATGAATATCTGGTTTGTTGAAATTCTATAGATCGGCTCTTCATTCAGAATGATGTGCATTCAATTAGGTAAGTATGATAAATTAAAAAAAAATAAGTGCCGAAAATTAAAAATCAGCAACTCTCACTGAATTTTGACAGCTCATGAAAACATTGTCTAATTAGTTTAAAATATAGAAATAGATTATTTTTTTTTATATTGAGAACAATGAAATAGTCACCATTATCGATTATTTCTTTCTTAAACTTACTTAAAGTTCAAGAGCACTAACCAAGACCACCCCTAATGTACTGTGTAGCTTCAGGTCAGAACAGGTCACAATTAATCACTCCCTGTGAATGTCACCATAAGCAATGACCTGAGGGGTTATAATCAAAAGGCAATACCACTGTACCAACACCTGTATACATAATACCTAGGTACCTAGGCAGGTACTAATATTACCCCAGTGCGCCAGCCAAGTGTAAAGTTATGACATGATACCATCTGGGGCAGCCTATGCCATGTAATAATTTAAATGTAATTCAACTTCGAGAAAGAGACGATTATGACGATAAAATAAATTGGTATTTTCAAAAAAGACATACAACCAGTGGCCTTTGACCCCGTGGTTCAGCTGTAGTTAATATGTAAAATTAGTATTCAGAAATTACTGCAATAAAAGATTTAAGACCGCACTTACGTCACATTGAGAAATTACATAATGCACACCGCTAACACGAAACAGCGCGAACGTAATCCAATAAATCGTGAAAAGGAGGGAACGTGGTGCGAATCCAATATCAAAACTAAAGGTTTGTGGAACAAAACGTTGATGCGCGGATAAAAGACTGGAACGAAAAACGAATGGAGTCGCGTTTCGAGCTTGAAACATTGGCGTGTCACGCCGCGTGACGGGGCCGACGACGCCGCGACACGCTCCTATATCAATTTCACGGATTAAATCTCATGTGGATGTATCTTCACGTCGTTATTACACGCATTGAACTTGATAAATGTTTTTCTTTTCTGCAATACGCTTAAAGAATCTCTGGAGAAGTTCAAGTCGAACTAAGGGCAGTCTTAGGTTCAATATCACCAAACTGTTACAGTCTTATGACAAAAAACTAAATAAACCATGGTTTAAACCTGTACTATCAAGTCCAGGCTTATCTGCAAAACCATGGTCTAAATTTGTTCGTATTACAAAACTCAAAAAAACCGTGGTCTTCTTAGTACCGTCATTTGAACCATTGTCTATACATCAACCACAGATTAATACAAATATCATTCGTTCACCATAATATCATTCTATTGCAACGTTCCGTATGCACAGAAAAGAAAACGTTTTGATAATATGATAAGGATTAAATGATGTTTAGGAGTGTTAAAAATATTGAGACCTTGTTATTTTGCATGGATAAAAACATTTGTTATTTATCGATTGAAGTTTTGTTTAGATTTAAGCAAATTACGTACGTGTAACGAAACGTAACATTCTCGCGCGTTATATGAAACCATAACATTAAACAAAACCATCGCAAGCTGAACAAAGTTCATTAAGCTTTGGCAATTTTAAGTTATCGAAGTCTCTAATAGAACAATTGCCTCTTTGTTAATAATATATTGTGATGGACAAACAAAAAAAACGATCTGAGAATTGGAGTATCAAGGAAAAATTAATATCAACTATATATAAGTATATTAATTAAATCAACCATATTAATATCCATTTTCGGGTAAAAACAACACAACACAATAAAAAAGATGCTATAACCTAAAAGAGAAACTTTGACAGATACGACTTAGACCATCGTTAAACTAGGGGCCGCCGAGGTTTATCTTTAGACCATGACTCGGTCTATGGTTTATCGCTAAACCATTGTTTGTAATATCATTTATGTGTAAACCACAGTTTATAGAGATTTAAACCTGGGTTTTTAGTTAAACCGCTTTTTGTAATAAGACTGTTACAGTTTAAGTACCTTCTTTTTACAAGCTTTATATTACCTTGGTTTCGTATGTGTGTCCGGTAACTAGTTATCATTTTTTTAAGTATATCGAAGAATCCGATTATGCTGAAACTAGGCGTACTTATGTGCGGCAGGTTCGCGGATATATGCTAACGCGTTCCCGCCATAAGCGGCACAGGAGGACACCGTGGAGTTTTATTGCGTTATAGTCCCACATAACTGCACTATCTCCCCGTGGCGCAGTATGCATGAGTATATGAGAACAGAACAGAACAGAATATAATAGAATTGAATAGAATAGAATATAATGGAATGGAATGGATTAGAATGGATTAGAATAAAATGGAATAGAATGGAATAGAATAGAATAGAATAGAATAGAATAGAATGGAATGGAATGGAATGGAATGGAATAAAATGGAATGGAATGGAATGGAATGGAATAGAATAGAATAGAATATAATAGAATAGAATAGAATAGAATAGAATAGAATAGAATAGAATAGAATAGAATAGAATAGAATAGAATAGAATAGAATAGAATAGAATAGAATAGAATAGAATAGAATAGAATAGAATAGAATAGAATAGAATAGAATAGAATAGAATAGAATCGAATAGAATAGAATAGAATAGAATAGAATAGAATAGAATAGAATAGAATAGAATAGAATAGAATAGAATAGAATAGAATAGAATAGAATAGAATAGAATAGAATAGAATAGAATAGAATAGAATAGAATAGAATAGAATAGAATAGAATAGAATAGAATAGAATAGAATAGAATAGAATAGAATAGAATAGAATAGAATAGAATAGAATAGAATAGAATAGAATAGAATAGAATAGAATAGAATAGAATAGAATAGAATAGAATAGAATAGAATAGAATAGAATAGAATAGAATAGAATAGAATAGAATAGAATAGAATAGAATAGAATAGAATAGAATAGAATAGAATAGAATAGAATAGAATAGAATAGAATAGGATAGATACACCAAAAAAAAAAACTACTACTACTTATGTAAATTTGGTAACATTGAAATAATATGGTATTAAGGAGCTGGTCTCATCAATCTCTCAAGAGAACATAACACCATAGTGTGTGGGCTCATCGGATGTGTATTGACAAGTGATATTACATGTCGTACTGTTTATTCCATTAAAAGCTTGTTTTAAAAAGATTTTTACATTTTATTATTTTTTGCCATGATAGAGACTATAAGTAGCTTGTATTCTGTGAACATTTCAATAGGGTAAATCATAATTTGTCTAGCCTTTTCTCAACATTGTTAGGATCGTCTAACCATATGCAACGGCATACCAATATTTTACGTGGAGCGACTACTTATCTGACCTCTACAACCCAGATCATCATATCACCGAAAGACGCCCACTGCTAAACAAAGGCCCCAGAATAGTTAAAGCATTCATGCAGGTGTAAAAACTGTACTTAACTTTAATGTTCGAATAAGAATGGATGGATCCACGTTTTTGGTTTGAAACATTGGCATGTCCCATAGCGTGACGCCTTCCGATGTGCCTCAACGCGGCACTCTGATATCAATTTCACGGATTATTCCTCCACTCGTGGGCATTTTACATTTTTCACATCACTGTACGCAGCAAGCTCAATGTATATTATAATGTTAGTGAAACCAATTTATTTTATTATGGTGTTAAAATGAGTACTATTTTATTTTTGTCATAGTAAGGTGTAGGCTATATTGCTATTTTTTTATTGGTATATGAACTTATATTTATACAAAAAAAAAATGTCCATACTTAACAACTAAACTATACTAACTTTGTAAGTTAAAATCTCAATGAGTTTTGAACATGTTTTATTTTATGTATGTACTATGCAGACTAAAATTTTATTTATATTGATAGTCTTGCGCTTGAGCACTATCTCACCTGATGGTAAGCGATGATGTGGTCGACGATGAAGCACGCTTGCCTAGAAGACACCTATTCACTCTTTACTTAAAGACTTCCAGGTTGTAGCTTTAAGAATATAAAGACTCCGGCAGAGAACTCCTCCTCCAGAGAAACTCCTATGTTGTGCGCATAATAAAAGTATTCCTAAAACGTTTGGTGTGTATGGGTGGTATGCCTATCCTGTACCGATGACGCATCGCCGCCGTAGGTTTTGTAGTCCAATGATGGAACGAGCTAGGAGGAATTAATTCATGCAATTCCAACGTACACTCCCCGAAATATAACCGAAAAAAAGCCGAAAGGGTGAAAAAAAACATTATGTGCGAGGCGCAGCGAAGAAGGAAATAAAATAATTTATCATTAATATTGCAATTTTCTTCTCTCTAGACAAACCAATCTTTATCATTCCCATCTCAATTATTACAATTATTATGTCCTTTATCCATTCAATTTCTTATTATCTACATTTTTATAAAATAAATAAAACAAAAAAAAACATTTAAAATATAAAAACTGGGGCCCACCGGTATTAGGAACAGGGTCCAAGCTACCGGCGGTCAGGGCTCTAGAGAGAGGATCCTCCGAACGATACGAGCCGTGTCCAGAAGTACTGCTTTCTGTATCAAGCCCTTGATCCAGCCGCCTAACGAGAGCCTCCTAAGGTGTTGGTCGATGCTCGTGGCTATAAAGCCATTGGCTAATAAAACTATCGGTACAATGGCCGCCAAGTCCACATCCCACATGTCGACAACCTCGCGAGCCAAGTCAAGATACTTGATTTGCTTATCTTTCTCGGCTTTCACGAGGTTTCCGTTATGCGGGACGGTTATGTCAACAATCATTGCACGCCTCTTGATTCGGTCCACTACCACTATATCAGGCTTATTAGCCATAATAGTCCTGTCAGTGATGATGGACCGATCCCAGTACAATGTGATATTGCTATTCTCGAGAACTGGGTCGGGCTCATACCTGTAGTACGGCACCTCCGATGCCACAAGAGTGTATTTCAGAGCAAGTTGCTGATGGATAATCCTGGCTACAAGGTTGTGCCTATGCAAGTACTCTTCGTTAGCTAGACGAGAACAAACAGAGATAATGTGGCGTATGGATTCACCCGGACGGTGACATGCCCGACAAATGTCAACCGTGCCGTCCTTATTACAATTATTATTACATTAATTTGTTTTTTTTTGACGTCGTTGCAATGTGACCTCATTTGCATACTTTTATTTAGACCTGACCTAACCAAGAGTCCAAAATATCGTAAAATTGTGTACATATTTATGGGACAGAAATGTTTCAAGAATTTAACTTCATCAGTTTGAATGGTTAAGTTTCTGAGAAAATCTTCAAGATTGACGTTGGCATAGTAAGGCGAAGCTGAGTGCCTCTTAACACCTTTCTCAAAAAGTGAACAAAATTTATTGAAAAATAATGCTCAACTTGGTATGGCTGACACTAATTGATTGAGCGGTAGGTGAGTATCTACTAGAATCACTTACGTAAGTATTAATACTTGCTTGTATGAGAAATTGCCAAAGGGTAGTTGACAAAAAAAACTATTTAGTCCGTCAGTTAGATAACCTAAAAATATATAATAATAGCAAATCAACGTATGGTTTGCAACGGCCACACCGAGGGATAAAATTTCCATTATGGGCCGTTGATTTGGAATTTCATTTTTTTTATAGGTTGTACTCATAAATAGAAAGCTTTTTACAAATTTTCAAGACTCG
Organism: Orthosia cruda; assembly: GCA_964057195.1. Lineage (NCBI taxonomy): Eukaryota > Metazoa > Arthropoda > Insecta > Lepidoptera > Noctuidae > Orthosia > Orthosia cruda. The sequence continues at coordinate 24,153,702 of OZ059829.1, read as the reverse complement.
GAAATTTTATGTTTTTTTTGTATGTTTTTCGTGAGGTAGAAATATGAGAATTAGTCCAGGAGCGAGCGAAGCGAGCTCGGGAGTTTAGGTCACCCCGACACGGACAGGTTAGGTTCGAAGAGATGACGGAAGCTGAAGTGAGCGAGCAAAGCGAGCGAACTCAGCTCCCGTCATCTTCTTCGTGTTAGGTTACTTTAGACCCTTCAGACAGAAATAGGAGCCCCGTCGGGGCGGCGTGGCTCCGTCGACATTATTGTTAAATAGTAATTGTAAAAACTTTAACCATGAATATCTCCTTAACCATGGGGTTCCGCGGGGTGATGGTACAGTGGGGTAGCCCCACTACCCTCCACTTCTTTGATAGAAATTTTTATTCTACCCTAAAAACTTTAACCATGGATATCTCCATAACCACGGGGCTCCGAGTGGTGGGGATGGTAAAGGGGGGAAACCCCCCCCCCCTCCCACCCTTCCCCCTCCCCCCGTGCCATAAATCAGCGGGCCCATAAAGAAAATTTTAACCACACCGACGTTCGGTAACACCCTGATTTACTATTTAGTGTGGTATTTCTAATTAATAAATCAGCAAATACCCTGCTGTGTGGCTCCAGCCCTAGGTTAGGTAGGCAACATTTCTGACGTGATGTAATTTTCACGCCAACGCGTTCCCACGTCATATTTTTTTTCACAGACCTGGAAAGTGTCAAATTAATATCATGAAAGCTTTTAAGCGCGAACGTGGGGTATGAAAATGAACCACGTAACATATAAACACGTGGGACCGACCGAGGTATTACCGACGGTTTTATCTGCTGCCATGAAAATCCGTCAGGCAAAATGTACACCGATTGCGAATGTATTATTGAATACATTAGATAAACTACCGTTCATAAAAATTATTTCTCCATTTAATTTCAATCATAATACTTTTTGATCCCAACAAGAATAAAAGACGAAATTAACATTTAAATTAATATTGTCAATCCCTTAATGAGCCATTTAACAACATTTCCAAATCTTACAGCGCAATAAAATCTTTACGATTCTTGCAAACAAACTTTTGTGAGCGAGTCTAAATTAATTATAAAATTAAGTTTGGGTTGACGCATCAGGCCGCCGCCGTAACAAGTTTTGTTGCCCAAATTTCGGGCCCCGCAATATGGATTAGGTCAATTTAAAATCATTACCATAATTTCTTATCAAAAACTTTCAACTGAGTTTCGATCATGAATATTCCTCCCTTATTTGGCTGCTCATTCTGCGTTGTATTATGTTTATTAAAGCTTCACGGCGTTCGCTGTCAAGTTTACTGCTATTAAAATATACTGCGGAACTCTCGGCGAGTCCACTTCAACTACAAATAGGAATTTTAAAATATTATGTATCGATCGCTTCCAATATTCAGGCATTATTATTTATTGCTGAGCAGTACGCGGAAAGTTTGCCGGCGTTGGCTGGTATAAAATTTGTTGTAACACATCGGGGCCTCGATATCCGGGGGTTACTTCGGGAGAACTTTTCCATTTGCCGGCAACGTCGGACGAGAGTAGTGGAGCACGCCAGTAGCACGCGCTAGGCGATAAATCGTCGACCAACGAACGATCGGAACCACGTCCACACCAGACAATTTGGCGCAGCGCTAAACTTTATAAACCATCAAACTCTCACGATTTAATCTCGTATAAATTCTTAAACAACAATTAAATTCATTATTAAATTCCTTATCTCGAATCCACGAAACTTTTCTTTAAAAATAAATTTCTTTCAGTACACAAAGTTTGTAACCGCGACGACAAAAACATAATTGTAAAACTTGGGTTAAGTCAGCGCCAAATTGCCTGTTTTAATTAAAAAACCGTGCGCCAAGGGCCCCGTCGCAGATAACAATTTAATGTAATGGCGATATTCAAAGAACTCCTTTATGGACGACTCGAGGAAACCTGCATAATGAATTAGGCTCAGTAAATACACCCATCTCTTACTTTAGGATTATTACTGACATAACGCAGAGTTTGGCGAGAGATGGCTTCACAAGGAGCTTTGCTTTGATTATTCATAAAAATGTATCTTAACTTATGAAAAACAGTTTCTAGTTTCGCTCAACACTCTTTAACAACTTGAAACAATACTTGTATTCATGAAGGTTCTTGAAGACTTTCTTTATGAGAGATAAAAACAAAAGAAAAAGGGCGGTCTTATTGTGTACCTACCGAGTTACTTATTCCAGCCACACATAACCCGATTTACATAAATTTCCAAGTTTGTCTTCACTTTTATTTACCTGTACGGTACTGGTCTCTCAAAGATATAACATGCACGTTTTGGTTGGGGACGCAATGTGGCCAATTTGCGGGGATCAGAATTTGCGTAAACCCTAGGAGAAGGGGAGAAAGACAAAAGGTCGTCCTAGCCAAGATTTATGAAGATGGCGGTCCCATAAAGTTGTGTCAGTTGTGTTGGAGTGGAGAGAAAAAAACACGATGTTTTGTGCAGCACTACAGTTAAATGGTCGCAAACGGATTCAGTTTCCAGCTATAACAGTGGATCATTGTCGGAAATGAATTATTACTTTGCAACTTTTACTTGAATGCAGGCGGATAAAAGGAACAATATGCAACCTTTTGTGGTCCATTATTTAACTTGATGGTATTCTGATTTTCAAACATTAATCATCTTGATGTAAAGTTGTAAGTTCCTTTGAATGTTTTATAGAATATATTCTTTACTTAGTACTATTGTATGGTTCGGGGTCAACTTTCTCGACGCAACGGACGTAGATTTACAATAAGATTCGCTCTAACAATCTACATTGCCTTGGAAGTCAGACCTTATTCTATTTGTGCTGCCTCTCGTCTCTAAGCAGTGGAAGCCTTGTTTTTTGTGCCACATTTTCGTTGATAAAAATTCATTACGAGCTAGAAGAAAACGGTAGCGCCACTCAGATTTTGTATATTCTCTGAGCTCGGATTGTGAATACTGCTATGTATTCTTTGTATGTGTGTGGTCCCTAGAGACAACGGAGTACCTACCTTGTAAATCTCTTAGCTTAAAATATTTATGATAAGCCATGAGGAAAATATAACAAAACGAAGGTAATGTTTTAGGACGTAAAAATCTAGCTGTTGTCTTAACCTGGTTATTATCTTATGTCAAAAGCTATATTTATGAAAAGCATAAAACATTACAAGAAAACTGAAGGGCCTAAAATATATATATAAACCTATTTTACTCAAGTAGCAAGACTGAAACATTTTCAATATTTTAACACGTCTCAAAAGAATATGTGCGTTAAAATTTCGATATTGATTTTTACCTAGACGTAAAAAAGTCTGCCAGACGAGAAAATCACCTCACATTCTTCTCTAAGTAAAAGTTATAAAGTTTTTCAAAAAAAAAAAAAATATTTTCAGTACTTCGGTTCGGTCGATTCCAATAAGCCCAAACACGGCTAGAATACATTGTTTTATTTCGGAGTTCCAGTGCCTACCTACCCGCTACATCATCAGATCAGTTCGATGAGACCATTTTCATCAGTACTATTTATTTATGAGTATTTGCTTCATCATAGTCGTTTAACTATTCAAGATATCGCAGACCAGTGAAATACTCAGCATTAAAGTGTTCAATTGGGCATCTGTGTTCTTCTTCACCAGTTCCACTTCACCAAATTAAACTTTTTGAGTGCAAATGATTGCATTGTTGAAGAAAATGCCAAAATTGCTATATGTGTGCCTATAATATTTGAGGGTTTCCCTCGATTTCTACAAGATCCCATCATCAGATCTTGACTATGGGACCAAGTGGGCAGTATACTCTTTCAAACAAAAGAAGAATTTTCAAAATAGGTCGGCCAATCGGTCGATGGGTCCGTACCATTATCGAAAAAAAACGGAAAAAATCACGTTCGTTGCATGAGAGCCCACTAAAAAAAATATTTATTTTATTCGGTTTTTAGTATTTGTTGTTATAGCGGCAACAAAAATACATCATCTGTGAAAATTTCAACTGTGTAGCTATCACGGCTCATGAGATACAGCATGGTGACAGACAGACAAAAGTACCCTGGAGTCTTAGTAATAGGGTCCCGTTTTTACCCTTTGTGTACGGAACCCTACAAAAATACCAATCGAATTGAGAACCTCCTCCTTTTTGGGAAGTCGGTTAAAGATTCGGCTTTACTCCGTGACTGTACTAATAATGAAATTGGGCAGCGGGTCCAGTCGTCCTATTCAAAATGTCATGGGGTTGAGTGATCCCGCGGGTCCATTTCGAGTGGGTCCGGTTGACCAAGGACTCGTAAATTATAGTTTTATAAATACAAACGTAATATATTTAAATATAACAGTATAAATACACATAGTACTAGTAACTATCATTGTTAAAACAATAAAATAAATGCGATCGATAGGATGGAATCTGACATTTATTTATTTATTATCACCAATTATAACATCTTTACAGTTTGATCCAATATGATGCTACAATTCAAGACATATTTAATAATTGAGTAGAAATTAAATCAGGACCGCTAGCTTCTTTTCAAATATATTTATTTTGGCGAGACGTCACATATACACATAGGGTAGACGCTCACTGATACGGATCCGATTATGAATCAGCTGTTTGCAAGTGGGCAATGTTTTTTTATTTATATACAGAAACGCAAATTATCGCAACAGACGCGGCCGCATCAGAGCGTGTCTAGCTTAACCGAGCCACTCATGTAGGTAGAACGATTGTGAGAAGCTTGGTCTCTGCAGGCTATCTACTCCTTTGACGGTAGTATTAGTTAGTGAGTCCACTATTAAATACGTCGTTATTAGAGTTATTAGGTGGACACTAGCGCACATGCTCCCGTAATAATCCCTTAGTTACTACAACGACACCCACGGGAAGTGGCCGAGGCAACATAGTACAATTTTGCACGGATATTAATTTTACAACCGTGCTGGTAGCTGTAGTTTACTTAAAGACCACTTACGGTCAGCTAATGCTAGGACCGAAAAAAATTAAAGAATATTCTTTATACCCGTGAAACCGTTTATTGCCAGCACAAAATTTCGTTGATATAAAAACAATGTTCACTTTGCTGAGTCACTGGCACATTCTGTGAGAGGGTGTGGGCAGAGATACACCATGCGTGCCCAATGCAGGTTGCTGGATGTCTCATGTTATATTGTCTTCTTTGTGATCTAATAAGCTTCTTTTAATGACACTCTGAAAATAAACTGCATTGGTGACTGATGGCGGGATTAAGTAAGCCACTGACTGAGTTGAGACTTGAGTTCAAAACCAGTTTGTCACAATTTTTTTGCCCGTCATCCAAAACTGCCAGGAAATGATACACCTGATTTTTGAATTAAGAATTTCAAATTGAGAATTCGACAAACTTTAGTTTGGTCTCAAAAGCTTTCAAAATTCGACAGTAGGTTCGTTCAAGCCGCGTTTTTGACTTCAAATACTCAATTTAGAAAATGGGCCCTATGTCTCAAGTAGACGAGATATTTTTTCAATATTATGTACAGAAAAAATCTTATATTTCGGAGAACGCACCCAGAGTTCTCCAAAGTATCATTAAATATTTTTAAGCGCCTGACTCCCGGTGAATTCAACCTTAAGTTGACCCAACGTTTAAATCAACGGTGACAATAGGACGTCACATTACCGCTCCCCATTATCTCGACGCGATATAACCGATTGCGTAAGTATATGTAAACACTGCGCGGCAAATTACAAACAGATAGTGAGAATGGCACAGACCACCGCGACGTCTCTGCGGCCACTGCAAGGGAAGGCAATGTTAAAACTTTCCATATAATTGTAGTAAATCAATCTGTTTTTTGATATTTTAAGAAAAGGGTATTTGATATTGATTTTTTATTAGATTTCTCAAAAGCCAGAGAAAATATAAGATACAGGAAAACAAAATAGAGATCTTGTAAGTATTTAAAATCATTGATGGACAGAGATAGAACCACATGCCTTCAGACGCATGGCAAGTCTACGGCGTAAATCACGTGAGAGGTCAGCCTCAACGGGATAAGGGCAAAGACAAAGACAAAGACAAAGACAAAGATATTTTATTTCAACTAGGCCACAAAGCGGCACTTTTGAACGTTAGAATACATTAAAATTTACAGGGAATAAAAATTGATTCTACCGTGCATTCGGAAAGTAGCTTGTTATGGAGAAGAACGCACAAGAAACTCCATACTTACTCTTTTAAAAAAATATATGTTTTTTTTTACAAAATTTAGGTACATAAGTACATACATTAATAAATTTATATGTGTGAGGACAATGCACCCAGAATCACTACATACTATACTACGTACAAAGTATTAAAAGTACTCACACATGTACTGTGCAGTTACATAATAAGCACTAGAAAAACACTAGCATCCGAAGCAGTTAAGTTAAGACCAATCCCAACTGACGGCGCCCGTTCACGAACATGACGCATGAATCGGCACCACCCAGCTCAACCATCATGAAGGGAACCGAATGATCCAACACACACGCCACCATCAGAGAGACATTTGAGAGAGCATGACACACTCAACTGCCAGGGCAAACACAAGTCAACGAACGACACCAAGGTACAGCAAATGGTAGATTTACAGTTGGGTACATAGTACTCACACACGTGCTGCGCAGTTATACTATACTAAAAGAAATTCAGTCTATATAATACAAATATATTCATACAGTCTTCAGCAGGTCCAACAATTCTACAGAACAATAATGTTCTGCATATCACTTGTTTTTGCGCCCTAGTGGTTGTGGAGCAAGACTAGCATTGAGCCAAGCATTTTTATCAGTGATGTAATCCCCCAACTTATAATATGCCTGCCTGCATAGTGTGCGTTTTATACAAGTTTTAAATTTCGTCTCATTCAGTTCTAGAATGTGGGGAGGAATTTTATTGTAACATTTTGTACAGTACCCCATGAAAGAAGAGGCTACTTTAGCCAGTCTGAAACCTGGTTGAACTAATTGGTCCCTATTTCTAGTAATGTAATTATGTCTATCTCCGTTTTTACTAAAAAGATGTAAATTCTTTCTCACGTACATGATATTTTCATAAATATATTGACAAGGAACCGTCATGATGTTAATGCCCTTAAACAGTTCCCTTAGAGAATCGCGCCGGCGAAGATTGTATATCGCTCTGATGGCTCGTTTTTGCAGAATAAAAATTGACTCAATGTCTGCAGCCCTTCCCCATAGTAAAATACCGTAAGACATTATACTATGAAAGTAACTAAAATAGACCAGCCTCGCGGTATCTACATCACTAAATTGACGAATCTTTCTAACAGCATAAGCTGCCGAACTTAGCCGCCCTGCAAGTGATATTAAATGAGGACCCCATTGTAACGTTGAGTCTAGCGTGATCCCCAGGAAAACCGTTTTATCGACGAATTCTAGCTTCTCCTTGTTTAAGATAATGTCACAATCAGTACTTTTTACATTCGGCAAGGAAAATTTTACGCACTTGGTTTTTTTACCATTTAAAACTAAATTATTTGCAGTGAACCAATCCTGAACCTGCTGTAGCGCGTTATTTACGTCGTCAACCTGACAAGTACGTCTATTTATTTTAAAAATTAAAGATGTGTCATCAGCAAATAACACCATGTTTAGTTTGTTTTCCAATAAACGGGGTAAATCGTTTATGTATATTAAAAATAAGAAAGGACCTAATATTGAGCCCTGGGGTACCCCCATTTTCACGTTTAACCCCGACGAATTCACACCGTTTATTTGAACTAATTGCTGTCTATCACTTAAATAAGATTCAACCAAACTTAACGCTGATTGACCTAGCCCGTAATGCTCAAGTTTCAGAAGTAATGTTTCATGATTAACGCAATCAAACGCCTTCGACAGGTCGCAGAAGATACCTATGGCATCCTGCGACTCTTCCCACGCATTAAAGATGTGTTTTAATAGGGTGACACCAGCGTCAGTTGTACAACGTCCTTTGGTGAAACCATACTGTTTATCATGCAAGATGTTATTCGTATTAAAATGAATGAGCATTTGATTAAGCATTATCTTCTCAAATACCTTGCTGAAAACCGGCAACACGGCATAAGAATAACTTCAAAAGAGTATGATTTCTTAATTTACACACTGTATTTTTTTACAAATTGTATTATTTTAGGATTTAAGATAATTTTTCATTCATGTGCTGGGCCCAAAATTGATAAAGAGTTTTCTATAGACTCGAGAAGAAGAAGACATATATGCAGTTTTGATGGTAGTTTAACCTATTCTGACAATGCCTATAACAGCCAAAACTTATGCTCAAAGCATAATAGCGCAGGGGAGGATATTATTACAAAAAATATCTCTAGTCGCTGCCGACACAGTTATTCCGAGCCCTGTGGGGCGTGTCTTCGGTAGTATTTACCGACCCGCATGTGAAATTCAAGCGTTCATTATGCGTAGTGATCTTCGCCAGAAACAAATACGGTTGTCGTCAGGTATCAACGCAACCATCGCTTAAACTCCTTTGAAAGTGTTCGACGGTAATCAGACAAATAAATTACTGGCTTTGTCATTGGAGTGGCAATGTTGCCAATTACTTGGAGTCGAATATTGTTACTGAAATTGGATCTCTGACATTGAGACTATTTTCAGCACCCACGTCATTATTCCATTTCTCTTTGTATTTCAATTTCAATGAAAAATAGTGCCTGGAAGGACTTAGGGCAGGCTTTTGCCCCACAGCGAGAGAGCAACGGTATAATAGCAATGTTAGTAAAACAGGCATCAAGGAACACATTTCAATTTGAGTCTGATTAATTTATGAATTAGTGGTAATTTATGGTGTTTTCAACGATTTCAATCAAGTATTGTACTCTCAAAATTAACATCCTCGCAGCTAACACAGTCCACAAATTAATTTATTAATCTCCTGTGCACATTGTGACCGCGTCTCGTTACCGACTATTGTATGTATGTGTTATCGCTTAGAAATAAATACAGCACGCTACGCCGTAGCGAATATGCTACGTGGCGTAGCTCTACTACCAATGCTACGGTTATTTCGTAGAACCCACTACACGTACAATATTGGTTATGCGATTAGCTCTAAGTAGTATTAGATATTCTGTATTGTATTATGCTTTGATTACACTGACATCTTCATCTTCTTCTCTCTAACCTAACCGAGCATTGCTCACTATGTTATGAATATTTAAAAAAAAACAAAGAAAAAAGAAAAAAATATGCATACAGCAAGGTTCGTAACGATTGCATAAGTAATTTCCCATGGTGCGCCAAGCGTGCATAAGATTAATTCTTCATCGTGGCAGAAATTTTCCACTATGTTTCCAATCGTGGTTCTGGACACATTTGCATAAGACAACATTATATATTTCTTAACGTAACAGAAATAACACGATATAATTTAAATGATTTGAGCTGGGCTACTAGGTTGTAAGATTTGCTAAGCTCAAACCAAGCTTTATTTCGATATTACGACTACCAAGAACTTACTAGAAGTAATTTTCATAAAGTAGTATAAAATAATAATTATTGTAACTTCATGTGAATACCAATCGTGATTGTTGTTGAATTATACATCAATTTAATATAGTGAGATTTTGAAGATAACATTTCAGTCATCTTCCATTCCTGTTATATGCTAATGAACATAATATAATCATGTAAAAGCTATATTAACTAAAAATATATATTTCATCATATAAACTGCAATGCATGAGGTATTTTTAATATCAACAAACAATTGAATTCACAAAAGTCAATATTTTAAGAAATTTAATATCATGGTTTTGAGGGACTGTACTATATAAAATATCCGTGAAATATACGACTCAGTCAAGGTTTACGATTTGAATCGTGTTCGCATAAAAAGTAGAAATAATATCGTCGGTCGTATAACTTACGACAACATTCAGATTTAAAGTATATGCTTGTGTTATCAAAAATGATCAATGTTCAATGTCGAGTTTAAAAAAACAAAGCAAAGGAGGTTCTATTTTTGACTATATGTTTGTTTTTTTATTGGTACATTCACCAATTTCGCCTTCAATTGTAAACCAGTTTTATTATTTGTGTTTGAAAGAATACATTCCCGTTGCTGTAGTTCCATAAAAATTTGGTGAAGATCTGATGAACTTCGGAGATATACAACAGAACTCTTCAATAAATGACGAGAAATCTCTCGAGATTGCTGCAACCATATGTCTGTTTATTGTTTACCCTATTTCATTTTACGAAGGCACACAACGGAATTCAATAAATTTAATTGAGTCATTATGGGCATTATAGGTACCTTACTATAGAACTACCCCCTATGCAAAACAGGAACTATTATTTTTTTTACACAGAAAGCTTGATTTATTGACATAAAAATAGCCTATGCTAGCCTAACCTTAACTGATAATAAAAATAAAAAACGCCCAGCACATTTTTATTTCATGCTACATAATTTATCTAGTTGTAGACACGCTTCGATTGACAATCTTTTGATCACAAAATTATGACAAACCGAAAATACCCCGATTCAAACAGTAAAACGCCCATAACTTCAAACGGCCAAACCGGTTTTATCAAACATAGCTAAGATCCCATAAAAAAAAACGGAATCAAAATCGGTTCATCCGTTTAGGAGCTATGATGCCACAGACAGATACACAAATACACATACACACAGGTACACACGTCAACCTTATAACACCCCTCTTTTTTCGTTGGAGGTTAAAAAAGACTGATTAATCCACTAATTGTAAGTTAATTGATATTTTTTGTAGAGGATCATTTTTACGTCTTCTTCGATGATTTACATGGTGCTAAGTAACTTTGTATGATGCTATTGCATCAAACAGCAGAGTTTCAAAAAAAATATCTTTCTTAATACTACTACAATGAAGGATGAAAGAAAATACTCACTATGCAGTTTGTTGTTATTAGAAATGCGAACGATGCAATTCTCTTAGTACACATTAAGTCTACAAGGGTGATTTTCACAAAAAGCAAAATAAACTTTAAAATCGTTATGTTTTAATTTATGGCGCAGCACACAGGTCATGAAAGTTCAAGCAAGGAGTTTACACGCCATTGAAAAATTGTCTTAAAATGTTATCTGTTCGCGACGAGACGTCACAAAAATGTTAGAATAGTTTTGTAGATATAAATAGTATAAACAAAACATACGTCTGCTTACCCCAGCGCGCGAGCTCGTACTAAAAAGTTTTAGACGAGAATTTTTCTTTTATAGTTTTTCAAACATAAAATTGCGACCACTTTTTGAGGCACTAAACATTATGTTTTAGTGTATATGAGTATGTATTGAGTAAATATGGGGTCTAAAGAGTAAATTAGAATCGTTACATACATACTAAATGCGGTAGCTACGGAAAGAAAGCAAAATCAAAACAAGTCAAATTCCGTAAAAACGACCGGCCGCCATGACCGTTTAGTTCGAAATGAGCAGTCTTTTTTTTTTTTTTTTTTTTAATACTTTACGTCTCGCAGTTCGAGTAGCCGTCTACTGCTTAACCGGATTAAGCTGTGGAGACTAAGCTATGTAGCCTCCGGCCAGGCTTTAAATTTCTAAACCTAAAGCGACAGAACTAAGGGCTACCCCAGTTGGGGCGGACCTCGGCTCAGGGCGTCGCTTGGGGGATGGCAAAGGCCGGATCTGATAAAGTGATTCTACCATCCGTTCGGAAAAGCCTACGTGGAGAAGAACGGACAAGAAACTCCAATAATATCTGACTTGCATTTAACTATGGCTCAGCACGCGGGCTAGCTTATAGAATCGAAAAGGATTACGCGACGAGCCTCTGCGGTGAGGACGGAACGAATATGTAATTTAATTTTGTATGAACAGCGGGTTCGTACTATTTACGAACCCACTGACCGTCCTTGTAGATAAGGCTATCGAGCTCCTTAGTGATGGACTCATACCTCGAAAAGAGGTTGGCGCATTCAGCGGGAAGGAGAGAGCCCGCATTCCGGATTTCAGTATCCAGAGCACGGGCTTGAGGGGTCATAAATATTGAATACGCGCTAATAATATTTTTAGCGACGCATATATATGGCTTTTGCCCGGAGGGGGCGACAGGGGGCTGGCACTTAGCAGCAGGGGTGGTGGTAGCCACCTTCTGGCTTTGTGCGGTCATAGGGGCGGCCATAGGGGCGGCGGGGGGCATTGAGTCGGGGACACGAATTGGCGCTGCGATGGGAGTAGCCATCAGCGCTGGAATCGGCTGGGAGCAAGACTGAGGAGCCACACTTTGGTGGTTCAGTTTACCCCAGGGTGAAGGCCTCTGAGGGGCTAGTCTGGGGGGGGGTTGAGAGGTAGGGGCTACGCGCGCTTGCGCGTAGCCCAAGCACTAAACGCACCTGGGAGGAGCGAAACAATTGGTCTGAGAGTGACCGTAGAGTTGGCAGTTGTGACACTGACCAACGAGATGGGGACGGTATGTCTTTTCAATGGAAATGCCTGATAAGTTACATACGGTCCGGACATTAAATATGGGGTTGTGACCCTCGAAGGGGAAACACACGACAAGGACCATGTCGTAGAGATCTCCGCCTCTTGCTTTATGCAATCGGTGGACCTCTGACACAGGGACTTTTTGCGCTAGTAAATCCTCTCGGATTTCTTCCGTCGGGATTTCCTTCGGAACGCGCTTAATGACTACTCTGGTATACTTTTCCTCCGGAAGGGAGTAAGTATGGAAAGATACTTTCCTGTCTTTTAGAAAACGAGTTAAACCTCGATAATCATTGGGAGTGGGGACTTGAATTCTGATGCCTTGTTGGCATGCAGTGGCCTTGGTGAAATTAATTTTACGCGCTACACAGGCGCTTGAGATGTCGCTCCATTTCCCTTTATCTTGAAGATAAATGGGTGGAGGAGGAGGGGGCTTCCTAGTGGTAGTATTAACTACTACCATAGGGCTGGGCGAACGGTTTAACCGCTGAGAAGGACTAGCGGGGGCGGGGGCGGGGGAGGGTTGCCTGTCGAGCAAGGCCGGCGGCAGAACTGGCTGGGGAGAGGTCTTAGCTACTGGCTTTTTGGCCTTGGTAGCGTGAGGGGGACTTTTCCTCATTTTCCTCTTTCCTCCAGAGTGGAGAATGAATTCTCTGTCATTATTAGAGTCAGAAGAAGAGGACATGGTGGCATAGTCCTCTAACAAATCGGGGTTATTACTGGGGTCAACTGGGGGAATTTCTATGACCTGATCGATGTGGACAGCTACTGCTGCCCATTCATCGTCGGTTCTAAGGGCTGTGTCCATTTCGATGGGAGAGTCATGCTCCTCATCGACCCAAGTATTTGATTTGGACCTAGATTCAGAGTGCATAGCTGGAACGCGCTCTTTGTACTTTTTGTACTGAAGACGGGCGGACATCCTACGAGGAGGAGGAGGCTTAGCAGCCGAAGTCTGGGGCTTTAATGGGCTACGGTCCCTCTCAGAGGGAATCGGATCTGGCTTAGTGGCACTATTTGCCTGAACCTCGCCCTGGGAAAGGGTGGGTGATCTAGACCCGGAAGTAAGCCTGACGGGTGGGGAGGGGGATCTTGGAGAATCCTTTGCCTCATATGACACGGGGGCCATGCTAGGTTCAGGTTCCAGTACATCATCCACGGTCGGATATATGTTTGGTACTAGTGCTTCTAACACTGTGCCAAAAGGACAGACGAGTCTACCTCGGAGATGACAGTCCTGAGCGAACCTCTCCTTAATGGTTTTAATGGCATTTTGCACATTTTCAGGGAGCTGACTTACGTCAGAATAGGGCGGGGGGACAGGGGCACTGTAAGGTGCACATCTGGCAAGAGATGCAAGAATGATCTTAAATCGGGCCTGGTTTTCATGACGCGGACTGGGATCGTCCGACATCAAGTCCTTGACGAGCTCTATTAACACCTCAACGGGATGCATCGTTGTCAATAGAGCCAGAACAAGGAGAAGAGAAAAGAAAATCTAAAACTACTAAGGGGCTGATAACCTTATTCCCCGGGTGGATGGGCCCGGGGATGTGTGAATCCTACCCTCCCAGCCGGGTTAGACTGGGAGGTGAGTATCTGGTGAGCCCTAAGCTTGTTATCCTGCCACCAATCTTATTGGGTGGCAGGGGTCCTAGGGTACCGGTGAACCCACCGAAGGTGGGCCACCCTCCTCCTGTGTACCGAAAGTCTGGCACGTCGGGGTTGAGACACCCGACCGTGCCAGGTGAATCGCTGTGGGGCAGAGACAGGGGTTGACTAGGCTATCTACCAAGGCCAACTACCCTGCTCCCGACTCCTTCTGACTGCCGTGTCCAGACGGGACTTGGCAAGTGGGCGGGTCACCACTTCACTTGGCTTAGTTAACACCGTTAGGTTTCCACCAAGGACCACTAAGTCGTGGTTTTAACCCGGAAGGGGCCAAAAAAGATGTCCCTACTAGTAACCGAAGTTACTAGTAGCGACACCTGTGGGCGGCGCGCGGAGACGCGGTGACCGCAGTGACGTCACGCAGTGGCGCGACGAGTCGGAGAGAGGGGCGCGGCGGGGCGCGCGGTGGGGGCGGCGAGAGCGGCGGGCGGCAGCGAGACGTCCGCTCGGCGGCGATGGCAGGCGAAGAGTGAAATGAGCAGTCAGATGGCGGTTCACGTATATATTGTCTGGCGCGTAAGCAGGCAAATTTGGTATTTTAGAATAGCGTTTTGAGGGCTTTATAATAGCCTATAGTACCTAAAATACGGTTATCTAGCATTATTAGAATTAATATACTTTAGATAAAATGTGTAAGTAGTAATTTAAGCAAATAAAAAATATTTGTTTACTTATTTTGGACCCCCCGAAAATGGCCGGGTCGCAAGTATCGATAGGTGCGCTCTGCCCACCTACCAATCGTATTATTTACCTTACACATTTGTTTTGTTAGGAAACACTATCTAGGTGTTCTAGATAGTATACCTTGGTGCTATGACTGAAAAACTGTACATAATAACAGTACATAGTCAGGTTTAAAACAGTTTCACTCTGAGATGGTAAATACATGCATTTTTGCTCAAGTAAGTAAATAGAAATTTGGTTATAAGCGTTTTAGCGCTTCTAGGTGACCTGGAACTGTGTCCAGGCCCAATATATATATGGCATATGGCATCTATGTAATTCTAGTACATAGATCTTACTTACTTGAAATAATGTGTCTGTATGTGCCAGCATGGATGTTTCTACGCGTCTGCCAGAGGGCCCACTACCTTCAGACACACTTGGTGCCTGAAGGATTATTGATATGCTATCTGAAGCATTACCTTTCGGGACCCTCGGGCACACGCCTGGACTCAGTCACAACACATAGCTAATATATAGCTACACATACACACACAGAGGCGTTAAAGCCGTGGAACAACACGATATTTTATATTTCGGCCGCTTCCCGGCAACAGAAGTCCCAGAAGGGCTGGTGGTACACCCATCAGGGTACCACCATGCGATAGCCCAATTCTCCAGCTTCCCAATCACATTTTTGGAAGGAGCCTAGCTCTGGTGGTTAGGGAACTAACCGACTTAATATAGTAAGAGGTTCCATGGTTTTCTCGCATCGTCGACCACATCGGAGTGAATACTGGATCGAGGGTTAGAGCTGTATCCACCGGACTTCCACCATGGGGTAGCCCATCGTGAGGGCTATCCGATGACGGTTGGTGAATGCGGATCCGCCCACCAGCTCGAGTACAAACTCGCTAAATATGCCGAAAACAGGCACTGAAGCTATGTTTTCGCACTTTCACGTGGCTGTGCCCGTGAAGGTGACAGATGAAGCTGTGGAACTATCACAGATCGATGGTCCAGGAGTAGGGCTACAAGTCCCTCGCTGGTACCCTGGCACTAAAGTGCACCATTGTATTAGAAAGTAGCGTGTAAAGCTATAAATTGACAGAACTTCCCCTTATTAGGCGTTCTCCACGCAAGAGCTCCCTGAAGGTAGCAGTTATTAGACCTATCCAGAGACTTAAGTCTCATCGAAATCGGTTCAGTAGAAGGGGAGTTTCTGTCGGTTTTCAGCGACTAGTCATAATAATTAATTTGTTAATTAAAGTTTATGCGCGGTCGTTGTTTTTGGGGTCCTCGTTACGGTCAAGTGTGGTAGTAGGATAGTGCCCTGAGACACCGTCCTAATTGTAGCCATTATTATTCAACATTTAAATCCACGTCACTTTGCATAACGAAGACCATGAAGAAACGTCGTTTTTGGACATGAAAACTTGAGTCTTTTTCTGAACTGGACATCACGCCTTCCCCTCAACATCCTTGGCAGCCTTCCAACCACTGCAGGGTCGGTATTTGCTCGAAGACAACGAACTATAGGTGCAAGGGGCGTCAACGCGTTCGAGCTGGAGCCTTACAACCTCCAGTCAGCCTGGGGCCTTGAACGATCACGTCCGTCCTGACATTATCAAAACAGGAATTTCTTTGCAATCTCGCTACATATTACTTAAATATTCAACTAATGTTCTTAATAATCGATTTTAATAGTTATAGTATGAAAACGTCGAAATTATTTAATTCTTTTTACACTCCGTCATGGCTGTATACCTACGTAAGCATTTGCCCTTAAAGTTTCTGAACGAAACACTGTATAATCTGTGGTGTGGGCAAAAATTCGCCAACCGCTTAAAAAAAGTTAATGTATATCGTAATAACAGCTGTGCTGACTTGTGTATTAAAGCTATAATTCATAATTATTACTCGCAAATGTGATGAAAAACATTGTATGTATCACGGGTGGTACGGGAATTACGAACCTCGACTCAGAAAGCCCTCAGTCTTCGACTTCGGGCTTCTACTAGAGCCTCGATCGTAATTCCTTACCTACCGCCCTTAGTACACAATGTACTATTTATAACTTAAACAACGGTTACCTACCTAAACAAAACACGTAAAACAAAAGCAAAATGAAATCTCTAACATCAAAACATATTACCTTTACTTTATCTCACACTCGATTTAATACGGAAGTATCGTAACTATACTCTCAGCGAAAACCAGTGTAAAATAGAAACGGTCACTATAAAACTAGAAACAGTACGTAGTATACCTTAGTCGAATTACTTTAAGCAAAGTCGGGTCCAATTTAACAATTAAGTTAGTGCAGTTTGAAATACACAGTAATTCTCAAAAGTGTTTTCCCGATGTCGGTCTTGGGTAGTCGCTATAAATAAACACGCACTTTTATTTGGTTGTAAGGATTACAGTTGGTAGTACTGAGTAAGTGATTTTTTCTAGCCTGGTGTGTAATAGAAACGAATATTTCAAAATCGCTGTCCAATCACCAGAGGGTTAATTCCCGTATTTCATATTTTCAAGAACGTTCACATTGTAATTGCAGTCATATTTGACATCGATTGTCGTCGAGAAGAGATTTCAATTTCATAAGTATGTGTTAAGAGACAATATTTTGAAAAATCTTTCGCACCCACCTCATCCCATTAAATCTTCATTTTGACAATGATTGTCGCTGAGATGAGATAGCGATTTCAGTTTGAACATTTTTTAAATACGAGATTTCTCACTCATGAAGGAGGTTTTCAACGAGAGTGGGGAGGAGTGACCATAAACGATCCGAATGGCTCGAAGTGTCCTAGTTATTTCTCGGCCCCTTAATAAGATAAGATAAATACGAGAATTGGCCTTCTAAATGATATTTCCATTATAGATTGAATCAAGTCAAGCTGTGTGTTTACGTAATAATCTGTACTCATATCTACTCCATCTCTCATGTATCCATTTGCAACAGACACAGTAACCGAATGGCTATAGTCCTTGCATAACTAATGGTATGAAAACCCCAAAATGTTTGTGCCGTCAGCCTTACACAATCGGAATCGCGAATGAGAGCAAAGTGCCATCTGAATGCGAGCAAATCTGTTTCATTGTCACTCTTCGTTTTATGCGGCGTATATAGACGCTACAATTAACGGGTTTATGGGGTAATAGCGGCCATTTTGTAACTTGAGAGTGTGACAATGTGATGTTTACTTCTAAATAGCTCTATAATAAAATGAGTTCAAATCATTTGAGTGTTTATTAACTTGGATAACGTACCTGAAAATCTAAATAAAGTTCTAAATAATTATGATGATAGATGGTGACATTGACGTTGCCACCCTAATGGCTAAAGAAATATAATAAACCTACTCATCTAAAAAGTCAATCATCGTCACACGCACGGAACAAGTATTTGTATGGCTAACAGATAGTTGTCACGGTCTTTCTTTTTTTTTTCTTTTTTTCTTTCTTTTTTTCTTTCTTTTTTTAAAAAACGTTGCCCCACACTAGGAATTTCTTCCTGTATCGTGGGTGCGTTTACAAACATATAAACTCACATACACAACACCCAGAGCCGGAACAACTATCTGTAGGTCATATAAATATTTGTTCCGTGCGGGAATCGAACCCGCGACACGCAGCGCAGCAGTCAATCGCTCAACCACTGCGCCAACCGTGCGCCCTGGTTGTTTGTGTATGTGATTTTATATGTTTGTAAATGCATCCACGATACAGAAGAAATGTCTAGTGTGGCAACGTTTCTTTAAGAAGAAAAAAAGACTTGAAATGAAAAAAAAGAACATAATATGATAATACATCACTGCAGCAATTATTACGCTTTTTCGCACGACTATAATTAAATTAATGAAAAACAATGATTGCACATCCTATTTGATGAGAAACCAAGAAAATGAATGAGAAACCAAGATTGTAGATATCTCTATCCCAATAGCATTCTCAACTCTTCGACGTGACCTAAGCTTTTTCTTTTTCGCGCGACTTTTCCGTGCCCTATACTATTTTTAACCGACTTGCCAAAAAGGAGGAGGTTCTGTGTTCGACATTGTTTTTTTTTGTGTATATTCACTGATATCTCCATCAATTGTGGACCGATTTTGAAAAGTCTTTTTTTGTTTGGAAAAGTATATTTCGAAATTGGTTCTATTTTAATTTGGCGAAGATTTGATGAAGATCTTCGAAGATATACAACGGAACTCTTCAATAAATAACGGCAAATCTCTCGGGATTGCTGCAATCGCATGTCTGTTTATTGTTTATACCATTTCATAACATAACATCACGCCAGTAAGCTCTTAAGGGGTTCGCAGATCTCTCATTTCACCGGCTATGATCATTTTTCACGATATTCGGGCAATCTATTCTGGCGTTATAGGGACCTTACTTAACAACTTGCCTGTTAGGTAGTACAATTAAAAAGTGAAAATAAAACCAAAAATTCACCGAAAGCTTCCCTGCAATGCGGACTTTGTCATCTCACTGCATCAGCTGTTCTTGAGACCGACAGCAAAATGCTTGACCCGATTTCCACAAAGATGTCGAAAACAAAGTCTTCATCAAAAAATAAATATTTTTACAAATTGAGACGGTGATTTTGTTATAAATAAGTGAAATTCCCAAAATAAAATCTTTTAGGTAGCTAATATAATTTAATGTTTCAGAATTTTATCAACGTTGGGTGTAGCTAAGTTAGCAGGATCTACATAATATTAATGGTTTGAATAATTTTATACGGTACAGTCAACCGCACATTAATGTGTCGGTAATTTGACAATGACTTAGCCTTTGTCGTAGTTGAAAGGGCGATTTTCGTAGTGTCAATGTTACCACTGTTGTGCGTTTAACTATACTCCCTAGTTTAAATAAAAATATAATATGAGAGCTTTTGTTTTTCAAATTTTAGACAGCTGCCGTGTAGAATACATTATTCACACCGGAACAGTGTTATGAATAATTTTGTTACTGCGTATAATATTGACTGAACTACATTTTTGAAATAAATCCGGTTTGATAGGTTTTTAAAATAACAATATTCTGTTTCATTACGTTATGAGTTTTATGAAAAATAAAAGGTTATTATTTTACTGCATATGAATTTTAATATTTGAAATGTTGTATTGTACTATTTGTAACAGTTGCTAATATATTTGACATGTAGTAGCTGGGGCAGTTTCTGGTTATGTTATGACCAGGGGCTGGTTTGACTAGGAAGATACTCAATATTTATCATCATTATCCGCAACCTGACTTCGTCCACTGCATAGATCTCCATGCTCCTGTGCCACCCTTATCCAGGTTCTACTCAATATTAGTAATTACTTAATTTAGATAGTGATAAGGTCTCTACATACAAAAATAAGAATATTTTCATACAATCTAAGTATGAAAATATTCTGATTTATAATAAAGCTGTCACAAACATTATCTTTTATTGTTTTCTTATGGACTATACAGAAGAAAAGATAGGACATTGATACAGAATAACACAACAGTACTAATATAAGGGTAAATACCAAGCTGAAGGGTTATTTACAACGTAATAGAAAGTTTTGTCGACCTCTTTTAATTTCTGCTTTTTCTAATCCACTTTGAGAGTCTTCTGGGAAACCACCAGCTTTAGTATTTTTCTTATCCGTTTTCCTAACTGTCTGAAAGAATATTTATTCAAATTGGACTGCAATTCATTAAATTTGATCGTCGTGATTAGAAAAGACAGCCCACTTCATCGTGTTCTGTTGCAGAGCTGGAAATTATGTGATTATGTTTAACACTAATTAGTTTCTGCTTTTTTCATAAAAATAAACCTTTTCATGTTTGCCATCGTCACAAAAGTAAATTTTTGATATTTCCATGATGTCATGTTGATCAAAATATGTATACTATAACTGTGACTGGATTTTAGAAAGTAACTACTTATTTCAATTTCTTAGAATCTGCATCAACGAATAGTTTTACACAGTTTTATTACCATATTAGCCTCCATCCGCAGCTTTGCACGCGAGATATGTGATTAATTATCCCGAGGGATCATTATAACAGACAAGGAGTAGCCTATGTCCTATTCCAGACTTTAATCTATGTCTGTGTCAAATTTAATCCAAATCCGTTCAACCGTTCTGGCGTGCTTGAGTAACAAACATCCATCCATTCATTCAAATTTATAGAACTTTTGGCTCTATCGGCCATCCGTTCTGCGAGCAATCTGCCCACTGCCACCTAAGTATCGCAATCATCTTAGAACACAGCTTCGTAATGCATTCTGAGACAGCTAGCCAGCTAGGCATCTGCTGGAATTAGGTCACGATTCAGAGACTATAAACGAGAATTGCAGGAGCAGCATTGTAGATATTGATTAAGACCACCTGATTGGTGGTTCTTGTTTGTACAGGTGGGAATAGCTCAACTAAAACTTACCGAGCAGGCCACAATAAGCAGGGAACTATTATATTGAGTCTAAAAATAATAAGCGCCCATTATGAGAGCAAAGGACTAGGGCATCGGTCGGCTACAGGTGGACCGCGGTCCGTATCCGGATCGCAACCAGCATTTGGACCACCAAAAGTTGTCAACTAATTTATCTACCAATTACATTTAACAAAGCGTTCTATTACGTTGAAAATAATATTTCATCTCTGTCGTTACCCTGATGCCGCCTCCACACGTTCGCTGTTTGCCGCAAACAGGGCAAACACGTGCCGACCACTGACCACAAACACCCAACACAAACACGGCATCCACACGCTTGGCGAACATGCTTGTCTATTCCGGATTGGCAAACATGGCAGACGACGAGCTTGTTGTGGCAGCGATTACTTTCGGGTTAAACTCCTCATTTTTTCTTACAATTTAGATTAGTATACACAAAATGTCACAATTCGTAAATTTGAAAATAATTCGGTGTATGTTTACAGAGAGATCCAAAAAAAACCAATCGTCATAGATTAAATAAGGACACAAAGCAAAAAGAGAAACAAGCACCCCGATAATTTAAATCAACAACATTTCATTACGCGCTAAAAACCGTCCGTATCAAGTAATTCCAGTCGCATTTCCATTGTACAAGTCGGAAGGGCTTGATACTTTGACGGGAGCGATAATGTTGTTAACGGTACAGCGCTACCGCAAGTTTTGGCTTTTTTATTTAATATCGGATATAACGGTTGACAGTTATGCTGCATTTTATCAACAATTTCTATCTGAGTATTTGCTTTCTGTTTTTATCGTGCACTCCTAGTATCCATTTTATGGAATACTGGCTTTCACCCGCAGCTTTGTCCGCATGGCATATTGATAAAAAGATATCCGATATTCTTCTTCAACTCATTAGACTTAGGCCGATGTAGGAGTTTAGGCGTTTAACCGTAACAAACACACGAACATTTTACGACGATAATATTAGTGTGAATGGACACAGATGATGCACACAGAACAATAAAAGACGAATTTCTAGAGTAACATCACATCGTGTAATGAAAAATCGCAAGCATTGTTTAGAAATGATCAAAGATAAAAAAAAAATAGATAATAAATTGAATTTATATTATCACACTTATTACTATAGTAGCAACTACTACAATAATAAATCAGATTATGTACCACTTATTTGGAATTCTAGAATTTATAAACTATTCAACCTTCCCTAGAAATATTATTTATTTCTAGAAAGGTGAAATACCTCTACACTCGAATACTGCCACGCTATTCTGTCGGTCCGTAGAAGTGAACATGATTTATGTCGACGTGCTTGTCGATACGAGGGTAGGTATTGTGTATTTGTATCGACAAAAGCCAATAATCTCAGCATACCCCAAAACCCACAACAACCTTTCAATAATATAATAATGATTATAAAGGCTACAAAAGAAATGAAGGACCAATATGTTATAGCTATCTATTTTGGTAACTTGCCTACAGATTTTTGTGAGCATCTTATTATGCAGTTTTAATGTTTCAAAAGAAATCCTATTTTAGCAGTGTAAATATTCTTTATTTAACTAACGTGTTGAAAAATAAAGAAAATAGTGTGGCAGGCAACAAAACAGTGTGTTTCTAGTTGAATAAATAATACGCAATGTATCTTGACTCAAAATTCTTGCTTTGCTTTTGAATCTATGAAAACATAACCTGTGTCAGTAACACTGACCTCTATCATACAAGTACTTGTATAATAGAGGTCAGTGGTCACTAAGGTTGTCACCATAGATATAGTATGTACGTAGCAAAAAAAAAACGGAATCTATGGTTGTCACAATTGTCAGTTGTCAATGCATTGAATTTAATTTAACACTTGATTGACGTTCACAATGAAAATAATGACATCAATGCCAAAATCAATAATTACTGTGGAAATTTATTAATTAAAATTATAATTATTTTAAATTATAAAAATTAAATAAGGGTGTCTGAAAATACATAATTATAGTATAAATAAAGTTTCCTTAATTTATGTTCTTTCTTAAAAAATATAATAATCTCTCCTCACTTCACAGCAGTATCGATTATAAGCCCAGCCTCCATGCATAGTACATTATTACCTCAATGGCCTCCATACAAAAACATAACATTATTGTGTCCTTTAGTTTGAGAGCGGGACAGAGTAGTACCTTTCTTCCTTCTCATGTTACGAAATTTTCCTAAGCGTCATCTTTAAAATTTCACTCAATTCTTGTCCAATTATAAAATTGCCTAAATATATACAGTTTTATTATATAAAACAATACACTTTTTAACGTTACCTACTTCTCTACTACTTGTGTACAATCCATTAAATGTCTATAAACGCTACACACTTAGAAAAACTTAACACGCTCAACCGACCATTGAGCTTAGGAATCTTAGCAGAAAGGAAGGAGGAAAATAAACTTCATTGCAACCAACTCGATTGTTTTTACTGCTACGGAAAAATACAGCTCTACTTTTTTTCTTAAATAGAGACTTAACAGAAATGTTTTGTTTTTGTCTAGCTCGGTCAGACAAGCAGATTTAGTTTTGCAGTAAGATTTTTGTCCAAAACAATAATATAAAAATAATTTTGTCCAATGCCTCAATTTTGTACTTTTATTATTTAAAAAGCTTCTGCCCACGGCATTACTCATGTTAAAAGTGTGTTACTATCTCAAGAGAACATTATGTCGGGTTGGAAATAACCATATGTCCTTTATCATAGTATTTTGATAAATTTTGTCACATCATAGCAATTTATTTAGTGCCAAAATTCATCAAAATTGGTTCATCCTACTTTGGCAAATATAATGCTAGTATGAATATTATAACATAGTATGCAGGGATGGTCTAACCGCACTGCGAGAATCCGCGAGCATTAGATATTTGCAAGGCCCTTGTCCTTTTTGCAATGTTTTTAACCGACTTCAAAAAAAGGAGGAGGTTCTCAATTCGTCGGAATCTTTTTTTTTTTTTTTTTTATGTTTGTTCCCCGATTACTCAAAGACGCCTGGACCGATTTCAAAAATTCATCTTTTGTTTGAAAGGGTATACTTCCTAGTTGGTCCCATAATCATCAAGTCACGATCTGATGATGGGATCCTAGAGAAATCGAGGGATCTCCTCAAATATTATAGGCAAACATATAGTGATTTTGGTATTTTCATCAACAATGCAATCATTTGCACTCAGAAAGTATCATTTGGTGAAGTGGAACTGATGAAGAAGACCACAGATGGCCACTGGATCTCCTAAATGCTAAATATGTTACGGGCATAAGATATCTCGAATAGTTAACCGACTATAATGAAGCAAATACTTATAAATAAATGCTACTGGTGAAAATGACACCCTCGAACTGATCTGAAGATGGAGCCGGAAGGTAGGCACTGGAACTCTAATATAAAACAATGTATCCTAGTCGTGTTTGGGCTTATTGGAATCGCCATGAGATGTACTTTGGCTATAAATGATAATCATGTTAATTGGAGGTACCTACCAAAACTAAAAACAGAAAATAAAAACTTTTTAACAAAAAATCAAACCGACTTCCAGAACAAAAAACTACAAAGCAAAAAATAAATTTCTTTTCCGAAGTCGGTGTCAAAAAACGGGAAAGAATGGGTAGGCACAAAAGACACAGACTTCGGAAAAGAAATTTATTTTTTGCTTTGTAGTTTTTTGTTCTGGAAGTCGGTTTGATTTTTTGATGAAGTGATGTTATAAGAGAATAGCAAAACTTTGCACTTATTATTGTTAATATTTTACTATGAAATACTTAACCAACATTATTTTATTGAAACGAACAACTGTTTGCAGTGGATAAAATAAAATAAATTGCTTTGATGACCCTGAAAGAGCAAAGCCCCGGGTTATCCTTATCGCCACCACTTAAGGGCGACGAATGATTGATTGACAAAGCATGATTGTTTGGAAGTATGAATGTTAAGAGCAGTGTGGCCTAGTGATAACGGCCCCGACCAACGTATCGTAGGCCGAGGGTTCGAACCCAAGTAGGCGCTTTAGTTTGTGTAAATTATTTCATCACCGCTGCTCTTAAACCGGTGAAGGAAAGCATCATGAGGACACCGGCTTATCCTAGAACCAAAAGTTCGAAGAAATGTGACATCCACCAACCCGCACTGGGCCCTGGATTAAGGCCCATTCTCTCTCTGTGCCCAGGCTTGTGTCCCAGTGCTGCAGTGGTGGGAACATTAAAGGGCTGATGACAATGATGAATGTTATTGCTGCCATAGTAACACATATTCTAAGTAACAAGTTTCTCACTACTTACGCAACGTACGTACGAAACCCTAAACTAGGCATATAGCTAAATATCTAGTTTACAATAATGGAAGTCCCTGAAACTACTCGCAAATGCTAACTAAAGGTTTGAAAGTCATATATTATAGCTTCCTGTTTTCCTTTACTCATTTCCCGAAAGTTTCCAACATTAAGAGAATCCGTAACAAGATCGTGGTATATTATAAGTTACAGTACACATTTAATCACAGACAACATTCCGGCCGAGTAAATGCGTTACAAGGAACCGAAATAAAATATTAAAACGGACCTACACGAAGGCGGGATCCCGGCAATTTCCCGGATATTATTATTCTGTCTGAAGGACCACCGGTCTTATGACCTGAGCTTCAAGTTCTTTGAAATAAAAACTATGCAATTGTTGTTGTTTGAATACAATAAAAACTTGTAGTTTAGTGCCCTGGCTGGTTATGTAGTAAAATGTTGTTTTTACAGTTTTGGTAAGGTAACATGAAACATCCTCAAAATGAATGGGAAAATAGGATTCGTAATATGATTTTTGTTTGATATCAAGAAAAATCCATGCATTATCTACATAGAAATAATAATTTGAAAACGTCTGACACAAATGGGCCTACATGTATGAATGTAGGTGGCTAGAAAAAACCTTAAAGATATTATTTATACTAGAGCTTATAATTAATAGCCCGACAAAGTCTGCTCAATGTTGTAACAATGCAGTACAATTTTATCGGAATATATCAACCCGTGATATGTAGAGCTATACTCAGTTAGGAATGCCAAGATTATCTCGCCGCAGAGTGTTGGAACGACACAGTTTGACGGCAATCAAAATGGCTGTTCTATGTTATTAAACCGAAATTAATTAACAACAAATACTAAAAAAATGCATTTTTTTTATAGACTATTTTAAATTAAATCACCCCAAGACTGAAGTGAAACCGTCAGATATAGTTTACTATTGTTACGAGTATTATACATTAGTACCTGGGCGACCGAGCTCTGCTCTGGTGAAAATAGAGAAAACGACGTTTTTAAAAATGAAACCCAGCTAGATCGATTTATCGCCTCCGAAACAGCATATTAAATTTCATGAAAATCGTTGGAGCCGTTTCCGATATTCAAAATATTTATATCGATACATATATACAAGAATTGCTCGTTTAAAGGTATTAGATTATAGTTATTCCCTTTCGTCTGAGATCAGACTGGCTGAGGCCTCATTAGGTGCGTTGCGTCGTGGCAGCATCAACGCTGCGTCGTTTAACATAATACTTTTAGTGACATGCCACATTACGCGTTGCGTCGTCGCACGCGACTTTTCAACGGATCGAACGGAAGAAAGATGAAGTGGGGGACGAAGATGTGCTGGGCTGTCGGAGCTCCGGTGCCGCTTTGCGTTGATCCGTTGCGAAGAAGCAACCCTACGCACTAATGAGGCCTTTGCATAAGTCTGAACCCAAATTATCATAACGTCAGACGAATACCAACCTCAGCTACGCCTCTACTTTGAATTACCAAAATAATTTAACAAAACCACAATTATCGCCTCAGATGCTTACAATTACCACACAAACTACAGCGTACAAAGGAAAATTTTGCATCGCCAAATCATTAAAGTTATCGGGGACATAATATTAAAGCCTCGATTCACTTTAAACCTGCATAAAAAATAATTAATGTTACTTTTAATGCAACCAGTGAGCTATTCCACGTTAACGCGGGTTAATTCACCTCGATGCTGCTGTTTCGAACGTGAATCGCGCCCTGATGCGATATGACAGGAAAAAATCGTGGATTCCCGTTACGTCACTCGAATGAATCGGGTTTCAGCTTTATTTTGGCTGTAAATAAAATTTTGTGTTGTACGAATTGGTATCAGGTAGACGAAAGGCACCTGTGCTGTGGTTATTTTTATATCTGGTGTGTTATTGGTATTTCCGAGAAAATAAAATATATGCGCTTAACTGTGATGTGCCCAGTATTGTTTCTTCTCTTCTTAGTCGTTACGCTCTTGACAGAGGGGTCGTGGTCGTCATGAAGATGTAATGCGTCTCACAATGTCTCGCCACCTTTCCCGATTAGAAGTCATCCTGGTAAATTCGTGCGCAGGACCGCCAACTGCAGGTGATCGACCAGCCATTATATTTGGGAATTGTCCGTACCGCCGTAATATATTGTGGAGGTCAGATTGTCAGTCCCTTCATTTAAAATACTGGTACTTATTTGCATTCAGTTAGACTTATAGCAGACCCTAAAGTATTTAGGAAAAGGCTACGTATTGGTGGACAAATCACACTAATAGTATATTATATCTAGGTGAAAGTTTGTCAGTGAGTGTGTTTGTATGTTTGTTACTACTTCACGCCCAATCGGCTGGGCGGATATGGATGAAATTCGGCACAGAGATAGATTTTAGTCTGGAATAGCACATAGAATGCTTTTTATCCAGGGAATATGTTTCCTTGGGATAATTTTCGCCATTCACGCGGGCGAAGCCGCTGGCAGAAGCTAGCGTCTTAATAACACAGGACTAGTCTTCCGAATAAATGCCATGTACACGCATCACACATCACATCGTAACAAAACTTTCGCATACCACGCAAAAGAAGAATTCCAAAGTAATTCTCATTCCTTCGAAAATTGCTGTTATTTGCAAAAGACAATCAGTCAAGTTAAACTCGTTTGCCTAAACTCTGACTTTATCGCATAATCGCACGCGCGGAACGGTGCTAAACGTACCCCGCGTCCCGCATGTTAGCCAAAGAGACCTAAAGTACGACTTGTGCGCATCTAACGACTCTTGCCAAGTTAAGGCCGACAACTATTCACGCTCAATCAGATGGACGGTTCTGGATGATATTTGGTACAGAGATAGATTATAGCCTGGAACAGCACATTCACTTTTTATCAAGGGAATATGTTATCTTGGGATAATTGACGACAGTGACGCGGGCGAAGCCGCTGGCAAAAGCTAGTGTCTTAATAAGACAGGACTAGTCTCCCGAATAAATTCTATGTACACGCATCACACTCGTAACAACACTTTCGCATACCACGCAAAATTAGAATTCAAAAGTAATTCTCATCTCTTGCTGAAAATTGCTGTTATTTGCAAAATACAATCAGTCAAGTTAAAATCGTTTGCCTAAACTCTGACTCTACTTACGTTTCAAAATAATTATCTTGTCGAACTCAGGATTAAAGCCATTTGTTAATCACATTGAACGAACGTTTATAATTAAGACCGATCGATTTGGAGCTGATATTGTTAAGACGCTTTAGTTACTTTGTTTTAAAGTTACAGGTTTCTACTTGCGACGACTTTGATGTTGTGTAACTGTTGATGAAGTCAATCAAAAACCCTGTGTATGAGAGGTACGTAGGTACCTACTAGCATTAAAATGACATTTTATTATTACCTATTGCACGCTTCTGATACCATATTCATCTCTTAGGATACTTGTGTGCTGTGTAGGCACCACAACTTTTTTGACAAACGGAGGCATAGCACATGAATTGCCGTGTGTAGGCACCACATCTTTTTTGACAAATGGAGGCATAGCACATGAATTGCCGGACAGATCTGCCTGTATTAAATTGGTGATATCATTCACATTTTATTAAAGCAGAAAAAGTATTTGTTACTAGATGCTTTTTACGTAAGACCGTAAACTTTGTCTGAACATGTTCAAATTATTTTCAAGGTAACATGTTTTAACCCAATAATTCCGTGAAAACTTACCGTTCTTACATCTCAAATAGATGCTTCTTATGAGGCAGTTCTCCGAAAACAGTAAGCGAAGGTAATAATATTTTCCACTTTCGGATACAGCGAATCAACCCTTAAAGTAACAGCATCAGGGAGATTGAATGCCCCTTTATAAACATATAAGAAAAGGCAGACTGAAGGCAAGCAACCCTCCGTTCCTAATAGAAGACTTCTAGCAAAGGTAGGGTATGTATATGTACTAAGCTTAAAGATAGGTTTACATACACGAAGCCAGCGCTGGCCATCAGTAGAGCTAGTTGAGTATTAACTTTTTTTTTATACCAGGCCAGCATCAGCAGCCGGCGTTGGCATGCTTAGAGTGCCCGCCTATTTTTATACCTGTTGACTTCCACTATTGTCCCACTTCCCCCGCGCGTTACCACAAGAATAATAAACAAGAAATTACCAGCCTTTTATGAACAACACGGACAAAGTTAACGATGACAAGTCTGTAGAACTAGCGCCAGTACACTAACTTCAAGTAAACCAGCCATCAATTCTATTAAATAAACTTCTAGGAACAGTGACAGGTAGTAAGCACTTGTGTCTTTGAAATACAAGCGCTACGAGGTAACGTCGATCCAGTGTGCACAGCCTGCAGCTTATATCTTATTTAGTCGTCAAGATTGTGGTCTTAAATTCTTTACCTATGTACGTATGTAATTTTAGTAAGGCGTTCGATCGTGTTGATCAAGCGCGGCTTCTAGAAAAACTTGAAAGATACGGTATCAGAGGCCCAGCAAAAGAATGGTTTCTATCTTATCTAACTGACAGAAAACAGGTAACGAGGTTAACAAAATTAAGTAAAAATTTAGAAGATTTTGATTCTGTAGTACGGACTAATGCTGTGGTGTACCACAAGGTAGTATCTTGGGGCCATTATTGTTTCTTCTTTACATAAATGATTTGCCTAAGTCAATAAAACATCAGTGTGTATTGTTCGCCAATGACGCCACTATTATAATGAAAAATAAAAAATTTCAAAATGTTTACATTGAAATTAAGCAAACATTAAATGACATTATAAATGGTTAGACATTAATAAATTAAAAATAAATATTTCCGAAACTAATGTGCTTCATTGCAAAACATTAAAAAGCAAACCTGTACGCCTTAATGTTGCACTTAACAATAATAAAATTAAAACAGGTACAATGCAAAGTTCCTGGGTGTAACACTGGATGAGCATTTTACCTGGAAGAAAACATCGAACTAATTTAAAAAAAAAACAATCAATTTGTATTTGCTTTAAAAAAAGTCAAAGATATTACATCTTTGCGTACCGCCATAATGGTGTATCACGCATACGTCTGCTCAGTAATACGATACGGCATAGTTGTGTGGGGAAACTCTTCCGAAATGGCGAAGATCTTCATCGCCCAAAAAAAATGTATACGTGCAATTTTCAAAATGCAGTGGTCTGACTCATGCAGGCCTATGTTCAAGTCGCACAATCTATTGACAGTCCCATGCATTTATATTTACGAAGTTGCCAGGTTTGTGAGGTCCAATCTTGAATTATTTGAACGGAAAAATAACACAAATAAAAGGAAACCTACACATTTAGATTTTGAAATGCCCGTTCCAAAGCTAGAACTTTTTCGGCGGAGCTGCGTTTACATGGTTCCCCTAATTTACAATGCTTTGCCTAGGTCAATTACTCAACTACCCTTCAATAAGTTTTGTGTTGCGTTGCGGAAATGGTTGTTACAAGAGTGTTTTTATTCTTTAGATGAGTTTTTTCAAAAGTGTCCCTGTAATTTTTATACTTTAGTGTATAAAAATTACACAGACATATTTAACTTTTAAGTAGACACATAAATTGACATAATGTAGTTATCTAATTAATATATTAAGTGCATAAACTTGTACTATTGCATGCTATATTTTGGCCAAATGTGTGTTACTAAATATTTTATATAAGAACTTTATGTACCTACCATATTTGAAGCAATAAAATAATTAAATTAAAAAAAAAAAAAAAAATTTGAAGGTATATGGAGATGTAAATGAGATCAGACGAGCTCAAGCTGTTCCTTATAATGTATTTGCATTTCTGAGCAGTGGGTACATATTTTAATACCCCTAAAAGGTATTTTATCGGTATTTTTACTTCTTGTTGGCAACGGCACCATTCTCATAAGAACATTAAGTTTGAGCGATCTTGCGCAACACGCAGCGTCGAGCACGGGCTCTAGAGTGACTACGGGACCACCCGAGGGACTAAGTGCGGAAACCAAACCCCTCTAACATAGAACATAGATGTTCCCTTTGCTGGGTCACAGGCACACTCTGTGAAAGGGAGTGGGTAGTAATTTACTACGCGGTCCCAATGCAGGTTGCTGGATATCTCATGTTATAGTGTCTTGTTTGTGATATAATAAGCTTATTTTAATAAACCTCTTAAAAAATAAACTGCATTGGTTAACTGATGGCATGATGAAGCCACTGCAAAACAAATTGATATCATTGCAGAATCCCGAATACTGTGTGAGTTCAAAACCTCATTGCCACAACTTTTTTCTGCCTGTCATCCAAAACTACCAGGAAATGATACATCCAATTTTTAATTAAGAATTTTATATTGAGATTTTGTCAAACTTTACTTTAGTCTCTCTTTTAGTCTTAAAACCTGTCAAAATTTGACAGTAGGTTTGTTCAAGCCAAAGACCTTATACTTCTTACTACTAGACTGTGCACTATGGCGCAAAAACCGGTCCGAGCGAGAGGGCTCCCTTTGGTAGTGTGTCTCTTTCTAATGAGGTGACCATGACCAAACAGAACACGGGACAAATTGATTGTAAAAACGACATTTTAAGTATTCCGATATGTTGATACTACCTAACAGCGCTACCTAAACTTACCTAATTTATAGTTAATAAAAAAAAAGTGTTTATATTTTTTGGTATCTACATCACTAACCGTATGGTGTCGGGCGTAAAGCATTTCACCATCCCATGTTTGCCCGTGGGTGTCGTAAGAGGCGACTAAGGGAATAACTAAAGAATGGGCAGCAGCGTTCTCTGTGCATTTGGAACAACCATACTGCGATCGCCAACCCGCCTGCATAACACTCCCCATGAATAGCACAAATAAAACATAGCCCCTATTGCCCGGCAGCCTGTACCTTCGATTACGGTAGGGTCGAGGTTACGGTATGGCAAGGGGTGCTAAGAATCCCGGACGAGATACGGCAACCCCAACAAATACCGACGACTGGACCTGGCAACGTACAACACGCGCACACTCTGGACCGACGAAAATATCACCGAACTCGAAGAGGAATTGAGCAGTTTACGATGGAGTATTAAAGGGTTATCTGAAGTTCGAAGAGAGTCCTCCCCGACTCAATAATCCTCAAATCCCAAGTCTCCTCAAGTTTCTTTCTTCAAGACCATCATATAGATTGGAACAAAAAGCTCTCTGATCTTACTCTCAAGCTCATGAAGGAGAGGCGTTAGATGACCCTGCAGTCTTTTGACGTTGCTTTGAAATACCGGCAGCTAAATATACCTCAAAAGATCTCTATGATTTCACATATATTCCAGTTGCGTAGACAGTTGAGAAATAAAACTACACCAATTGTATTCATTTGCAAATAATATTAACAGCCGTTGAATTTCACTCGAATAAAGTCCGCCAAAAAATCCGCAAACCACCATCCTACTATGTTACCAGGCCTAAACATTTAAAAGTAGTCTTACTCAATATTAATGATATTTTTTTTTAAAATACAACGAATTGATTAAATATAGGAACTGTAGAAATATTTATTTACTTTTCTAGAAATATTTAAATAAGTGTCAAAGTCTATGAATTGTTCGTTTTGGTATAACATAAAAAGAAACATATAAAATTTTCTACCATTTCTAACAAACCCAATGATTAGTTGTGCTAGCAATAGGTCAGACAAGGACACACTACCAGCGGAAACACTCTCGCCAGGACCGCTTTTGGTTAGCTACCGCTTATAAGGAAATAGCTAACCTAGGTGTATGATGATAGATTTAATTTTAGCTAAACAAAAAAATTTGGTACACAGTCTAGTAGTAAGAAATACATATAAGGTCTTTGGTTCAAGCCTCGTGTTTTTCTTTAAATACTCAATTTATAAAACGGGCTATATGTCTCAAGTAGGCGAGATATTGTTTCATTAGATTAGATTAGATTAAGACGGGCTGGTGTCCGCAACTCCACGTCTAAGCGCGTATTTTGCGTTAGATATATTAGTACAGATAAAAACTTAAGAACTGGAGAACGCACACAGGGTTCTCCAAAATATCATTAAATATTTTTAAGCTCCTGACTCTCGGTGACTTTAACCTTAAGTTGACCCCAACCACTGACCTGGAGGTCGAGAGTGGTTGGGGTCACTGGTGGTGGGGGGTTAGAATATACAAGTACGCTGGACTTCATATTGTCGATGACAAAATATTTTTAACAAAAAATCAAACCGACTTTCAAAACAAAACACTTCAAAGTGAAAAATAACTTTCTTTTCCGAAGTCGGTGTCTTTTGTACCCATTGTTTTCCGTTATTCGACACCGACTTCGGAAAAGAAAGTTATTTTTCACTTTGAAGTGTTTTGTTTTGAAAGTCGGTTTGATTTTTTGTTAAAAATATTTTTATTTTTCTCTTTTTAGTTTTGGTAGGTACCTCCAATTAATATGAAAATTATTTATAGCCACAGAACAACTTATGACAATTAGAATAAGCCCAAACACGACTAGTATACACTGTTTTATTTCGGGTTTCCAGTGGCGATTGTGGTCTTTTTCATCATTTCCACTTCACCAAATGATACTTTCTGAGTGCAAATGATTGCATTATTGATGAAAATACCAAAATCGCTACATGTATGCCTATAATATTTGAGGAGTTCCCTCGATTTCTCTAGGATTCCATCATCAGATCCTGGTTTCCTTTTCATGGTACGACTCTTGGAATATCTCCTTTCCAACAAAAAAAGAATCATCAAACTCGGTTCATAAACGACGAAGTTATCCGCGAACACACAAAAAAAAAGATATATATACAGTCGAATTGAGAAACCTCCTCCTTTTTGGGAAGTCGGTTAAAAATGAAGACATTTGATTTTCGCCATTTTGGCGCTGATAGCAACGTGACTTAACGTGAGCGTCCATAGAACTAATATTAGAGAAGGGCCTTCGGTAAAAAATATGTTTATGGACTTATCGATAGTGAGAATAATTTAATATGTAAGCTAAAAAAAACTCAATATTATATAATAATATTGAGTTTTTTTATATAACAATATTATTTATATTTTTATAAATTTTTAAGTATTAGAAAAATTGCTGTAAAGGTTAACTGTAAAATAGTTTTAGTCAGATTGCAAGCAATAAACTAGTGTATAACGTGCTAAAAGTTATAGCGCATTACTGTCAGATCAGTGAGACTTAAATATGGGGACAGGCTAACAACTTATCCTTAAAACTAGTATAATTGAGCACATATAATATAATACTAGCATCATTTGAGCAAGTATCTCCTCGCTCAAGTACACTTGTTAGTTAATATTTAGTTTACAATCGTTCGGATTCACCTAATTGGCGCCCATCGGATTGGCGAACATCATTCATACAAAAATTTGCGTACGAATGAGATGGATAATAATTTACAACGGACGTATTTCTCGCTCTCATCGCTGAGATCCTGTCTCTGTAGTGTTACGGTGCAAATAAGAGTGACATAGCATTCCAGCGAGGTGAAGACTATATCAGTTTTTAACTCCGTTTCAGATTTAGACTTCAAAACATTTGTTAATAAAATTGTAATTATCATGATATTATTCCAGAATTAATTCCAGGCACAGGAACGTGGTGATTAGTACAAGAAGAGAGAGGCCTGTGCTCAGCAGTGGGCGAAGTCGCGTTGTGGATGATCATGATGATGATTCTTAAATTTAATATACACATCAAAACCATTAAATATATTATTACTGACTATTAGGCATTCATATAACATTCATCACCAAATGAGAAATTTAGTTGCAACATACTACGAGAAGTCAATACAGTAGATGAGTGATACGCCTTGCTAAGTCTACTATTTTGATATTAGTGCAATTTAAAAATATCACTAATACTGATTACTAATATTAGTTACAATATTATAATATTTCTAGGCGAATATATTAGTATTACCTAATCTTGAGAAATATCGGTATTAACCTATCTCTAAATGTGTCAATTTTAGTTTTCGAGCGGGTCGCTTTGAATCAGCACAAAAATCAACTAACATTTCATATAGTATATTTAGCCCAGCGTACTTATATAATAGAGGTCAGTGACCCCAACGTTTAAATCAACGGTGACAGAAATTGAGACTCTGTCGAAATTCAGAATGACACTCAATAGGACGACACATTACCGCTCACAATTATCTCGACGCGATATAACCGATTGTGTAAGTAAATGTAAACACGGCGCGGAAAATTACAAACAGATAGCGAGAATGGCACAGACCACCTCGATGTCTCTGTGGCCACTAATAGGGACGGCAATGCTAAAACTTTTCATATTATTGTAGTGAATTTATTTATTTGCTCATATTTTGAGAATAGGGTATTTTATATTGTTTTTTTTATTAGATTTCTCAAAAGCCCGAAAAATTATATAAGATACAGGAAAACAAAATAGCAATGTTGAAAGCGTTTTGAAATCATTGATGGACATAGACAAAACCACATGCCTTCAGTCGCATGGCAAGTCTACGGCGTAAATCACGTGTGTGGTCAGCCTAAACGGGACAAGGATATAAGAATAACTTCAAGAGACCATAATTTCTTAATTTTCCAACTGTGATAAGAACTCATCTAGTCGCTGCCAACACAGTTATTCCGAGCTCTGTGGGGCGTGCCTTCGGTAGTATTTACAGACCCGCATGCGAAATTCAAGCGTTCATTATGCGTAGTGTTGTTCGCCAGAAACAAATACGGTTGTCGTCAGGTATCAACACAAGTATCGCTCAAACTCCTTTGACAGTGTGCGATGGTGATCAGACACAGAAATTACTGGCTTTGTCATTGGAGTGGCAATGTTGCCAATTATCTGGAGTCGAATATTGTTACTGAAATTGGGTCTTTAACATGCGTCATTATTACTTCAATGTCTGACATTAAGATAATTTTCCGCACCCACAGCATTATTCCATTTTTCTTTGAATTTCAATTTCAATGAAAAATAGTGCCTGGAAAGACTTCGAGCAGGTTTTTTGCCCAGAAGCGAGAGAGCAATGACAACATAGAAATGTTAGTAAAGCAGGCAACAAGGAACACATTTTCAAAGGTGCAATCTTTTTACCGAGTGACTTATGAATGAGTGGTTATTTAGAGCATTTTCAAAGATTTCAATCAAGTATTGTACTCTCAAAATTAACATCCTCACAACTAACACAGGCCACAAATTAATTTATTAATCTTTCTCTTTCTTTTCGTGTGAGGTGTGGCCACCTCTGTTGTCAGAGTTAATTAAGCCGCCTCTGGGAGTCCCCACAGGCCTCTGACTTGGCTATTTCAGACTTACATTATAACCTATAAGTCCAGGTTTCCTCACGATGTTTTCCTTCACCGTTGCCTGTGATGTCCAAGATTAACTTGGAAAGGACATATGAATTTGAAAAATTCACATTGGTACTTGCCCGGATTCGAACCTACGACCTCAAGCACGACAGGCGAGGTCTTAGCCACTGGGCCACACAACAATTTATTAATAACTATCTCCTATACACACCGTGACCATGTCTTATTAAACACGGTAAACGCATTAGTGCACTAACTTAGACTATTGCATGTATGTGTTAATGCTTAGAACTAAATACAGCACGCTACGCCGTAGCGAATATGCTACGTGGCGTAGCTCTACTACGAATGCTACGGTTATTTCTTAGAACCCACTACACGTACGATATTGGTTATGCGATTAGCTCTAAGTAGTATTAGATATTCTGTATTGTATTATTCTTTGATTACACTGTCATCTTCATCTTCTCTGCAACCTAATCGAGCATTGTTCACTATGTTATGAATATGCATACAGCAAGGTTCGTAGCGATTGCCTAAGTAATTTCCCATGGTGCGCCAAACGTGCATAAGAATAATTCTTCATCGTGGCAGAATTGTCCATTATGTGTCCAATCATGGTTCTGGACACTAATTTGCATAAGACAACATTATATTTTTCTTAACGTAACAGAAATAACACGATATAATTTAAATGAATTAAGCTGGGCTACTAGGTTGTAAGATTTGCTAAGCCTAAACCAAGCTTTATTTCGTTATTACGTCTACCACGAACTTACCAGAAGTAATTTGCATGAAATGGTATAAAATTTTAATAATTGTAACTTAACCAATCGTGATTATTGTTTTTTTTTTCATCAATTTAAAATAATGATATTTAGAGATTACATTTCAGTCATCTTCCATTCCCGTTATATGCTTCTGAACATAATATTCATGTAAAAGCTATATTAACTAAAAATATATGGTTCTTCATATAAACTGCATGAGGAATTTTTAATATCAACAAACAACTGAAAGGAGCGTTCACAAAAGCCAATATTTTTAGAAATTTAATATCACGGTCTCAAGGGACTGTAAACGACTCGGTCAAGGTTTACGATTTGAATCGTTTTCACTTAAAAAGTACAAATACTATCGTCGGTCGTGTAACTTACGAAAACCTTCTGATTTAAATTATATGCTTGTGTTATCAAAAATATCGTTTTAAGTTCGAGTTTTAAAAAACATAGCAACTATTTTTGGTATTTATAACCGATTTTCCAAAAAGGAGGAGGTTCTATTTTCAACTATGTTTGTTTTTTTATGTGTATATTCACCAATATCACCGTCAATTGTAAACCGATTTAAAAAAATATTGTGTTTGAAAGAATACATTTCCGTAATAGTCCCATATAAATTTTGTGAAGATCTGATGAAGAACTTCGGAGATATCCAACAGAACTCTTCAATAAATGACGAGACATCTCGGGATTGCTGCAACCGCAAGTCTGTTAATTGTTTACCCCATTTCATTTAACGAAGGCACATAACGGAACTCCATAAGGTTTCATTGAGTCGTTATGGGCATTATAGATACCTTAGAACTGTCCGTTTTGCAAAAAAGGATTCATTATTATTTAACACAAAAAACTTGATTTATTGACATGAAAATAGTTTCTAGCCTAACTTTACCTGGTATTAAAAATTAAAAAAACCCCAACACATTTTTATTTCATGTACATGACACATAATTTATCTAGTAGTAGATACGCTTCGATTGACAATATTTTAACTCGTAATTATGACAGGATATATTGTGAAAACGTCCCGATTCTAACAGTAAAACGCCCATAACTTTACGGCTGAATCGATTTTCATCAAACATAGCTAAGAACACTCGATAATGAACACCTTTAAAAACCAAAAAAAATAACGAAATAAAAATCGGTTCATCCGTTTAGGACCTATGATGCCACAGAAAGATGCACAAAAAAACCGGGAAAAAACGTCAAACATAAAACACCCCTCTTTTTCCGTCAGGAGTTAAAAAATACTAATTAATCGACTAATTGCTTACAATTAGTCGATTAATTAATTGTCTTAACAATTGATATTTTTTGAAAACGATCATTCTTACGTCTTCATCGATGATTTACATGGTCCTAAGTAACTTTGTATAATGCTATTACATCATACAGTAGAGTTCCAAAAAAATGACCTTTCGTTATACTACTCCAATGATGGCTGAAAGAAAATACTGACCATGCAGTTTGTTGTTATTAGAAATGCGGAGTATGCAATTCTCTAATTACACATTCAGACTACATCACTTTATTTATTTTTTCTTAACTCGTGTGATATTCACAAAACGCAAAATAATCTTTTAAATCGTTATCTTTATTTTCACTTTACACTGTACAGTCAAATCTTTTTCTAACTCAAACAACGGTTACCTACCTAAACAAAACACGTAAGAAAAAAGCAAATGAAATCTCTAGCATCAAAAAATTTCATATTTACTTTAACTCATACTCGATTTAATACGGAAGCATCGTATATTCTCAGCGAAAACCGGTGTAAAATAGAAACCGTCACTATAAAACTAGAAACAGTACGTAGTATATACCTTAGTCGAATTACTTTAAGCAGAGTTGGGTCCGATTTAACAATTCACTAGTACGTGTGGGGTGCTAAACAAGTTAGTGCAGTTTGAAGGACACAGTAATTCTCCGACGTGTTTTCCTGATGTCGGTCTTGGGTAGTCGCTATAAATAAACACGCACTTTTATTTGCTTGAAAGGATTACAGTTGGTAGTTTTGAGTAGGTGTATTTTTTCTAGCCTGATATGTAATGGGAAGGAACATTTGAAAATCGCTGCCTGAACACCAGCGTGTCAATTCTCGTATTTCATATCTTCAAGAACATTCACATTGTAATTTCAGTCATATTTGACATCGATTGTCGCCGAGAAGAGATTTCGACTTCAAAAATATAAGTTAAGGGACAATATTTTGATAAACTTTCGTACCCAAATTTAAAACTCCATTATGACAATGATTGTCGCTGAGATGAGATAGCGATTCCAGTTTGAACGTTTTAAATACCAGAATTTTCACTCATGATGGAGGTTTTCATAGAGATTGGGAACGAGTGACTTATCTAGAAATGTTCGAAGTGTCCGAGTTATTCCTATGCCCCTTAATAAGATAAGATAAATACGAGAATTGCCCCATCAGAACCCACCAACTGGCCTGCCGATCACAATCGAATGCCGGACATACTCGACTTCTTCCTAACAAAATGACTCTTCAAACAGTATATAGAGATCGAGTTATGTGCTGATGGGTCATCTGATCACACCTCAGTCTTACTAACTATCAGCTCAACTATAATTGAAGTCGAGAAACCCATAAAACTGTACAACCAGCTTACCGATTGGTCCTCCTTCAGGGAACACATAGAAGAAAACCTTAATTTAAATATCAGACTCAAAGAAGCGGAGGAAATTGAGACAGCAGTAGTGCAATTTACTAATCTTATACAGCTCGCCGCGTGGAAAAGCACACCTAGTACTGAACATAGGAACCAGCCCACAAACGTACCACTGGAAATTAAGACCATGATCCAGGAGAAACGCAGACTATGCAGAGTTTGACAGCTGAGCCGTCATCCGCAAGACAAGGCCGTCCTTAATAAAGCGATTGTAGAATTGAAGGAAGCTATAAAAAATGCCAATGACTTAACAA
The DNA here is from genome assembly GCA_964057195.1 of Orthosia cruda. Taxonomy (NCBI): domain Eukaryota; kingdom Metazoa; phylum Arthropoda; class Insecta; order Lepidoptera; family Noctuidae; genus Orthosia; species Orthosia cruda. The sequence goes on along the minus strand of OZ059829.1, from coordinate 24,113,102 downwards.
CACAAGAAAAATTGGAGTCTCTAACTGCTACTAAAGCCAGCAACTACTCGCTGTGGAAAATCACCCGTTCCTGTGATAGACCCAAATTACCAAAAACCCCAATAAAAAAGGAAAATGGCTGGGCGGGAACAAGCCAAGACAAAGCGGACTTGTTTGCGGATCATCTAGCAAGCGTCTTTTCGAACGTTACACTAGACAACTCATCAGAAGAATATGTTGATCTCATCCTAAAACAAGACCTTCAAATGGACCTTCCCCCTAGACCTGTGTCGCCCGCGGAAATCATAAGAACGATCAAGCAGTTGGACAGTAAAAAGGCCTGACTTACGACCTGATAACTAAACAAGTATTGCTGGAACTACCGAGAAAGGCTATTGTCTACATCACCATCATCTTCAACGCCATGTTACGAATAGGGTACTTTCCGACTGCGTGGCAAGTCTCTGAAATCATCATGATTTACAAGGCTGGCAAACCAATGGGCGAAAAACATCTTATCGATCAATCAGTCTATTGCCTACTCTATCCAAGGTACTGGAGAAGGCAATACTTCGCAGAATTATGCCAAGCCTCTTGGAGCGCAAACTGATACCAAACCACCAATTCTTTAGAGAACGTCATGGCACAGTGGAACAAGCCCACAGGGTATGTGATGCCATAAGAAAGTCCTTAGAACAAAGGAAGTACTGCTCGTCGGCGTTTTTGGATGTTCAGCAGGCCTTTGACAGGGTCTGGCACAAAGGCTTTCTATGTAAGATCAAGCAGAATATTGCCCAATCATATTTTCCAATATTCAAATCTTACCTCGAGGATCGAATATTTTATGTAAAAGAATGTGACGCCACTTCTGAGCTCCGAGAGATTAACGCCGGGGTGCAACAAGGATCTGTTCTTAGCCCCATGCTCTACACACTATACACTGCTGACCTACCGCTAACGCCAGGAATAACTACAGCTACATTTGCAGACGACACCGCTATATTGGCCAGTAATAAAGATTGACATCAGAGCACTTGCAGAAAGGCCTTAACGAAGTTAACAAATGGCTCCAAAAATGGAAAATAAAGGCTAGTGCGGCTAAGTCAGTACAGGTCACATTCTCTCTCAACAAAGGAGACTGCCCAGTGCCCACCTGTAAAGATGGGTGAATGTACTCTGCCCACAGTGACCGCGTAAGATATCTTGGTTTACACATAGATCGTAAACTAAATTGGAGGCAATATATCAAATGTAAAAAGTAGGAGCTTCAACTAAAGTACAACAGCCTATACTGGATGCTAGGAAGGAACTCGAGACTCTCTTTGGACAACAATCTGCTTATATACAAAGTCATCCTAAAGCCCATTTGGACATACTGTCTGCAACTGTGGGGCAGTGCAAGCGACTCCAACATAAATATACTTCAGCGCCAACAGAACAAGATCCTAAGAACAATCACAAAAGTACCATGGGACATAACCAACAATGAACTTCAGGAGCACCTTGAAATGAAGACTACCAAAGAAGAAATACGGAGTTTGGCAGCTAAATACAATGAGCGGTTAATCCATCACCTTAACGAACTTGCTCGCCAACTCACCATGGACCACTATGTGAGGCGACTAAAACGACACCATATACTAGAGCTAAAAGACCCGCAGTAGCTCTGGGCAGCAGATGAGTTGATGCTTCCAATGGAAAGCCACTCCGCATGACAGCATCACAGAACAGATTTGCTCATAGTCTTAGCGCTGATTGCAAATACACACAGAAGAAAAAATACGAGAATTGGCCTTCTAATTGAAATTTCTATTATAGCTTGAATCAAGTCAAGCTATGTGTTTACGTAATAATCTGTACTTCTATCTACAGATTCAATACTGCTAAATTTACACTTGCAATCTCCACCATTCCATTTCCAACAGACACAGTAACCGAATGGCTATAGACCTTGCATAACTAATGGTCTGAGAATACTAACATGTTTGGATCGTCAGCCTTAAACAATTGGAATCGCGAATGAGAGCAAATGACCATCTGAATGCGAGAAAATCGGTTTCATGGCCACTCTTCGTTTTATGCGGCGCTGATAGACGCTACAATTAACGGGTTTATGGAGTAATAACGGCCATTTTGTAACTTGACAGTGTGAAAATATGATGTTTACTTCTAAATAGCTCTATAATAAAATGTGTTCAAATCATTTGAATTTCCATTAACTTGGATAACGTACCTGAAACATTGAAGTTGCTACCCTAATGGCTAATATGGCCATCTAAAAAGTTAATCATCGTCTCACGCACGGAACAAATATTTGTATGGCCTACATATAGTTATCTCGGTCTGAATGCTTGTGTATGTGAATTTATAAAACAAAAAGGCTTGAAATGAGAAAAAAATAATAAAATAATAATACATCACTGCAGCAATTATTACGTTTTTCTCACGACTATTATTAAATTAATGTAAAACAAAGATTGCACATCCTATTATTGGTGAGAAACCAAGAAAATGAATGAGAAACCAAGATTTTAGATATCTCTATCCCAATACCATTCTCAGCTCTTCGACTTGACCTAAGTTTTTTCTTTTTCGCGCGACTTTTCCGTGCTCTATATTTTTTTCACCGAAAGTTTCCCTGTAATGTGGACTATGTCATCTAACTGCATCAGCTGGTCTTGAGACCGACAGCAAAATGCTAGACCCCATTTCGACAAAGATGTTGAAAACAAATCTTCATCAAAAAATAAATATATTTACAAATTGAGACGGTGATTCTGTTATAAATAAGTGAAATTCCCAAAATATTTTTTTTTAGGTAGGTACCTAATATAATTTAATGTTTTAGAATTTTATCAACCTTAGCAGGATCTACATAATATTATTGGTTTGTATCATTTATACGGTACAGTCAACCGCACATTAATGTGGCAACAATTTGACAATGCCAGCGCCTTTTGTCGCAGTTGAAAGGGCGATTTTCGTAGTGCTAATGTTACTTCTGTTGTGCGGTTAACTATACTCCCTGGTTTAAATAAAAAAAAAAAGTCGTGTGGCACTCGGGGACTGCCGCGGTAAAGCTATTGCATAGCATTTATTCTAGATCCAGTCCTGGAAAATGCGTCAAAAAAATTAAAAACCTTAAAAACTCGAAAACGTAGCGAACCAAACCCGCATTTATTTACGATTAATAAAACTCTAAAAAACAAAACAAAAATACCCTTATTCACATTGAAATAAGGTCGCTTTTCTTTGACAAGCAAAAGTGACCCTTATTCTCATGAGCATAAGGTCCACATTGATCACCATTGTCACAGAAACAGCTCAGAGAGACCGATAAAAGGCAAAAAAATTACGATCAACAAAAATTTTAAAACCCTCATATCTCAGAAACGGTTGGAGTTAGCGCATTTGTGACAAAAAATTTGCCCCCCTGCCCTCCGCTACTTCATCCAGGAGAACAAGATAGGATTTACCCCCCCCCCTTAACCGTTTACCTCCCCCCGCAAAAAAATTTTTCATTCTAAAAATACCAACACGGAAATCGAAAACACGTGCAACAAACCTCCCCCCCCGCCCCCCTGCCCCTCACCACTCAGATTCCACAGAATTCAAAAACCTTATTAAAAGTCAAAGTGTCACCGCCGTGCCTGTCGGAGTGGGGAGCGTGAGGTTTTTTCGTTACGGAATTTCTGGATTCGGTCCCCGCGCTCAAGGCCCGCGATAGAAGCTATGCAATAGCTTAAAAATATAATATAGGAGATTTTGTTTTTAAAATTATAGGCAGCTGCTGTATAGTTTACATTATTCAAATCGAAACAGTGTTATGAATAATTTTGTTAATGCGTATAATATTGACTGAATTACGTTTTTGAAATAAAATAAATCCGGTTTGATAGGTTTTTAAAATAACAATACTTTGTTTCGCTACTTTATTTGTTTTATGAAAATTTAAAGGTAATGATTTTACTGCATACGATATTTAATGTTTGAAATGTAGTATTGTACTTACTGTTTGTAACATTTGCTTGGGTGTATTGTTAGTTAAAATATATTTTCCAGGTAGTAGCTGGGACAGCTACTGGTTATGACCCGGGGCTAGTTAGACTAGAAGATACTCAATATTCTCATCATTATCCGCTACCTGACTTCGCCCACTGCATATTTCCCCACGCTCTTGCCACACCTACCTTATCCAGGTTCTAGGCGCGTTGGCACTAATACCCATTATAAGTAACTATTTAATTAAGATAGTGATAATGTACCTTCCTACACAAATAAGTATATTTTCTTACCAAAGCTGTCACAAACATTATCTTTTATTGCTTAATTATGAACATATTTTTTTATTTTTGCTCTTATACTGTATGTCGTTTTGTGACAATTAAACACTTTTTCTTTCTTTTCTTTCTTTCTTCTTTGACTATACAGAATTAAAGATAGGGCATTGACACAGAATAACACAACTGTGCCAACATAAGGGTAACAACATAGCTGAAGTGTTATTTACAACGTAATAGAACACTTTGTCGACCTCTTTTCATTTCAGCTTTTTCTCATCCACCTTGAGAGTCTTCTCCGAAATCATCAGGTTTTTTTTCTTATCCTTACTGTCTAAAAGAATATTTATTCAAATTGGACTGAAATTCATTTACTATGATCGTCGTGATTAGAAAAGACAGGCCACTTCATCGTGCTCTGTTGATAAGCTGGAAATTATGTGATTTAAGTTTAACGCTAATTACTTTCTTCTTTTTTCATAAAAATAAACCTTTTTTTTTTTTATTATTATCAATAGGCTCGCGCTTGACCACTATCTCACCTGATGGAAAGCGATGATGTGGTCGACGGTGAAGCACGCTTGCCTAGAAAAAACCTATTCACTCTTGACTTAAAGACCCCTAGATTGTAGCTATCGGGAAACACAGACTCCGGCAGGGAATTCCACTCCTTAGCTGTACGCATAATAAAAGTGTCCCCAAAACGTTTTGTGCGTATGGGTGGGATGTCCACCATGTACCGATGACGCATCACCGTGCGTCTGGTTGTCCGATGATGGAACGGGCTGGGCGGAATTAAATCATGCAATTCCATCGCACACTCCCCGAAATGTAACCGATAAAATACCGACAAGCTGGCAACTCGGCGACGATGTTCAAGGCTCTGGAGCTTTGGTTTGACCAGTGCTTCATCGCCGATGAGTCTCTTGGCCCGCTTTTCGATCGACTCTAGTGCATCTAGCTGATATTTGGCAGATCCGTCCCAGAGATGAGAACAGTACTCCATGCTCGATCGAACTTGCGCTTGATACAAGTTGAGCAGCTGTTCCGGCGTGAAGTACTTTCGCACCTTCGCTAGGATCCCCAACTTTTTGGCAGCCAGCTGAGCCTTTGCCTCAATGTATGGCCCAAAATTGAGAGTTGATGTCAGCGTAACGCCAAGAAGGTCAAGATGGTCCGTTATTGGCACGGTTACATCACGGAAAGTTGGAGCCGGGTGAAATTGGCTCTTTTTAGCGGAAAAAAGACACGCCTGGGTTTTAGCAGCATTAAACTTGACCAGATTGGCTTCACCCCAATCGGAGACTGCCTGCAAGGACAAGTTTAAACGCTCCACCATGGCCTCACGGAGAGACCGGATCAGTGGCCCGGTAGCACGTGCGTTGGACAAGTATCTCTCAGCAACAGTGCTGTCGTCTGCATACCCAAAGGTGCCGGGTTTTAGCAGATCGTTGATGTGCAACAAGAACAATGTTGCCGAGAGTACCGACCCCTGAGGGACGCCGGCATTAATATCCAATTGGTCCGACGAGCAGCCATCGATAACCACTCGAATGGACCGATCCCTCAGGAAGTCTGCAATCCAATCACACAGACCACCGGGCAGACCGAATGAAGGAAGCTTACCAATAAGGCTTTCGTGCCAGACCCTATCGAAAGCCTTCGAGATGTCGAGGGAGACGGCAAGCGCTTCCCCGTGCCTCTCAATGGCCTCACTCCATATGTGAATGGCATACGCTAGAAGATCCCCAGTAGACCGATTTCGGCGGAAGCCGTATTGGCGGTCGCTAAGGATATCATTAGTTTCTAGGTATGCCAGGAGCTTAGTATTTAGTATACGCTCCATACTCTTACAGAGTATGGAGGTTACAGAGATGGGTCTGTAATTAGCCGGGTCAACTCGACTGCCCTTCTTGGGCACGGGCTGTACGTTGGCTTGCTTCCAAGCATTCGGCACTTTTCCAGTCTCATATGAAAGGCGGAATAGGCGTGTCAAGATCGGAGACAGTTCAGGCGCACAGGTTCTAAGAACTATAGCTGGTATTCCGTCAGGGCCACTAGCCTTATTCACGTCGAGGTTTCGCAGCACCCTACGGATGTCCTTTTGATGGATGCGAATGTCCGACATACTCGTCTCGCATCCATCAGGAGAAGGAGGGGGCCGCGAATCACCAGGATTCAGACGCGAAGATTCCGCAAAAAGAGAGGCAAATAAATTTGCCTTCTCTTCAGCGGAGTGGGCCAGTGACCCATCAGGTTTCTGCAGTGGTGGTAGTGAGGGACGGCAGAAGTTCGATTCGACCGACTTAGCCAGGGACCAAAACGCTTTACTACCTGCTGGGTAAGAAGCAAGTTTGGTGCCTATTCGGCTAATGTGGTCGAACCGAGCCCTTCGCAACACCTTCTTGCAGGACTTGGCAGCCCTGTTGTAGGCTCTCTTCTTCTGATCCACGTCCCTCGCCTTGCGCGATCGTGCGTCGGCCCATGCCAGGTATGCCTCATGCTTAAGGGCATCGGCGCAATGACATTCGGCGCCAAACCATGGCCGGTCAACGCTGGACACCGTTACGTCAGAGAACGGAATGTAGTACTCCATCCCCTGACGCAACACATCTGTCACTGCGTCAGCGCATGACGATGGGTCATCCGAAGAGAAGCAAGTGGGCTGCCAAGGATAGCATGCGAAGAAAGATCGCATGCCATCCCAATCTGCTGGCCTGTACCGCCAAACCCGCCGGGTGCCTCTTGGGCTGGGATCGGGCGGGGAGTAGACGGACACAGACTTCACCAGACAGTGGTCTGAACTACCCAAAGGTGAAGTTATCGACACAGAGTATCTGTCTGGATCTGTTGTCAGCAGAAGGTCCAAGCAATTGGCCGTGTGTGAATCAACATCCGGCACCCTTGTTGCCCCATGGACCAGCTGGGTTAGATTTAGCGCAAGCGAAAGCTTACGCATCTCCCGTCCAGCATGGTCAGTGCACCGGTATGGGAAGAGCCACTCCTGGTGGTGAGCATTGAAGTCCCCCAGTAACACTAATTGGGCGGAAGGGTACCGTTGCTGTGCCGCATCAGCCGCCTCACTAAGGTACTCTGTGAGCCTGGTTGTCTCCTGATCTCCTGAATGCGAACGGTAGACACAGGCGTAGATAATTTTATCCAGACCTGTGTCCACGAGAGCCCACAGCGTTGAGAATCTGGAGTCCTCAAGGTTACGGAGACGCCGATAGCAAGTGTCGTCACGGGCGTACACACATACACCCGCGCGTGTTCTAAAATTGTGCTCCAGGGTAAACCCTGGGTATGATAAGTACGAGACGTCTGAAGGACTCGCTATCTGCGTCTCCGTAAGAAAAAACAGCGCTGGTTTCTCAGCCTCCAGGTGGTAGTGGACTGCAGAGAGATTTGAGTGCAGACCTCTAATGTTGGTGAGGTGCACTTTGTGGGGGAGGGGGTGCAGCCGCTGTCTAGCTCCAGTATTCTTTTTCGGTTTCATATTATAAATTGAAGAGTGAATGGATGAGAGGAGAAGGAAGTGAGACGAGGTTCCACGCTGCTAACCTACAGACACGCAATGAATGGCCGCCATCATTGGGGCACTAGTCTGGAGACTGCGGGGACGCCCGAGCCCCCCGGAATGTCCATCGGGCCCTCCCCATCTGGTCGCCAACCAGCACGATGGTGCATTCCGGGATTTTTCGACAGTTGGCGGGGCAGCCTTTCGTGTGTGGCTGGCACACTACTTGGGCCCCCAACTACCTGCGGTCGGCCAGCGGCGCACCGTGCCTCGGATCCCGCTACCCTCCGCGACTAGTCTCCCGATACGTCCATAACAGTGCGCGTCAGGCTAGTCAGCCTGCAGTGGAACAGCTGTCTCGACCCAACTCCTCTAGTGGCTACACCGGGCATCATACCGGAACACGGCTAGGCCGCTTGGCGGTACGTCTTTGCCCGGTGGGTGGTCGCAAGCCTTCGGCCGAAGCCTACCACCAGATGTCACCTGATTTGCACCACCCGGGGACCACGTGTAGGGAATCAGAGGGTAAACTCCTACGGACGTGGGTGACTCGGCCCCCAAAAATCGTAAGTTTTTTCGATAACGATCGTCACAAAAGAAAATGTTTGATCATGTTATAATGTCATGTTGATCAAAATATGTATACTATAACTCTGACTGGATTTAAAAAGAAATATGTTAGGCACTACGAATTTGAATTTCTTAGAATCTGGATCAACGAATAGTTTTACACAGTGTTATAACCATACTAGATTCCACCCACGGCTTCGCCCGCGAAAATGTGTTTAATTATCCCGAGGGATTATTAGTTTTTACCGGTTAAAAAAGTAGCTATTTGTGTCAAATTTCATCGAAATCCATTCAAGTGTTCTGGCGTGATTGAGTAACAAACATCCATCCATCCATTCAAATTTATATAACTTTTCGGCTCCATCGGCCATCCGTTCAGAGAGCAATCTGCCCACCGCCACTTAAGTTTCGCAAACATCTTAGAACATAGCTTCGTAATGCATTCTAAGACAGCTAGCCAGATAGGTATCTACTGGAATTAGGTCACGATTTAGAGACTTTAAACGAGAATTGCAGGAGCAGCATTGTAGATACTGATTAAGACCACCTGATTGGTGGTTCTTGTTTGTACAGGCGGGAATAGCTCAACTGAAACTTACCAAGCAGGCCACAATAAGCAGGGAACCAATATATTCAGTCTAAAAATAATAAGCGCCCATTCGGATCGCAACCGGCATTTGGACTGCCAAAAATTGTCATATAACTTATCTACCAATTACATTTTAACAAAGCGTTCTATTACGTTGAAAATAACATATCAGCTCGGTCGTTACCCTGATGCCGCCTCCACACGCTCGCTGTTTGCCACAAACAGGTCGAACAGCAAATACGTGCCGACCACTGACCCCAAACACCCAACACAAACACGGCATCCACACGCTTGGCGAACATGCTTGTCTATTCCGGATTGGCAAACATGGCAGACGACGAGCTTGTTGTGGCAGCGATTGCTTTCGTTTAGCTTAGAATACACAAAATGTATTGTATCTACTAACTTCGTCCGCCGCCCGCAAGCTCGCGCGTTCTACTGAACTGAACAAGCGTGTGGATACATCACAAACACGTTCGTCGATTTGATTTGTGCACAAAAACCGCTACGCGAGCGTGTGGAGTCGACATTATGTCTTAGTCCTAGTGCTTCCTTATGTAACGGCTGAGAAGTTGAAATGAATCGTGATGTGGGTCGGCCAACAAATTCTTGACTGTAAGTGATCGACTGGTATTGTAGAAATACCAAGTAATTAACATACATAAACTCACGCGTT